>CM035786.1:28470741-28578241 GCA_020466265.1 Siphamia tubifer | reverse complement strand
TAAGAGAACTGTCTTTAGAACTGGGACTCCAGTGTTCCCTTCTGGGCGCCTTTTGTTGGGTACATATTTTGCTTGACGAACAGAAGGATATGAAGCATCATATATCCACGTCAAACTAACATCTGTTTTTTTTTTCTTTTTTCGAGGGGGTGGGGGGTTGGCAGCAGTCACCATTAATTCCCAGATCAAGTGACTCTGTATAATCGCAAGTATTTCTCAGCTCCAGGTCTAATCTGCAGTGATATTGAACACCTTGTATTTTCATAAGTGACAGCCAACGCATCTTCAGATCTAATGCAACAACAATAGAATAATCAATTTGTAATCACATCTCACATGACAATATTTGCCACTACAAAATACCACAGGTAATATTATATTATATTTCATATAAGCTGTGATGTTGCCATGGTTTGATCAGGTTTAGATATTAAAATACTTTGTTAAAGTGAAGACATTTACACAAAAACTCATTTGGAATTCTTTGCATTGTTGAACTCTTTTTGTAGTGATTTCCAAATGAATTTCCTGTCCTATTTTTACCCTTTCCAAAGTGATTTGTCACCTTTATAAGTCTCTCCATTTTGTATTTTCCTCAGTGAAGAGCAGATATTTAATTTACTGACCATGTAGATGTTCATAGGAGCTCTGAGTAAATTAGAAAAGGTCAATATATTAAAACAGAGAAAATGGAAGAAAAAAAGACTTTTTCAGCAAAATATATCATTAACAACCATTTATAACCACTCTTATTTCACAAATTACATACTAAGTTTTATCAGTGAATCGATGTTGCAGAGGATGATGGTGTTTCCACCTTTAGAGCAAGGGTGTCCAAGTCCAGTCCTCGAGGGCCGGTGTCCTACATGTTTTAGATATTTCCCTCTTCCACATGATTCAGTTTAACCCTTTAACTCCTGAAACTTTAGCAGTTCCACAGTAAAAATGATTAAAATAAGCAACAAAATGAACAAAAATGGCCAAAGTCATCAATAAAATGAACAAAAATTAATAACTGACAAAATAATTAGTAACATGAACAAAGTTCATTTGTTGCACATTATTTACTTTATTTCATTATTTTTTTCTTCAATTTTGCTCTATTTGTGTCTTACTTTCTTCATAGTACTAATCATTTTGTCAGTTTATTATTCATTTGTGTTCAGTTTATTGATGACTTAGGCCATTTTTGTTCATTTTGTTGCTTATTTTAATCATTTTTACTGTGGAACTATTAAAGTTTCAGGAGTTAAAGGGTTAAATTGAATCACATGGAAGAGGGAAATGTCTAAAATATGTAGGACACCAGCCCTCGAGGACTGTATTTGGACACCCCTGCTTTAGAGCCTCTGAACACCCAAAAGTGACATATTTGGTGCTACTGTAAAAGCTGAGAAACTGTATTTTAACTCAATTATTTCATCTTATACACAGAACATGTCATTGCTGCTTTTGGTTGACAGTAGCTGTTTAGGTCTTTGAGGGTTAAATTTTCTCAAACTTCATTCACCTTTGTTTTATCAGTGATAATTTGTGAGCCATATCAGTCTTTTTCTGACATATTTGGTAATACATAGTCAGTGTAACCTAAAAACTGGTGAAGCCTGACTTTTTATAGGAAATAGGAGGGTCTCTGGTTACTGAGGAGTGGAAGTTTTTAATGGCCAGGAGAGAAAAATGAACCCATGGCATGGGACATTAACAGCACTAACTGAAAATAAATGGATCACAAGTTTATCCTTTCCAATATCTGTCCTGGAAGGAATTTTCGAAGACTTTGGGCTGTTTTTTTTAATGAGAAACTTACATATGTTTCTTTAATCTTGACGTGGCAAATGCAAATGTTCTGTCCATAAACTAACTCCATTTCTCCCGCCTCTGGACATTCCTGTGTGATTTAATAGGCTCTTCTTATTTCTATATGGAGATAGAATTGGAAGACAAATAGGATTTAAGGAAACACATTACCTCTTGTCCCTCTCTGAATACAAAGGGCAGACCTTAGTGCTATCACAAAGAAAACAGCTTAGCAGCAGTGCATTTGTTTTCCATTCAGAGAGAGAGGCACTTTGTCTTTCCAATCGTTACCTGTCTGTGAATCAGTTGCTCCATTAAGGAGGGCCTAAAGAGGGAGGTGCTGTCTAGGGCTAAATTGCAATTAGTCGGCCTGCAAGTGAGGCTGGCACCAGTTAACTTGGGATATTGGAGTGCAAGGGCCCCATAATCAGGCTTTGGTCATGTAGAACAATGCATAAAATTAAATTGACATTAATGAATAATTGTGTAATGAAAATGGAGGAGTAGAGTTAATTGCATGTTACAGTGAGTGTAATGCCCAGATAACCTTGTGTCTAATGCTATTCTTAGTCTGACTGCCAAGGCTCTCACTGTGGCTTCTCTTAGCGGGAAGTCATTAAAGCTCGGGAGTAGATAATGCCAGTGTGCTGAAACCCGGAGTAGCTACAATCTTGCAAAGACTTTTCTTTCACAGGCATTTTTTTTTTCCCTAAGTGGGCTATGCTGGAGTCATTTGTACACAGTCTGAATGAAATTAAAGGTCACCAGAGCCACGCATCTATGTCTGCATGGGCTTTTAGAGTAGGGCCCACTCACCTACAGGGGCTGTCACACGCTACAATGAACACCTTAAGCTGACTGGAGGCTAGGATATTTGAGTGAGAGCTGCTCCGACTAATTAATAAATGTAACCCGTGTTGAACCACACCCCCCACGTACTAACTATTGCAACACTTAGATGTTTTGTTCACATTTTACAGTTCTTTTTCAAAATGTCAAACTGCTTTTGTGAGATTTTTTTTAGAATATATGTGAATAATATGTGACCAGTGGTTCTCAACCTAAGGCGTGACACCCATCAAAGTAGTCGCAAGATGATTAACAGGACATTAAAGAAAAAACAAAAACAAAAAAAACACCTCATGATGCAAAGTAACATGAATAAAAACAATGAAATAGTCACATTTTTTTTTTTACAGATGTTTGTTCAATTTCAAATGCCCGTCTTCTAAATTTTAAGTACTTTATTTATTCTAAAAATAAAATGGTGTCAGTCATTAGATAAATAAATTAACACATTTAAAAAGAAAACATCATCTAAAGTCAATATGAAACAAATAAATTGTTAGACATTGAAGTCTGAAGAGCAGGATTTTTTTTTTACCTATAGTCCAAAAGAATAAGAATAATACATTTTATTCATGGATGCCTTTCCCAAGGTCACTATACAGATAAAAATATAAATATAAAAATCTAAATCATAACAAACAATAAGGGGAACAATATAAAGTTTCAACTATACATGGTTAAAGATCATCTCTGCACTCCAGGCTAAGCTTTTCCAAAGCTCAAATAAGTACAGTCGTTTTTACATCTGCATCACTTTGTTCTTCAATTTTACATTGAATTAGACAGAATTTACTGAATTAGACTCACCTATAACACAATGGTATAATAATAATCATCATCATCATAACCATAATATTAATATTAATACAAATTTTGCTATAAATTTAATCTAAACCATCATCATGCACTGACATTTACAATTGTTATACAATTATCTGGTGAAAACATGATTTTATCTCACACTGTAAACCCGAGTGTTCATAATAATGAAATATATTAAGTTGTGAATACTCAAAGTTTCAGAAATAGTTCTACTAATTCAAATGTATTAAGTTTCTGTAACATGTTCTTCTTTTTAAGTACTTCAAACTAATTTTTAAATTATTTATTAAGGGGAACTATTATGGATATAAATGAACATAACTTAAAATCATAGATGAGTTACAACTTAGGTGAATTAAGTCATTAAATGTTGAGAATGATATTGTACTGTTATTATCAGAAAATGACAAATAAAATAGTTATTGGAATTCAACAATAGTACAACAAAACCACATAAATGTTATAAAATAACAGTGAAGGAACTCGATTTTTCATAATTATCAGGAAACAGTATCCACACCATACACATCTATTTCTTAACGTGATGTATTAATTAGTAAATACATGTTATTAGTGTGAACATTAGACATCAATACCTGTACATTTTTCATTTGCTTTTGCTGAAAATGACAGAAGAACCCAAGAGGCAAAAATGAAATGCTTCAGACCCATCAGCAGCAGCAGCAGCAGCAGCAGCAGCAGCAGCAGCATCTGCCTCCCAATGGGAAATTCTGTGAAAAGAAGAGCAATGTATCCATTTACAAGCTAATTTACCATTGTCTCAGCTCATTAAGTGGGAATGCACCACTAACATCACATTATCACAGTAACATGCAATAAATAAAAATAAGGAACCAATACTATAGTCATTTAAATGATCCTTTTAATAAGTGATTGGTAATCACTTATTTCTTTGTTTATTGCAGTTTGCTCTTAATGACTGAATGCGTGTTGTCTAATCATCTAATAATTGGACCCTAGGAGGAAAGATAATGATGAAACAGTAGGTAAAGTAGTTCATTCCACTCACATGAGCCTGTGTGTCAGGTTGGAAGTAACAATCCTGTAATTATATCAGCAGTATGTGCAGGAAGCGAGAAGAATTCCACTAATGCTGGTGTCAAGAAACATTTTAAAAGCCAAAGAAACTGGCATTAAGTGCTATCAATAAGATGATGTCATTGTATTTAGTTTCATGTCTCTGTGTTTTTCAGGACTTCTATATCTACTGTCAGCTGTGGCCTAGATAGACCTATCCCAGATGTGCCAATCTTATCCATTTTTATAGTTTTACATTTCACTGAAATGGCTCATACCATGTGTTCGGAGAGATTAAACATGATACAGGAAACTTACTGAGGTTCAATTACAGAGATTAGCCTACATGTTGATAGCACAACAGTGTAATAGCTTGCATCATTTTTGTCTGTCTGTGTGTGTGTGTGTGTGTGTGTGTGTTTGTGTGTGTGTGTGTGTTTGTGTGTGTTTGGATCCATTACATTGGATAGTGTTTACTTTGGACATGCCCCATCGTGTACAGTTTGCTGTTATTTTATCTTTTAGGTGATGGAGGCATCATGTCACACCAAAGTAGGCCAATTAATCTGCAGTACCTCCGTACATGCTTCAGTATTAGCCACTAACCAGGGGTTTCCCAAAGTATCGTCTCCAGAAACTTCCCAGCTGGTCAATAATATACATGAAAGTTTCTGTTTTAATGTTGTCAAATCAAACCAAATGAACATTATGTAACACTTTCATTTCACCACATATGCTCAGCTGACTTAACCATTTATATTTATACATGAAAATACTCTCAAAATTCCAACCATAGTGTGTTATTGAAGGAGGCACATGTGTCTTTGAGTGCTTTTCTAGTTTTTCAATTTACAGTTGTATTTTCTCAAAACAATAGAAATACATAATTTCTACATACACACTCTACAGCTACATTGAATTGAATCCTTAACACAAATATCTTCTCAAATAAAAAACTTTGAATTTTATTTTCACTTGCAGATGTTTTTATTTTGCAATTTTCCAACTTATTGTTAACAACTGTTAATTCTATAGTCATTTTTACAGTGTACATAGTGACACTAAAAAGGAAACATAACACAGATCCTTCCTTATTTCCTTTTTAGAAAGTTCTGTTTTATTGTGGGTTTTACGTCCTATTGTTTCTTGCATATTGATTATACTGAATACTTGTATATAGTGGTTAGAATCATCATAGTACTAAACATAGGCGTCCATGAATAGCCTAGTATAGGTTTCAGAGTGAGCAGAAGTAAATCTGAACAGTTTTTATAACTTGAGTGTGACAGCTACATGTGCATGAACTGTATTTTTATAACAAGTTGGAAGGAATAAAATTAACCTACATTCTGATGCATGGAGTTTCCTTTTAGCAGCAGGCCTTTCTACTCAAAATTCAAACATATACAATGTGAACGTGTTGGTCAAACACTCTGGTGTTGTATTTCATCCATTTTTGGAGATGTTATCATACAGACATCAAAGCGAGCCACTAGTGGTCTTTAGATGGACTGCCTGCTGGTGTCCACGTTGTTTTTAATAGAGTGTTCACAGCAGGCTTCACTACTTCTACTATCTGTGTTTCTGTGCCCTTCTCACTGCTACCTCATTTCCCTTTCTTTAACTAATGCCAGAAGACATGGCTTTTCCTTCACACTATTGAGGGCACGTGAGTAAACAGGAGATGTATACATGTCTTCTAAAAGGCTTTTTGTACAACCTTTGTGTTGTCATTATTGTTTTTTTTTTAGAGCGCAACTTGATAGTGGTTCACAAATTAAGTCAAGATTATGTCCAGCCTATATTTAATTACTAATACAAACATAAGGAAGTAAGAATTCCCCGTAACACAATTATTTCATTGATTTTTTTTATTTATTATTTTTGCATTTCAGGTAGTATTTTTAGCATATTGTGAATTGGTGAAAGGTACTTCCTGTTTCGTCTTGGCCTGGAGTTAATTTAGTTTATGATTTAACTTGTGCTGATTAACATAAACAGGTAAACTCAAATCTTCATAAGCTGTGAAAAAAAAAAAAAAAAAGAAGAAAAACTTTGTACAGTTGTGTAGCACATTGACGCTCTGGGCTGTGCTGACTTACCTGACTGAAAAGGAGCAATGAATAATTTGATCACATTTTTCATTTGACTCGAGTGCTGAACAAACAGGAATCTGTGATTAACAGTTTTAATTAGGATTCTAACTTGACAAATTCTTACAGCCTTGCAACGTGCCTAAGATGAATAAATCACTGGCCTGGGATCATCAAGCTGCCTCCTAAGTGACTGTGCACAAGATTACTTTGTGATTCAACAAACTGTGAAGCAGCCACCGCTCAATGTGTTTAACTAATCCTTTTCCTTTCCTACTTCACACTACATGTCAGGTGTGTTCCTCACACAGGATGTTTATGTTCACTCACTGAGCTGACTACACCACTCAGATATTGGACCCACAACCTCTTAGGGACTTTTGAAAGCTTGATGTCAAAACTGAGTGGAGCAAAAGTTAGTCAGAGTAACACCGTGAATGACATCGATTAAGGACGTTATTTATAAACTCTTCTTTTGTTCTGAAAGTAAAGCTTTGGTATGTGTATGGGTTCATTACAACATACAGGCAGTCTATGTGTATATATAAATTTTTTGGACTTTATTGCTTATTTGTATCTTGTATGTTACTTTGCCAGCAGTTACTTCTATATAAAAATGAACCACAGGTCAAGGTTCCTCAATAAAACATCCTATCTTGCAATGTTGGAAAAAGTGTGAAAATAAAAATCCCACAAACATTCCAGACTCTGACCTTCTGCAGGTTCTGCACCAAATTGTAGTGTATGTGTTCTTAGCCTGAGCATTACCCTTCAATTACATTTCATGAAAATGCTGACAAATCAACCAACAATCAAACAAACACTTGCAAAAATAAAACTTAAAACATTTAACTATCCAGACTGAAATCCAAATGATCAACTGTTCAGTGGATTTTCAGCTCATGTACATTATGATCATGAATAAACAGTGTTAAACTAGTTAAAAGACACAACACACTGATAACTTTAATGGCCAAACTAGAGCGTGTACCTCTACAAAACCTCCACGGTTCTATCATTCAGCTCAACAAACCGTCCTCAATATTAGACAAAGATATTATTACAAATCCTGGGCTCCACCCCTTTTTATAGAGCTACTCATAAATATAAGGAGTATTTTGCAGAAGCCCATAAAAATCTTAAATTTAATGGAAAATAGTGGTGCAGTTTTTAACTAATCCCACAGAGACACAAATGTGACAGATAGATGTGAACAGTCGTGTAACATTCTTGATGTGGGTAAAAATAGAAAAAAGAAATGGTCCCAAACTCATAACAGACCATTCAGATCATTCCGCTAACAGCAGAAATACTGAAACTATCAGCAGCGTGTTTCATCAGCCTATCATTTATCTAGTTACCTATCAAATCAAGTGACCCAGTTTTTGTTGTTGTGTCAAATCAGAGTAGCAGGAGTCATCATATTCCAGGTGGTGACAGTCAACTACTGATCCAAATAAAACACTGTTGATGTAGCAAGGTCATCTTTTAGCTGAAAAAAACTGGATGTTATCATTTTAAGAATAATTTAATAAGAAATGTTTAGATGAAAAAAAGGTCATCATGTAGATTATGGTGTTCAGTTATATTAATTTTATAGAACTATCTGCCTTTACCCTTGACTCACACATCAAGGCTGTTCTTACCATATTATTCCATTACAGTAAAATGTGTTGCTGTGTATTTTTTGCAACAGCAGTGCATGCAGAGCTGCAGATGGAGATACACACCACCCTTCAGCGCCTCCGACCTCCCCTTATACCAAATTTAAACATCACTGATGTGCACTGGAGTCTGAAATTCCATTGTGAAATGTTAAGTTAAAATCCTGATAATATGCATCATAACTATTGTAATCAGACATCCTAAGCTTCGCCTCCATTATTAATTGTCCAAAGCATAATGATTTATTGTAGTCCTGCAGAATGATTATTAATTTTCTGGTTGATTATACCTGTGGGCGGCTACAACACTGTTCTGCATATAAGCATCTGCTAAATGAAAAAAGAGCTCTACACATGAAAAGACGTCCTTGGAGAAACAACACTTCATTTTTGCTTTTAATCAAACATATGTAAAAGTGCTCTTGATTAAAGGTACTGTAGTATGCATTCAGTGGGGAAATATGTAATGAACATTAACTGATGAGACAAAGTTGAAACCACAAAGAAACGGTATCCGTGCAGTTAAGTCCAAGTAACCGTTGCAATGTTAAATCATTTTCACATTGTAATTTGGCAACACGCTTTTGTGCTGCACCCAAACTGCACCTGCACTACAACAACAACATGCAGCCTTAGTATATCACATTAGTGTGACATTGGTGGTTTACATTCCAACGGAAGAGCGCAGAGTGACAGGAGTGTGTGTACAATACAAGCTGCTTTCAGCCAGGCAAGTCTGGGTACGCCTGAACCGCAAAGAGCAGGCCAAGTTCAGAATTCAGCTTAGGAACTGCCAGGATCTCAACACTTAGAGGAATGCACAGGTGCAGACACTCGGCAGCAGACAATTCCTGCTAACACTTGATCAATTTGACACTTTGCAGGGCTCAGGCCAATGGTGCGTTCCTGTGGGATAGTGATTGGGCCTCATGCAACAAAAGGAAGAAGTCCACTGAGCTGTTTTTCTTTTGGGGGGGGGGGGGGGGGTTCTCCACTACTTCTACTCTCGTAGTATCGTAGTGAATTTGAACACACTGCGTTGCGTGTTTGTTCCTCCTGCTCATTTTCAAAATCATAGCAAATGGTTGTATAATAACACCTTTACTCTGATAATCTGTGCATGCTTATCCAGTGCTGTATTAATCTATCCATGTCCAATTATTCAATGCTGGATCACATACAACTGTGGGCCTCTGCTTTTGCATTTGATGCTAGATGACAATAGCTAGACATGTTGTATCACCCCTCTCATATCATATAGCACATTGTTGCATGGATTTCCATATATTTTTTTTAAAGTTCTAAATAGTCATTTGCTTTTGTGAGTCCATTCTATTCTGTGTTGAGCAGCTTATTGTTGAAAACCCTCCTGATCCATAGCCAGCTTTCTGTAAAATCTCAAGCCAATTGAATACAAACTTTTAGAGGTAATTAAAAAAGGCAAAAAATGGAAATTCTATGTATACTATACTTTGTGTATTTCCTTAAAGGATTTATATTTTGCTTTTAAAAAAAATGACTTGTGCATTTTAAAACATTTCCCTGTGGTCTACATGAACTGTAAATGCTATGCATGGGTTTGAATTCTTCATTAATTCAACTCCACAGGTCCATCTTCAACTCTATTTCTGAGCATTGACAAAAGAAAGGTGGTTTTGAGCACTGGCCCTTTAATTGCAAATGAGCCACTTCATACCCCACCCCCTCCTGTCACATTCAACCAACAACTGAACATTTTAGGTAATCGGTTATGATGTACTCTTGACCTTATAGATGCACATGTCATGACATAACTGGTTAGAGATGGAACAAATTAAACATGAATTAAAGCAGGTTGTAGTTTGGTTAAAAGTAGGTTTAACCAAACTGAATATGACAATAGGTTTTCAGCACATAGAGGGTTCAAATTCAAACTTTTGCAACTATTATGGTCCAAATATATAAATAAATGAACTGAAGACTAATAAAAGTGGGTTTTGTAAAAAAAAAAAAAAAAAAAAAAAAACAAACATAACCCCTTTAAACAGCTCCATAGTTTTGGCCTTATTTCATACTCATGAATGCTAAACAAAGTATAAGAAACAGAATGTTTTATGGTGTTATTATCCATCTAAAATTACTGTAAAGATGTTCGTGAATGATATACCATCATGTTTCAACTCTCAGGGATCAGTCCACAGAGGTAGTCATGTGATTTAAATGTTTATTTCTGTCAATGTCAGGTTTTCTATTTCCCACTAAGAACATGAATTACTTCTCTAAACCTGCAGTAAGTTTTTTTTTTTTTTCCCCAATTTCACTGTTTCCATAAGTATGCTTAATGCTGCATTTCAAAATGAGTATAAAGTAAATTCATGGGAGAAAAAAAATCTATGAAGAGAGAGGGAAAAAAAACAACTCTTTTTACCATTTAACTCATCACAGGAAATATCTCCATCCTTTAAGCCAAATTACTTAGGACTTTCATTTACTAAATTACATTAAATTCCCAATTAAAGAGATGCATTAATATAATTGAAAGAAGCACATAATGTAGTATTCTAATGATACTGATTATTATTAGGCAGTATAACCTTTCCATGTGACACATGGGCGCTCAGGAGAGGCGACAGCGCTCTGTTCACCTCGTCGTCTCCGGCCACTAAGACGGAGAGGCAGATTAATTAACAGACCTTTGCAGCCAATGAAGACAGGTGGCAATAATCCTGACAAGAGACAGATCTGAAGCCTCTCATACAAAACCAATTTCAACTGCACTCCATTTTTCAAAAGCTCATCAGGGTGAAGAACGAGAGAGTTGAACCCGCGTGGCTGCTGAATTTGTTTCTCTCTGATTGCCTTGTCAGGATATCTTATCCGATGGCAGATGACCAAAACCCCACCCTTCACAGACAAACTCGCCCTCGTTCACTCTGGCTGACACACAAACTGCTTCACACAATGCATTCTCTGTCTTTCTTGCACACATTTACACGTTTACGATCCCCACACACCCCCACCACACAACACTTTATTCCGTTTTTCCTCATTAGCAGTATCCCTGGTTATTTCTTTAACGGTTATGTAAATTTTCTGCATTCTTTTGGGCTTACGTGAAGTTAGTGTTGGAGTCTTTGTTGTGTCGCCAGCTGCTTGTTTGTTGATGTTAGCTGAATCATTTCTAAGATAATGGTGGCTAGTTTTACACAAATATTCAGAAGCAAAAGAACTGATGGAGCTTTTTTTTTTTTTGTACACAAAAGAGTAAAACAAAACATAAAAATAGATTCTGGCTACATCTTCCCAATTGTATATCTACATGCATGGATATACATGTTAAACCTTTAAACTGCATTGATGTAACCTGTAGTAATTTGCTTTCTATTGTTTTTTTTTTTCTATTAATATGTGAACAATCATTGTTGTGTTGTACAGAAGGTAACATGCCCCCCCCCCCCCCCCGGTCTCCATTGGTTAAAGCTTTCTATTTAAAACCCCAAAACAATTTCACTCAAAATCCCAAATCAATCTTTAATCTCCAACTTTCCATTTACACACAGTAAAGGTGTGTTTTCATAAGTTATTTCACTTTTTTTTTTTCTTTTCCTCCTACTCTGAATTCTCATTTTTCAGCTTCGGGGCCTAACATTTTCATCTCAGTCTTCCAATACAGATGAATGTTTATGCTCCTGATAAGCTGACGATGTTCTGCACATTTCCATTTGCAGTACATGAGGGATCAGGTTCTATGAAGTGCCTAAAAAGGTTATTATAAAATCTAACATTTATATTACAGACTCCTGAGGGTTCAAAGGTCAAATCAATCCATTGCGAAGCCTCACAGACTTTTTTTAATTTACCCAAAACAGAACTGCTGCAGCACAAGTTCAATTGTTTCTCCAAAGCACATTGATTCTATTTATCTTGGTTATTGTCTTTGGTACAATTAGGTTATTTATCTGACTAGAATAGACCTCTCTTGGTTTACAACGATGCAATCACCGACACATTACTGTGATGTTGCTATCCACTGGCAATTAGTACATAATAATGTGCTGCACTTACATTAATGTGATTGAGCACGTCTGTGTAGGGGATATGCATATGTAACATTCTTCCCTTTCCTTTTTTGCCACTCCAGCTAACCTTCCTCAAGAGAGTCTCAGTGGTCGATGATAGAATCCACCCTGACTGTCCAAACACCACTCCCTCAGGGACATTAATTTATAAGCAGTCCCATGAGTGAGTCAAAAGAGAGAACGCTCCCTGAGCATGAAGAGTAGGGAGTGGAAACCACACATCTCCATAAAAAAAAAAAAAAAAATTAAAAAATAAATAAAATTCTCCTTTTTCTTCAGGAAATATAATGGCAAATTAATTTCTTTGAGATTAATGTACAAGGTAAATATTTTAGTGCAAGTACTTATCTTCTAAAAAGTCTAAAGATGGACACTTCCCCCACCCCCACCCCCACCCCCACCACCACCACCACCCACCTCGCTTTCCCAGTGTATGTTGAAACAGCTTAGATGCATAAGGAGTCTAATGAGAGGAGAGATTCCAAGCTGCCTGATGGCTCTCATCAATCACCTTTCTCCTTTGGAGGTGTGATGCCGGCCGGGGGAAGGAGCCTCAGGGGGGGCAGGTGGGAGGGAAGGCATCAGGCTTTTAATCTCAATAAGTTAATAGACTTTCTAGTCTGGTCCTGCTAAGTAGAACTTTATCCCTGTTGTTAGCAAACCGGCAGCATGTGCACAGTAGACTGCTGTCATTTCCACATTACACAGTTAATTTGTCTCGCACCTGAATTTAGGAGGTCTAACTTAAGTTTGTCAATACACCGATAACAGCCAGTAAAAGGTTACTAACTACTGAGCCACTGGAAGGAAAACGATAGCCTCGGTGTCCACTGCAGCAGGTGGACTTCATAGGTATATACGTGGGTAATTATAGCAGATGATTCACGTAGCTGAAGGCAAATACAGTGATCATCAGACTGTCCAAAACCACATGGGAAACAACACAACAACATCTTAAAGCAGGAGGCACATATACATGTAACTTCATACTGAACAGTGGATTAGGGAGCATCCAGGTTACAGCTCGGCAACCATGCGATATAGAGCTCAACCGATATTGGATGTTTAGAGCCGATACTGATATTGGAGGATAAAAATATGATATATTGGTTGATATATAAAATAAAAATTGGATATAATCATCTTATATTAGGTAATTGTGGACATGTGGATTAACAGTTGTATAAATCTTTAACTTTATCTGATAATTTATCTGATAAACCTTGTATAATATTCTGATATCAGACTAATACTTGATCCATGTGGAATCACAGGTTATAGATGTGATAGTTTGTATGCTCGTCGAAGCTAATCAAAAACCCATCAGTAGTATTTGATTAATATTAAAAAATTATTAAATGTCAGATGAAAATAAAATATAGACAAAAAATAAGAAAAGAAACAAATATAAATAGGAAATAATGCAAAAATAAATACAGGGATAAAAATTAAAGAAGCAAAAATATAAATAAGGACAAAATAAACAAATAGATGTTGTAGGAATAAAATCATCAAGTCACTTTTATATATCTATATTTACTTTTGAATATGGCAGAGCCGGTCCTCCATACCCCTCAGGGGGATTTAGAAGTGGGTCTGTATACTGCCATTCACCCTGCACTACACCACTGACAACCAAAACCATCTACTGATCTAAACCTTTTGATACTTGTTGATCCATTAATCTTATCAATACATGCAAATAACTGGTGTAAAATGCACTTCGTCATCTTTTCATGTTCAACACATATAACCCATTTGGACTAGCTTGGACAGCCATCTGTCTTTCTCAATGAGAAATCTGTCTGGAATCACAAGGCTTGAATCCAAATATGAAGGCGGGACTAACAGGCATCGAGTAAATCAATCACAGATAAGATGAACGTGATGCTTTTGTCAGAGAAACTTGGCAATACAGTGTAATTCAATCCTTATTTTTGGATCAAGTAAAGAACTGAAAACAGTTGTAAAAAGAATGCACTGATAAAACTAACAAACAGATGGCCGTGCAGGCTACATTTGGACATTCAGAAGCTCCGTAGTTACCATGGAAACACTATCATCTTCTACAACATTTATTGTAGTTTGATAGTTTGATCAATGACAGTGGATGGAGACACTTGGTTTATGTTCAATTAATGATAGATTTTCCTGAAAAGCCACGTTTGCTTCAGTTTTCTCTGTTCTTGATATAATAATCCTCAACTTATACGAACATATACATGATCAATACATTGAATATTTTCACTGAAAGTTTTAAACAGAGAATAATGTTGTGATAAATCTATTAAAAAAGGTTAAATAGAGAATGAAATGAATTTACCATTTGTCCTCACTGCAATCAAGGGTCAAAGGTCAGAGGGAATTGTACATTTTGTAGATTATAAAATAACTGTCAGTATATTTGTGTCCACAGTTTGGATCCCTCTGCATATCAGTCTGTAGTTGTTGCAGTCGTGCATAAAATATATTGTATGTATTTTATCCATCAGAGTACAGATGGAAAAATTATGACTTCAAAAATTACAAGTACAACTTCAAACTTTACAGCTAGCCTTTCCTTGTCCAGATGGACAGATGTATAACATCAATGTAATAGCATTTCCGGAATTGAAACTGAATATTTTTTTTAAATAAACACAAATAATTAAATATAAATAGTTTATTTCCATTGACATTTACAAAGAACTAACTATTTTAAGGATATTGATCAACATTTCAGTTTGATGAGGCAACGAAAATCGGTCTAGAATTCTGTTTCTGAGCTTGTGATTAGGTGGACACAGCTGTCAATCAGGGTGGGTCCCACCCACCCAGGCCGGCCCCTGATGGACATGTATGCGGAAGTACCAGTAAACTCTGTTGTTCGACCTCAAGTCATATTTCTACCCTCCAAAAACAGCTGGAAACAAAGCAATCAGGATGTTTTTGTAAATAGAACCAACACACTATGTATTCAGTAACAATGGAGAACACAGTAATATTAATGAAATAACCATGGAATGACTCCTTTAAGCAATGCTAACAATAGAATGTTCATTATCAGGACTCAGCATGAGCCCAGTTTTACAAACCCACACCTACAGAGCTCAATAAATACTTCATGGGAATCAAGAACCACGTCCAACAAGAACAATTTCAAAAAATTATTCATTCCAATTGTATCTTATTTGTAATGTCTTATCTGTTCATTTGATTTATACTGGCACATTTTTCTGACACACTGCAAAACAGATGTATTATAAACTCGTGTTCATGGCTGGAAACTTGCAGCAAGATGTTTGTCTGTTTCTGCACCGTGTTCAGACTGACAGATGATAAAACAACCTCTAAAATGTACCTTTAATGCGGAAAATCTATAAAAAGAAATTGACAAAGAATCAGACCAATAAGCAGAACTGATAATGACAGTGGTATCAATAAAATCTTATCAATCCAATCCCTAATACCAGACCTGACCCATTTATATAAGACCCACAACCCAAACTGTACCAATAATTAAACAGATAAGCTACAGCAGAGAACTTAATCTCTGTGTGATCACTGACATCCTATTACTTGGACATATTGAACTACTCCACCCCCCTCCCATCTCTTCCAACAACTGTTCAGGAAAATGCTCTCTGAAGAAGTCATCAGGATGCTCATTATCATGCCAAAGTAAGCATCATTTACACGAAAAACATCACAGATTTCACCTTGTGTATGAGCTGTTGTTATAGCAGCCCACAGAATAACAACGAATGTTACATGTAGTTGGTTCTTTTCATGTGATATCATTTAATAATTGGGCCTATAGAGTATTTTCTACTGTATATTCTGCCTTCTCATCTTATCCACTGATTTAATTCATTTATTTTCGACCTGTTTGTTGTTTTGAAGAAGTGAAGTGTTAGAGAAAAATATTCAACATTACTCTCTTAAAGTACAAAACGATGTATTTACATTGGTCATGTGATTCCTCTTTGTGCTACTTTGTTGTGTTAGGCAAGGTGCGTTTGTGTAGCACTATTCATACACAGGGTAACTCAAGTGCTCAAGTACATTTTTATAATTTTAAAGGGTTTGAGGGGTGGTATTGGGGGCCTTGAAACGAATTAGGCCTTTTACATGTAAAATACAACTCTATTTACGAAAATGTCACAGTATGAAAACACTTCTGGAATGAATTAATTTAGTAATTAGAGGTACTGTACCACTGTATCTTTATTTATATTAGGATAAAATGTTTTCAAATCAAATGCAATGACACCTAGGTAGCTTCTTCTGTCCCAACAATCTTGGTCCTATTTTCAATGTATTTATTTTTTGTTTGTTTGTTTTGTTTTTGTTGATTTTGGGATGGTGTGTGTATCCGCATTCACAGTCTGACACAAGCATACTTATAGATATGGACATCAGGCCAAATAAATATTAGGGATTGACCGATATGGATTGTTTGGTACCAATACCAACATTTATTTTTGCCTTAACTGATTATGACACAGGCCGCTGATATTTGAATACAATAATAATTTTTATTCTCTAACAACAAACATTAATTGAACTAAAAATAAGAAAGGAGAAAGTTAAGGTAGAACAGGTAGAATTAACAGTTCACAAAACTTACATTCAGATAAAAACAAAGTGTTTATTCACTTAATTCTTAGAGTCATTTCTTTGTAAAATAAACATCCAGGTGATATAGAAAAGATAACAGTATCCTTAAGAACATGGAGGTGCCACATACCTGTCAGTAACTCATGTCAGGGAATAAAGAGGATATCGGCCAATGCTACAGCTACAAGAAAAAATGATATATCGGCTGGTGTATCATTAGTAAATATAAGGATCAGACCCCATAATTTTGAGTCTAAATTGTTCTAAAGTTTCCCATTGTAGAATCTTAACAGTGTTTACTGTACATTTGGGTTGAAGCCCTGTGGTAGCTGGTTTCAGTTTCAGAAGTATCTGGATGAAATCATTCACCAGCTCATCACTTAAAGTGGGTGGAAAAAAATCATGGCACAAGTTGGGGGAATTCACTTTGAGCCAGGTTCTGCAGCCCAGTCATTTATGTACTTTTATCTTATTCTCAACTAGTTAATCAGAATTTACAGCTCCATGGTTGACCAGAAATGTCTGCAGTTTTTGCACCAATGAACTCCCAGCTGTTAATTCTAGAGTTACAGTGTTCTCCGATCTGCGGTTCAATGACAATTTCAGCTATGCATCACTTTGGACTTGAACCACATTTTTCTTTCAAGTGTTGAAATGATCTTTATTTTGATCACTTAAATTTTACAGACTGCTAATGGCTATATATTGACTTGTATAACTCAAAATCCAGCCTTTTTTTCCTCCCATAATCAACTATACTCATCATTTAAAAACTGAATCCTGCTTTTATCACAAGTGTGGGTTCAAAAATGAATTACAATTTTGTGTCACAATCAGATGAAGTTCTAGATTATATCATTATGTCATAGTATTGATTGTGTAATATGGCTGTATTGGACATTTAATATTAGTTCAGAGTGCATTTTCATGGTGGCATCAACATGTCTGAGCATGACTTAAAAGGATAATATGGTATTTGTCTCTTTATCCCCTTTGCTGTTCAGCAGCTCTGGTTGGTTTAATGAATTCCCTTCTCACTGGAGTCACTGGTTGAAGTTCTGGAGGCAGAGGGAGTAATATGGAAAATATGCAGAAAATGTATTTGGGTTGACTGTCCATTATTAATAATGATTGTGTTTGAGTAAATAGTGCCCTACTTTCTGAATCCATGGATCTAAATATTCCCAATAGGCTGCTCCCCTCATGTATTGATTGATTGGTACAGCGTTTAAAGGTCATAGTCATAAAACATCAGGATGTAATTAACACACTGCGATTTTTAACCAGTGGTTAATGTATTGCATGTTGACTTTTTAACTTATCGCTTCCTTCACGGTGTTGTGTTGTGACTCACTATGTTAGACTTGAATTGGAGAAAATACACTTTTTATACAAGTCAGTGTTGGTCATCAAATAGGAAGAGGTTTTCTTCATGTGCTCTTTACTTCCTGATATAGATAGTCTTTAATTTGGTCTTCTTCAAAGAATAGATAATAGGTGTCAAACGTGTGGCCCAGGAGCCAAATCTACCCCACCAAAGGGTCCAAACCGGTCCATAGCATGAATATGTAAACTGCAAAAATGACACTGAAGATATGAAATAATCAATGGTGTCCAAATGAGTTTAGTTCCAGTTCCACATATGCTACGTTTACATGATGTTTTTAAAATCCCAAATTATTTATTCAGAATAAACTGAATAAATAAATTAGCTGAATTATCGAATTTGGAATTAAGATCAGAATGAACCGGTGACTTTATTTGGAATTAAGTTTGGAATTATCATTTTTAACTGGAATTAGGTGTTTAAATGGTCATGTTGAAGTGGAATTAAGGTTTATTCAGAATTAAACAGGAATAAAAACCTCTTATGTAAACAGGCCTATACAGACTGATTAGTTCTTAAATGGATCAGACCAGTAAAATATTAACATTATATTAATAAATTATCTCTTTGTTTTGGTGCAAAAAAACTAAAATGACATGAACATGTTTATATTGACAAGTTATCATTTTACACAAAATGTCAATAACCTGAACAAATATGAACAACCTGAAATGTCTTAAGAGAAGTAAAGACTGCCTGTTTCTAAACATTTTGTATATTTATAGAATCACTGTGATCTGTAAGTTTTAATGTATGTACATGTGTAAATGACAAACTGATAAAAATAAGGCAGAATGTTTTTGAAATTGTGCTCATTTTTCTTAAGACATTTCTAGTTAAGAAAGTTCAAGCTTTGTAGACTTTGTAAACATGATCATAATTAAATTCAACTTTTTTTGTCACACTTATTTTCCTGATCTAGCCCATTTGAGTTAATATTTGAATGAATGTGAACTAAAATGAGCTTGACACCCCTGGAATAGATGGAGTGTTACAGTAGGTCTTATTTTTCCCACTGTCACGAGTCTTAACGTACTAAAAATGTGCCTAACATTTCACAAACAATCGCATGGAGACGAGAAAGATGTCATGTTCTCTTATGGGCACCTTACTCAGCTTCTTCACAGATAATTAATTTTACTGAGAGAATACAATAAACATATTGAGCTGCTTTTAACCTGATTCAGACTGGCTTGGCCTTGATATGACTAAAAGCTTAAGGTCCTGCTAATGGATGTGACGCCAACAGCTTCAATTAAATGTGCCTTTTCAGGATCGTCGCTAAAATGTATTCAATTGCTTTCAGTCGCCCCCCAAAAAATGTAAGCACTGATACCGTAATAGCTCCCGTTATCAGTTGTAATTCCTAAGTAACAAAAGAGAGCCTTGTCTTTGTGGCAACACATTTGCTCTATTGTTACCTTGGGAGTTGAGCCTATTCATGTTTCCTCGAACATTGAAAACACATGTTTTGGTTTGTGAAGACATTTATCTGAATGTCTGGGCTTTCTTTGGCAAAAAGGGATGGAATAAGCTTTTTTCACTCTCTGTCTAATAGATTTTGCACCAGCATAAATACTGGGACGTAGACAAAAGTGGTTTACATTATGAAGCCAAAGGCAATAAGATTCAGAATTCAATTCATAAGCTTTTAATTCCTATATTATTAATACAAAAAAATAATTTGAAACAAATGTAATTCTAAGGACCTGTGATCTTATCCAGAATTAATATGTTTCATGGTTAAAATAAGGTGAAATTGTATTTATTTATTTATTTTTCTTTTAATGACTATGGCTATGACTGGTCAAGGATAAAGTCAGGTATCACCCAGAATGTTAAAAATACTTTTATTTCACAGCTTGGATTCATAATTCTGATTCTGTCTCATTTTATGTTCAGTTCAAAGCATCGAAGAAAAGAACAGATGTTATTGATTTTTTTTTTTTTAATGCACAATGGACGATATGGCTTTTTTACTAATTGATCCAACAGGTAAATGTGGAATATACCCAATAGATTCACACACTGAGTGACTTGTAATGTTTAGTTCAGAACCCTGTGGTGAACTGGTAAAAGAAGCAAGTAATCTAAGAGCAAAAAGAGGTGTTTGGTTTTGGTTTGGCCGCACCACTGTTCTACCCAGAGATGGAAAAATGACCACAAAAGAACCTGATATGAGCAGAAACCACAACCCTGTAATTTAATCAGAGCGACTAAAATCAAAGGAGGCAAAAGTTCAGGATCTGAATGCAATGAAATATATCAGTTCCTTTAGAACCTCCTGACATAGCTCACTTGTGGAGGAGCAAGCCTAGACAGAAAGGGCTGAGTAATGAAGATGGATGCATTCTGTTATCAGGCAGCCACTTACTGGGGCCTGATGTAACCTTAAACATTGAGGATAGCTCAGTTGCACAAAGAATCTAATTAATGAATAGCAGCCATGAAAGAGGACAAGGCAAGTGTGCATTTGCAGATGAATTCCAGACACTAATCAAACGTTGTTCAAGGGCTTTGGTTTGTCTCCAGAGCGAAACAATATTTGGACAGGATTTAAGACAATGTTTGTGTGCTGGTTAGATAGTTAGATGGTTAGATAGTTAGATCGTTAGATGGTTAGATGGTTAGATAGTTAGATGGTTAGATGGTTAGATGGTAAGATGGTTAGATGGTTAGATAGTTAGATGGTTAGGTGGTTAAATGGTTAGATGGTAAGATGGTTAGATGGTTAGGTGGTTAGATGGTTAGATGGTTAGATGGTTAGATAGTTAGATGGTTAGATAGTTAGATAGATGGTTAGGTGGTTAGATGGTTAGATGGTTAGATAGTTAGATGGTTAGATAGTTAGATGGTTAGATAGTTCGGTGGTTAGATGGTAAGATGGTTAGATGGTTAAGTGGTTAGATGGTAAGATGGTTAGATGGTTAGATAGTTAGATAGTTAGATGGTTAGGTGGTTAAATGGTTAGATGGTAAGATGGTTAGATGGTTAGGTGGTTAGATGGTTAGATGGTTAGATGGTTAGATAGTTAGATGGTTAGATGGTTAGATGGTTAGATGGTTAGATGGTTAGATGTTAGATAGTTAGATGGTTAGATAGTCAGATGGTTAGATAGTTAGATGTTAGATAGTTCGATGGTTAGATGGTTAGATGGTAGATGGTAGATGGTTAGATAGTTAGATAGTTAGATGGTTAGATGGTTAGATTGTTAGGTGGTTAGACGTTAGTTAGATGTTGGATAGTTCGATGGTTAGATGGTTAGATGTTAGATGTTAGATGTTGGATAGTTCGATGGTTAGATGGTTAGATGTTAGATGGTTAGATGGTTAGATAGTTAGATAGTTAGATGGTTAGATAGTTAGATGGTTAGATGGTTAGATAGTTAGGTGGTTAGATGGTAAGATGGTTAGATGGTTAAGTGGTTAGATGGTAAGATGGTTAGATGGTTAGATAGATAGTTAGATGGTTAGGTGGTTAGATGGTTAGATGGTAAGATGGTTAGATGGTTAGATGGTTAGGTGGTTAGATGGTTAGATAGTTAGATGGCTAGATGGTTAGATGGTTAGATGGTTAGATAGTTAGATGGTTAGATAGTTAGATGGTTAGATAGTTAGATAGTTAGGTGGTAAGATGGTAAGATGGTTAGATGGTTAAGTGGTTAGATGGTAAGATGGTTCGATGGTTAGATAGTTAAATAGTTAGATGGTTAGATTGTTAGATGGTTAGACGGTTAGTTAGATGTTGGATAGTTCGATGTTTAGATGGTTAGATGTTAGATGGTTAGATAGTTAGATGGTTAGATTGTTAGATGGTTAGACGGTTAGATAGTTAGATGTTAGATAGTTTGATGGTTAGATGGTTAGATGGTAGATGGTAGATGGTTAGATAGTTCGATGGTTAGATAGTTAGACAGTTAGATGTTAGATGGTTAGATGGTTAGATTGTTAGATGGTTAGACGGTTAGTTAGATGTTGGATAGTTCGATGGTTAGATGGTTAGATGTTAGATGTTAGATGTTGGATAGTTCGATGGTTAGATGGTTAGATGTTAGATGGTAAGATGGTTAGATGGTTAGGTGGTTAGATGGTTAGATGGTTAGATGGTTAGATAGTTAAATGGTTAGATAGTTAGATAGTTAGATGGTTAGGTGGTTAGATGGTTAGATTGTTAGATCGTTAGACGGTTAGATAGTTAGATGTTAGATAGTTCGATGGTTAGATGGTTAGATGTTAGATGGTTAGATAGTTCGATGGTTAGATAGTTAGATAGTTAGATGGTTAGATTGTTAGATGGTTAGATGGTTAGTTAGATGTTGGATAGTTCGATGTTTAGATGGTTAGATGTTAGATGGTTAGATAGTTAGATGGTTAGATTGTTAGATGGTTAGACGGTTAGATAGTTAGATGTTAGATAGTTCGATGGTTAGATGGTTAGATGGTAGATGGTAGATGGTTAGATAGTTCGATGGTTAGATAGTTAGATAGTTAGATGGTTAGATTGTTAGATGGTTAGACGGTTAGTTAGATGTTGGATAGTTCGATGGTTAGATGTTAGATGTTGGATAGTTCGATGGTTAGATGGTTAGATGTTAGATGGTAGATGGTTAGATTGTTAGATAGTTAGATGACTGCATGCATGTCTTTATGTATGTGCCTGTGCACATGTGTGTGTGTGTGAGTGTGTGTCTGTGTTTTAGTGTTTAATGTGCTTAGGTGTGTGTGTGTGAGTTTGTAGTACTATCTTTATGGGGACATTTATATGGTTACACAGTCACACCATGGGGACCCCTGACCCTATGGGGACCAAAATCCAGGTCCCCATGAGGGTTAAATATAAATAAAGTAAAAAATATAAATGATGTGGCCCTATAAGTACATTCATTTGTTTTTTCAGGAAGTCCCCATAAAGCATGAGGGAAACAGGCGCAAAGTAAAACAATATATTTTTCAAAGGTTTGAAGATATGTTTACTTAAAAAAAAAAAAAGATTAATTAATTCATTTATTCTTTGTTTTGAGAAGAAAAAATAAGAAAACCTTTATGCGTACAAAGAACTAATAGCAGAGCAAACAATGTACTATCTATGTAAGTGTGTAAATGTGTAAGACACTACAACAATTGGCATGTACACTAGTAATGACATAAATTCAAAAAGGATTGCTCTAAAAGAAGTGAGAAGAAGATTGTATTGTTTGTGTTCTGTTGTTCCCAGTGATACGACTGAATGTCAGTATGATGTGGCATAAAGGTCAAGTCAGTGGATCTGCAGCGAAGAAAACTATTATTAAGATTAAAGCAAAAAACACATTTGTCATTTACAGTATGTGATCCATTCTACTGGTTCATAAATAAACCCTGTGTAACTTGAATAACTTTTACAGAATTATCCGGCCTTATCTTCAGGCAAAAGAAGAAATATTTTTGTTGTAATAATATAATTATCATGAATCATTAAGGATAGTTGTACTGGGTTTTTTTGGGGGGGTTTTTCAAATGCGGTAGTGTTGGATGCTGTTAGGTTCAGTGTTGAAAACTACTGGTTTAAGATTGGATAATTAAATTTTTTAAAATGTATTTTGGTATGTTTTTGGACCTTTTTTTAAAACAAAAAAATTAACACTTGAAGTGACAAACTGAAACAAGGGTACAGGGATGGAAACAGCAACTGTTCACAAACATATGAATAGAATAGAATAGAAAAAATAAAATAAAATAAAATAGCATAGAATAGAATAAAATAGAGTAGAAAATTAAATTAAATTAAATTAAATTAAATTAAATTAAATAGCAGTACTTTATTAATCCCACAATTGGGAAATTGACACACATATTTCTATCCAATATCATCAGCCAAAATATCTTTGTGTCTTACCTGTAACACTTTCATGTTATCATTGACATAAATATTTACCACTGGCCTTATTTGAATAATTATGTTTGTGTTTATGTATGTTCACATTATACATTACACATCCATGTCAAACCACAGTCCTTTTAAATATCCCAAAATATAATAAATTGATCCTTTAACTTAAGTAAATTGATCAGAAACACTCCTGCATGGCACAGAAATACAGCTGTAAATGCTCTGTTTACACTTGAAATAATTACTCATTTAATCTCAGAGACAAATGATTTCTAGAACAACCAGTGTATGTACCAGTGCATGAGTTGTTTTGTGGTTTGTGTGTTCTAGTACCAGCTCCAGAAGACTTCTCCGTGGTGGTCGGTGAGTTTCCAGTGGCAGACGTGGCTGGTTCTGATCACCAGCGTTACTTTACTGGGTCTGGTCCCGTATGTTGTTCACTGTATGATGACAGCCTTTGACAACCCTCCTCCTCCCAGTACCTTTAAAGTGGCAGCAGCCTCATTTGGTCTGCTGACGGAGATTCTCCTGATCAAGTGAGTGTTTTTTTTTTTGTTTTTTTTTGTGTGTGTTTCTACTCTGGATTTATCAAACCGCCTGTCTGCACTTTTCAGATGTGAAGTGCCCTTGCTCTGACCTCACCGCAGCACGCTGTGCACAGTCAGAATATTAATAATTAAAACAGTCTAAGGTGCTTTTTCATCTGCCAAATGCAGACAATATTTTTTAGTAACATTTGGAATTTTATGTGAGCTTCAAAACAAGTATTGGTGAGCTCATGTCATCCAAATAATAATCTGCAAAAAAACATGTTGTCTGACCCCTATAACCCCCCCCCCCTCCCCCCTGCTCTGCCCACCCCCCTCTCTTGTTTTCACTTAGTCTTCTTTCCCATTTTGATATTGCTAATTGGAATGATGCCTGCGGTACTGTAAACCATTAGTAAATGAACAGTCTGTTTTTATTAACATCTAACTTGTAAATAATGCATTAGATTCCTGGCATAAACAATATCTACTTTATAAATAGAAAGTAACATATGGTGAATACAGTAATCAGATTACAAATGCAGGTTATGTAATCAGTGCATTTTTCTAAGAAAATAATGCTACTAACTGACTAAACAAGGTGACGTCGACAGTAGTGTACAGGGCGGGGGGGGGGGGCAACTGAGCATCCCATCTGTGCATCAGAGTGTTCTCCAGTGAATGCAACTGTTTAAACCAACAACAAAACAAAACCCCATCATTAAAAAATATTAGAGTAGTATAATAAATGACACAATCCTGTATTTGGTGTCAGTCGTAGTAGACTTTAACCTCTATGTTTTACGTCTGCTGTGTTTTTATCTTAACTTCAACAAAAAGCCTGTTTGTAATTAACTCAACAAGCCTTGTAAGTTTTTTTTTTTTTTTTTTTCCCCATTAGCTCCCTTTGCAAGGAATGTGGCTGGTGAACTGGTAATTAATAAATATGGTTGCACTGGTAATGTGCTTCTGCATCATTATGTTGTTTAAGCTCTTATCCACGCTGGTAACGAGCTGTAATTTTATGACAGGAAATTGGTTTGTTTACCACGCGTTCAGCAGCATCGACGGTGTTGTGCTCTCAGCAGATCTTGGCTGCAGGTATTTACTCATCTTTGGAGTTGAAGGAGTTCATTATATGCTGTCATGCTAACTATTAAAAATACTAGTATTTTATTCATTTCCGTAAATCCTTTAAAATAAATGTTTATGACGTGTTTGTTATGTTTAGTGGAACCCTTCTGGACTTTATGTACTATGTTACATGTATAGTGTTCCATTCTCATACAGCCTGTCTGTCTGCACGCTGTCTGACATGAGACCCCCCCCCCCCCCCTTACTACACTAAATACATGTGATGGCAACTGATGCTCACATTATTACTGGTACAATAGGAAGGTTGGTGGGTCCTCTTATTAGGATCAGGGGGCCTCACAGACCCATGCCCCATGGTGCTTGTGCTGCCTGGGACGTGCCACCCTCCTGCTGCCCCCTGTCAGGGTGTATCTCAGTCATTTTTCACCCCCGGGGCTGAAGTCTTTCGTAAGCAGCAACCCCTTGTCTCTCGTCAACCGCCCGTCTTCAAAACAAGGCTCAGAGACAAAAATAAACAAGTGAACAGCTCGTAATGACCTTTTATTGTTGTGTACTCATGCGCTGATTTACACTGACTCCTGATGAACTGATAACATGCGCTGATGCCTGTCTAATGGTGGGGGGTAAAGAGTTTAGATCCTCTCCCACTGTCTTTGTTACCTCTTGTCCGTTACCATGGCAACGACGCTTCAGATACAACTTCAGTTTGGCAAAGACTCAAATCGCAGCACCTTAATTAATGTCTTATTCCACAACAGGAAATAGTCCCCAGCAAGTGTGTCCTCATGGATGGATTTAGGGGTAAGTGTCAGAGACCGAACAAGAGGGGGGTGGGTTTATAGAATGAGTAGGACGCTGGTTTAAGACTGTCCTTTTATGTTGTTAAGAAAACAAACAAAGGTCGATGGTCGTGTTGGTCTTAAATTGAGTCTGGTTCTCCAACACTAATCTTAAAATTGGGAAAATACAGATTAAAATTAAGCAGATCTGTACAATAAAATTAGATATAAATATATCTTTAGGTAATACAAATTGATAAAAACTTGTACCAGTAAATATATAGGGGGGGGTTCTGCTCATTTGAGAAAAGGCTGAAATTATGGATGAATGTGTTTAAATAATACAATATTAAAATGTATTCTTTTACTCAGTGCATCTGGAAAAGTCAGTTGATCCTCCTCAAATGTGAGTTTATGAGTAAAATGTGATCACATTTATTGAAGTCATAACGACCCAAACATCACCAGCATCTATCTACTGATCTGAACTGTTTAACACCTGTTGAGCCACTAATCCTATCAATACATGTCAATAACTGGAGTAAAAAGATAAATATAGTTGATCTTCTTTTCCTGTTCGTCAGATATATGACCCATTTGGACATTCAGAGACTTCATAGTTACCATGGAAACACTGTCATCTGCTACAACATTGATTCACCAGTAAAACTCATGCAGTTGGATCAATGACAGTTGATGGACACACTGGGTTTCTGTTCAGTTAGCCTTTTGATGCTTATGAGAACCTTAGTGAAGATATTTTAATTAAATGTTTTTATTCTTCTTTAGGCCTGAAAAAAAGCAATGTGATTGAAATGTTTTTAATAAACCTATTTTTTATGGAGTTACAAAAATCAGCTGCACAACATGTGTTTAAACTTTGAACCAAAGAAAAGTGTATTTAAAAATGCAATATGAAATAAAACATTTTAATGCAGTTTTTGTTAAAGAAGAGACAGTTAATTACAGTCTAATAACAACAAGTAATTGATTTACGTATAAATATGTTAGTGCAGAACAGATGAGTTACAGTAATGATATAAACTGACTGATATGGAACTAAAACAACAAAATCCATGAATATAAAAAAGAACAACTGTAGAAGAACCACTGGAGTGACCAGTATGTGTCAAAGAGTTAATGATAGAATTTAATGAAAAAGTTGCTTTTTTTTTCTTAATTTTTCAGTTTTTGACAAAATCTTTCAACTTTAAACAGATCTTTTATGAACATCTTTATATGAAATATAGGAAAGCATCACATTTTCACTGAAAGCAATGCACAATACGAAGGATATTATAACAAATGGTGGAAAATCACAAAAGAAAGTTTCAAATAAAGAGATAAAAAAAATCATTTGAGAAGTGCCACAAAAGTAGCACTGGGTCTTTATGGTTTAATTTGGCGTTTATTGGAATTGAATCCAGTTTACAAACGAGTGCAACCCAGATTTATCCCTTAATGGTAACCAGCATTGCTCTGGTTTGGCTCTGTTTTTTGTGCTCAAGCTGTTGAAACAACTTTCCAACAGCATACACTGGGTAAAAAAATAAATAAATAAATAAAAGCCTCTAAACTTTTCTTAAAGTTTCCCCATTTTCATCTCTACCATCATTTCGACATAAAAAAAAAGAACCTCGAAAATAGTATGCACTGCTGCAGGTCCATTAATGGACACATTCACAAAGTCACATGACATTTGTCAGGCTTGAGCTGCCTTTCAGAAGGCTGTCACACAATATGCGCCCTCTCCTTCCTTTACTGTCATGGCAGAGTTGCGGCGTCGAGACAGTGTCCTGACCATGAAGCTCTGCACTGTGAATTTTTATATGCCATTGCCTGGAGGTTAGAAACTCTCATTATGCCGTGTTAGATTTATTAAAATAGATTATGGAAATGTTAATTAAGTCATTAATTACATTATTTAAGCAGCATTGACAGATAAGGGAGTGTGTGTGTGTGTATGTGTGTGATGGGGGGAGGGTGTCGAGCTCCCTGGGTGGTTTAAGAGGATGTGATTGGTGACAAGGGACACTGTGGAGATCGCGTCTAACCGCTAGCGCTGACATGATACAAAGTGGCCTACCCTGCTCTCTCACCTCACGCTACTGTCTACAGCAGTTTGCAGAGCTGCCTGAGGACGAGAGGCTCATCGCCCTTTTGCAGCTATAAGTGTACACAAGGGTACAAATGCACTGTCTGAACTAACAGCTATGCTACAACATATAGAAACGAGGAGAATTTGGTGCATGTTGAGTGCAGTGTTTTAAGTGTTAACACTGTGTTCTGCTTTACATTTTTCTACATGTGAACATTTGGCCCAAACATATGCAGTGGCGTTTCAGCAAAGGCCTCAAACCATATTTCCAAGCTGTTCCAAAACACAACAGCACAATAGTAAGATGAATTACCCATGACTTGATACTATGGACTCTCTTATCTGTTGACAGTTTAGTTACCACAAAGCACAAGAAATGTGTTTTCCAATTCTCACAGAATTGAGCTTTTCTTTGCTGCATCAAACCTATATTAAGGGAGGGAAAATTGCTCTGATCAAAGTTGATAAGTACAAATGATAGATGTTGTAAACAAGCAAAAGGCTTCAATCCTGATCTGACGCATTGATTTGCCTCCGCGGCCAATTACTATCTGGACTGAGGTTATGCATTCAGTCAATCTACAAGGAGAGAGAGGTTTCTGTTGTTTGGTGTGGTTTTTCCTTTCCTTCTATTTTATGTCGTACTAAGGTGCTTTTAAAAATGCAAAGTGCAGAACATTATTTTTTAATATTAAATGCATTAAAACATCAGCTCAATGTGTCTTATATAAAATAGATTGAGTCTTTCATTCTTAGGCGTCCATCGGGTCAGTAGGCAGGACTGAAAGGCTGCAGGCCTCCATATTTTAAGTGGCAAATGATTGTATAAAATGACAGCACATGAGGCTGTCAAAGCACCTTGCAGTCAGGCGGTTGTGATTAGACCCAGCTTCACTCAGATTATCTTCAGCCACCACCAACTCACTGATATGAGCAGTAACGCAGAGAGAGGTAAAGGATCCTGTGGCAAATACTGACCGTTGGACCAAGGCAGGTACTTCCACACCACCAATGTTTACTGGTTAAAGAAGAAGAAAAAATGCACACACCATTCAGATGTTTAGGACATCACATTGAGATGCTTCTCTAAAGCAGCAGAACACTTTGGTAATGCTTCTCTTATATATTATTATTATTATTATTATTATTATTATTATTATTATTATTATTATTATTATTATTATTATTATTATTATTATTATTATTATTATTATTATTATTATTATTATTGTTATTATTATTATTGTTGTTGTTATTATTATTATTATTATTATTATTATTATTATTATTATTATTATATGAATAATCTAATTAAATTTTTTAACACAAACAAACAGGTGTTTTGTTTCAAATTGTTTAACTGAAGCTATTTAAAGTGTTGAATAAACATGTTAATTGCACACACACACACACACACACACACACACACACACACACACACACACACACACACACACACACACACATATATATATGTGTATATATATATATATATATATATATATATATATATATATATATATATATATATATATATATATATATATATATATATATATATATATATATATATATATATATCATACTTTTTTTTCTTAGTGTGTTATTGTGTATTCTGTGGGAAATTTAAGTCCAAAAAACTCAGACTGAGCTAATTATTATTAGAGTTTACAAAATATTACCATTTTAAATCATATTAATCACAGAGTTACCATGGATTAACTATGATTAATCACAATCATTCATTTTTCATCTACAGGGTGTCCATTCATAGGAGACATAATTAATTCCAACATGTATTTCTCTATATTTCACAAAACCCAAAGAATGCATTTGAATAAATAGCAACAAATTGAAATGTATATACATATAGAGCATATTATATAAATAAAACTGTCAGGAAATGTTTATTTTTCTCATGTATGAACACTTATGGGACACCCAAAAGGAAATATATTTGTACAGAACGTGTTTGTCCAAACTGGGCAACACGTTAGCCATAGTGTCTGCAGAATTCCCAACAAACATATGCTTTGTGTTAATGTGGTATTTTAATTTGGAAGTGCTTCAGTGAATTGAAAACTCCTTCCTGCAGACTGTGTCTAATACTTAATGTGAGTCCACTGTTCAGTGTTGGTTATGTTTGTCCTCATATTTCCATCCAGGACGCCAACATGCTGTTTCTGCTCTTCCATCTTTATATGTTGGTTCAGCTGCATGTTACTATAACAACAACTGACCATTAGCACCTGTGCAACACTAACTCTATTTGGACAAAATGCCCAAAATGCATTCTGTGCTGCAGATGGTGTCATTACGTTGAAGTTTTTAATCAGATTTATCATGACAATAGATTATTCACTGTTAACCACAGGTGGAAGTAACTAAGTAGAAGTACTTCCTTTACTGTACTTAAGTACATTTTTTAGGTATCTGTATTTTACCTGAGTATTTATTTTTCTGCAAACGTTTTACTGTTACTCCCTACATTTTTGTATAAATATATGTACTTTATACTCTTTACATTATCAGAACAGACTCATTGCTTTTTCAAACTAGACATATGTGACAGTATGAAAAATAATAATAATAAAAAATTATAAAATGATTAAAAATCATAATAATAATAAAATAATAACTCAGAAATTGTGACTTACTATATTATGATTTAGACTTTTTATCTCATGATTAAATTTTTTTTAAATCTCTTTATGCTTTTTTTTTTTTTTTTTTTTTTACATATCCTATTCATGACTGAATTTTTCCTAAATGTCCTGTCCATACCCACTAAACTGAGAACTATGACCCAATAAAACACATCATCTACACACTATCTCACTTTTAAAGGCTTTATTTCTGGATATTTTTTAACATTTTTCTGTTTTTTCCTCCCTAAATAAGTATTATTTCATCCATAGCAAAAAAAAGGCAGTTTTACTTTTTACTTCATTACAGTTGAGAACTTGTACTTTTTTACATTTACTTCAGTAAAGGAGTTGAATCAGTTCTTCTACTTTTACTAGATTATTTTTTCACACCAGTAGCTGTAACTCTACTGTTAACACATTCATTTTGACAGCTCTAATTATTATATTAGTAAGAGATAAAATGAACTGGAATCACTTTAAAGGTCTTATTTATTATTTCTATCTTCTCCTCATCTTCACATCTCTGAGTTTCAACTTTTGATTCACTTCACTAGTTTCAACAACTGCAACTTTAAAGCATCAATCTTTAAAGTTACTCTGTTTTACGTCTATACTCGTGGGACACAATAATAGTGTTTCTGTCATGCAATGGCATGAATGTCAGTTTCCTTCCCACTATCTGTGCATTATTGCTTTGGAAAGCACAACCTCTGAGCGGCAACTACATCCTGCAAATGGATTTCACAAATACACACGTCTTTTTATGTGCCGTTTTCTTTTGTAGAGATTTAGTCATTTTGCTATCATGATGCATTCTCATCTGCACATCTTCCCCCAAAACATATTGTCATTTGACACTATTTGGGAAATGGATTGTTGCAGCCTTGTCCATTCAACGCTTCCTGGGAGCTAGCTAAATAAGTGGTACCAGGCACAACAATCCCCGCCCCTCACACATATCCTAGCTCATTTTAGCATCGATCCAACTGATGTCATCATGTATATGAGTGTGGTGATGTCAGCAGATCAGTTGCTAATTGTAAGTAAACAGGAGGTGGGAAAAGAGATTTGAAAAATTCCTATAAAATATTAACTTTTACTTACTGTTCCCAAACTTTAACCACATCTATTATGGGTCACTGGCAATATAGAAAGTTAATTTGGTCTGAATTTGATGCATAGTTTTGCTGCTAGACTGTTAACAAACTAGCAAACAAAATGATACCCTTTGTCTACCCTCGTCCTGCAAAATAATCGTATTAGGTTGGGATATATGTTTCTAAATACTACTACTACTACTACTACTACTACTACTACTACTACTACTACTACTACTACTACTACTAATAATAATAATAATAATAATAATAATAATAATAATAATAATAATAATAATAAAGACTCAAATATATAATGCCTTTTGGACAGTCAAATATGCTTTACATATTCCATTACTAACATACTGTCCCTAGCAATTATATAAGAAGATGCTCTACTGTATATTCTTGTCCTGTTCAAGTGTTGAGAAGCAGCTTGTTACCTCACATAAGAGTGACTGTCTTTTCTACATACATATTTATGATATAATCAGAGTCAAGATATAACATATAAAACCACATTAATATGACATATATCATACTCCTGCTAAACACCTTAATATATACACCACATAGACAACTGGGGCATGTTGAATTCAGATGTTTCTTTTCTAATAGGGCTCTGGGATACCAAACAGTAATGTCAAATGTCATCATATAGCTTTATATTGTTATAAATATCATTACAATGCATTGGTTAGTTGTGTTTAAACTGTTATCTTTGCATTCAAAACGTCTCAGAGATGGTTTTTGCTCCATTTGTCTCAACAATAATATCCATGGCTATGATTTAAAATGTTCTACATGTACATATGTTTTGTGCTCTGACTGTAAAGAACCATCTACTTTCATCAAATCTCACATAGGAAGTATATTCTGCCATTAAACCTTTAGGAAATATTAATGTTTCTTACTCAAATCTGCATGAACAGGAGCTGTATCCATGATGTGTCCCAATGTATTTGTCCATATACTTTATAAACATCAATATGTCCTTTTATTATGCATATGGACAGTGTATAAATGTAATTTAGGTAATATAATGTTTTTCACAGCATTTACACCAAAAATTGAATAAAACTAATGGTTGCACTTGTTAAAAAGGGACATAGGCCTTTGGCTTATTCAACAGTTTTTTTTCTCATACTCTAAAGGCTCTGTTAATGGGAGGAGCAGGACTTAATACAAAGATTAGGATTATGTTATTATACTAGAAAGTTATTTGGGATGAGCCAATTTATGAAAGTGGAATTATACGACAGAAATATGTCAGACAGTGAGTCATTTTCTGTGTGTCCCTGATGTTCGTACCTCTGTGCTGTTTCCTCAGGTGTCTGTCCAGCTACCTCAGCGGTCGGTACCACCAGGCTGAGCAGAGTGCTTTCATAGTCCAGGCCCGACACTTTGAAGAGGACAGCGGAGGCAGCTCAAGCCGCTGGGAAGGACCTGAGGCTGCCTCAGTAGCAGCGGCAGGTCATGCTTCATCAGTGGCTTCATCCGGTCAAGTGGAGGAAAGGAAAGTGGATATAGTGAAGAGTGGATGTCTCAGCTTTTTACATGTGTAGCGATGGGAGTTTACAGAACACACAGTCAGAGGAAATCATCTGGGAATATAACAACCAGTTCATAATTCTGTTTATCAGTATAGCATTTACACTAAAAACCAGCTCGAGCAATGTCACATAGTCCTATATTCCTCTATGTCAGACCTGGATGTATTCTCACATGTTGCAAATTGATGGTAAGGAGACAAATGCACGTAACTCGCCATGAGTGTGTTCACATTCAAAGAGAGGGAGAGAGAGAGAGAGAGAGAGAGAGGGGGAAAAAAAAGCGTCTGAAATCACTCTCGTTCCTTAATGATGCCCACACAGAGACAATGGGGCGCCGTTCTGATTAGTGTCACCTGTCCTTGTGCATCTCATCAGCTCCATTATGGCTCCATCTCCCATGCTTCTCCTGCTAATTGAATAGCCTGTGAAGTGGTGACGAGGACGGGGGCGAGAGCAACGTCTGTCCCGCTGCTGTTTTAGAAATGAGAGTAAAGCTTCCCAGTGAGACAGTGGTCCTTAAAACATAAACCATTATCATACAGATAGAAATGCTGCTAACGAGTAGCTCTCATGTTACAGTACAATCACATCATCTGCGGATTATGTCCATCTAGAACTGCTTTACATTTTGATGGGGATATATGTAGTTTTACATACAGCATTCATGGCAGTGACACAGTGCGGTCACAATTTTTTGGTGTAAATAGCACATGGGAAATGAAGCACAGATTAAAATAAATATCAATTTTCTAATCTGATTTTATATTTCTGGTAAACATTCAATTGGTCACAAATACAGCTTAGCACTGTTATGTCCTTTGTTGTTATTCAGTATGACAGTGTGTGCTGCTCAAAATAACAGTGTCATTAAATGCAACTCGAGCCACTAAAATGGTGCCATTGTATATTTCTGAGAATCACAGATACGTACAATGTCAGCATTTATGTTACAAAACTATTTCATATCAACTTTTATTTTGTTTAAAATATGATTATAATAATTAATAAAAAGCAGGTGTTTGGGCTGTAAGTTGGATAAACAAAGTCCAGGACTTAGTCACCAAAAGTCCACTTTTCTGAAATCAGATATTCAGATAGTTGTTAAGGTTTGGTTTAACATTAATAAATATACAAGTGTCTTTTTTATTCAATCTTTTCAGGTTTTTTCTGTATTCCTTTAAGCCCTGGGTTCTTTTACCAGGTTTTACCAGTAACCAAGTGGTATAGGTTTCCTGTGTTTGAAGAACATGATTACTATTACAATGCCATTCTATTATCTGAAAACGTCACAAATGCCTAGAGCAGGGGTCCCTGATCCTGGTCCTCGAGGGCCACTGTCCTGCATGTTTTAGATGTTTCCCTCTTTCAGCACACCTGATGCTCATTATCAGTCTTCTGCAGAGCTGGATGACAGGCTGATCATTTGAATCAGGTGTGTTAGATGAAGGATCCATCTTAAACATGCAGGATAGTGGCCCTCAAGGACCAGGATTGGAGACCCCTTGCATAGAACAATGATATGCAATTCTTTATAAATATTGATGTGAAAGCAGTATTTGGTTTAAAACTGTTAAAATTACAGGTGTCTATGGTTGACACAAAGGTACACTGCTAATATTTTATTCAGATGAATGAGTTGCCCACATCCAAAACTTAATTCTAAAATCCTAGGGTTTGTTTATACTACAAATGGTTGGATCCAACATTTCCCATAATGCAACCATGATAATCTTTACATCACGGGTTTGCGTTTATCTTAACAAATCTCCTCCAGAGCTACACAGACAGTGCCTATTGTATGATGGTTTAGTTTACATGTATGTAAATAAATGCCCTGTCAATATATTGTACAGCTGACAGACCTGTAAATAAACGGTTACATTGATTATCTGACTATTGTTATTATATGATGTTGCACAAAAGTTGTAATGTGGAAGCAAATAAAAACGGAGGCAGGTTCCTATCTGCTCGTCACATTGAATTTTGTAAAATCTTTATTCATTCCGGCAAAGTATAAACAAATGAGATATTATTTAGATCTACACAAAAGAACTTGCAAGTCTTTTATTTTGATTGAATAAACATTGCCAGCTGTGATACAGGGCTGTAATGTTGGTGCTGCTCCTCTGTTATCTGCATGTGCCTGAGGCACAGCTAATGTAAAAAGATCCTCCTTACTCTGCTCAGCTAGCAGTGAGCTCTGCAGGCTTATCCTGCTCAGTCCCTCTCCGTTTCACCTCTTGGTCACAGCCAAGTGACTCTCAGCCGTGCACCGCCTCAGCTCAGGCCTTTCTCTGGGCAGAATAGAAGAAGTACGGTAGTATCTCACTTCGTCATATCTGCTAAATGCCACAACAACAGGACTGCAGAGGCTTCCCAGTGTCCCCATGCCTGTATGGTTCCAGGGCTTAATGTGTGCGTGTGGGGCCAGATGGACACTTTCATGAGTGTATGAGTGTGGATTATTCTGCCGGCTACATCTGGGGCTCCACATGGTAGAGCAGACTGCAGTAAGAGAGGCAGGTGGGCACAGGGGGAGGGCACTCCTTCAGTGAGCTCTCTTACATCTATACCCACCGACAGGGCATCGACACAAACGGCACACTGAAAGGTTACAACATGATCCTGCCAGACAAACGCCTCTGTGAGTTCTGGTGAGCAGCGTGTGCTCTTTAATCCATACCTTCCTGTCTGATGGCGACAGCTGCCTTTCTTTACAATGTACTGACTTTACAGATGCTTGTACCAAAAGATATGCCTCCCTGTGTGCACATATTGGGAGCACTTTGGGGTGTGGTGTCTTGCTCAAGGACACTTGGAAATACGGACAAGAGGAGCTGGTGATTGGACCATCAATCCTGTGATTAATGGACTCCTCTGCTCTGCCACCTGAGCTACAACTGCCCACAATCACAACATTTTGATGTTCTGTTCTGATCAGTTGTCGATGACAGCAACAAATAAGCTGTTAGAAGATGTGGGACTGCAGTAAAAAGAATTTAAAATAATAGGATTCCATAAAACATCACTGAAATATGGTTTATATTCAGTGTATGATGACATTCAGTATATTCACATGTACACTAATATTCCACTGTTACATTAAATGTGATAATACAAGTCATTTAAAATACATATTACATTGATTTAAAGATACAGCAATATTGCAATGAGCAATTAACTACTACTGTAAACATACTGACTTTAGGTAAGTGTTTGACTGCTACACCTCAGTAACTCTGACATTTGGGTGATATCACTTAAAGTCTACACTGTACGCCTCACTTTGCCATCAGTCAGTCTCCGCAGAAACTGTCAAATCCCAGAAGCACTTTTCAAAACCTGAAGATTCTCCTGATTAATAACACTGTTACATAAGCCACCACTGTCATCAATATGGTTTGTTCTTATGTTTGCGAAAATACATTTTTGATGACTGTGACCTTGACCTTTGACCTACATTCTATATTCTATTCTGGTCAACCTCACACTTTTCTTGGAATTTTCATAACATCAGTCAAAACATTTTTGCATAAAGCATCTAGTAGTTCTGATTTAGTTTCCTATCCTTGTTTAAATTATAATTAATTATTCTTTTTTCCCAGTTCTTTTTGTGATTGTTGTTACTATCATGGTTGGTATTGCTTGTAATGTTGTTCTGTGAGGGTCCCCCCGCCTTCCTTGACAGATCCAGCATCAAAATGTGGTTTAATCAAAACTCATAATAAAGTCAGTAGAAAACCAAGCTGAACCTCATTCACATTATGAAGTCTCCCTTGGCAAAGCTAATTAGTCCAACACTATTCTGCTGTTAAGGACAAAGGACAAGACAGGTTAAAAATCAGGGGGAAAAAAATCATGCTTCAATGATGAGATGCAGTAAAGTATTTAAGTATTTTAAAGTGAAACAAATCTGAGAGACATAAAAAAAAGAACCAAAATCAATACCCTGGCCCCCCTTTTTTTTGAGGGGGGGGTGAAGGAGGAGAATGATGCAGCAGCTCAGTACAGTTTGTACTTCTTTGTACTACTTCTTTATTGTTCATTTTCTGCTACTGTCGCTCTTGTCACTTCCAGAAGTGGGGGAGCCCTCGATAGTCGAGCTACCTGTGGTTAACACATACATAACAGAAAGGTTCACATTATCTGGCTTGAGTAATCACATTTTTAAAACTCCAGTTCAGTTCAACTACAGTCCAACTGAGGTGTATATATGGTTTTTAAAACTTCAATATTAGCCAGACTAAGGTAATAATTCAAATTTCTTTAACTGCATGTAAAGCTATAGCCTGGTTTATGATATGAATACATAGTCTGGAGACGATCCATAGACTGAGCTTAAGCGTACGGGTGGGATCAACAGCTGTCTTTCAAACTGCTCTGCACGTAACAGGCCAGCAATATGACCAATCATAGCAACAAACAATGTGACATATACAGAGCAACAAAAACAAGTCTAAACTAATGTTTATCTCATCGTTTAACATCCTATTAGCTAGGCTAATTAACATTAACACACCAGTAACAGTGGACGAAAAATATCTAACCGGGTCAGTTTACATGTTGCTTGTCCAACCATAGACTACTGAGTACGATTTGATGTCCAAAACCCCATCTGGTTTTGGACATCACCATTAAGATCCATTAGGTTCCACTGATTTGGCTGCCCGCATGTGCTAGGGCCTCGTGGGGTCGGGATCCCACCTCACTCGGCGTGCACCGGCCACCATGGAGTTTCTGGGAGACCCTCTGACTCATGTGTGCATTAAACTCCTGTGTTTCAAGATGAGTCGGGTGGGTTGCCGACATCGCAGCTGACCCGCTGGTGCCTGTTGTACGTGGGCCGGTCCCTGCCCTGGCGCCGCGATGTGGCGCACCAAAGGAAAAGGGGCTGGGCTCTTCCCTCTTCACTCCCTGCTAATCCTGGTTACTTTCTTTTCCTCCTCTCAGTAATATTCTTACAATCAGGAATGAGGGTCATAACATTCAATATAAGCTGTTTTCTGTGGACCCCCCCCCCCCTCTCGCTGTTTTTTTGATAAATCGCACCCTGATGAACTGTATATAAGTTTGTACTTCTTCTGCGCCAGCCCGCTACACAAATGGAGCATTGTGATTGGATCAGTTAACTGGAACCGGTCCTGGCTGAGGCTAGACCAATGATTCAGGCAAAAAATACTTTTTCCACTAGAGGCGGGGTAGTTTCCTAGGCTAGTAAAGGTACTGATTGAAATGAGTATGCATTGATGCTTGTAAACAGGAATGTGAGCAGAATGTGAATTTTTCTTTAGTCAAAAAGAAAAAAAAACAGTTTAACTTTAATATGTAGATATACTATAATACATCAGGAGCATGCCCACAAAACTCAGCACTAACTTGTTAATGGCCTCCACTGATGATAGATTGAATTCAAGCCAAGGCCTTTGTGATATCAGAGCTCATTAGACAAGTCCACCTCATAATGAGTGTCCAAATCCATCAGGAGAGATAAAGCTCCTGCTCTGTGCTGACTGAGATCCAGTCAAACACACCCACAGCGCTCCATACCACATGTGAACAAGATATTCACTTTGAAGCACCAACACACAGATCTGAACCAGTGTGTCGCAGAGCCAAATGTCCTAGGTTGTGAGTGACAGGGGATTCGCTTTAGAGCTGGCTACCTGTTGAGGAGGATTAAACAAATTACAGATGGTGTTTATACATGAAAACATGCAAAGGCCATCTCTATTCAGACAGTGGCTAAAATGGTTTTCAACTGAGGTCATATTTTAAAGGAGAGACATTGTTTATAACCATACATCACAGAACCATATGATGTATTCTTAATTCTAACTAATTCTAACTGTCAGCCTTTGTAAGTTAAGAGTTTACTCATGATTCCAGGAAATTTGCATTAACCTCCTGAGACCCAGTAAGTAAACATTTTTGCCATTTTACATTAAATAATTGCCTTTAATTGGAAACAGAATAATGCAACAATTTTTCAGATACATTTTTTAAATAATTTTTTTAAAATTTAATATAATGTTATTTTCAGTGGACTTTTTTTAAGTAAAGCTTTGAAACTCTTCTCCACTACAGAGGACAAAAATGCATTGCTGGGTCTCAGGAGAATATCTCTCTCGTCATCTGAACCCAATTTATCCTCACTAGGGTCACAGGGGTCACTGGTAGCCTAATCCAGCTACAATGGGTGAAGGCGGGGTACACCCTGTATGAGTCTCCAGTTCATCTCAGGGCTGAACATATATAAACAAACAATCACTCTCACGTTTACACCTATGGACAATTTAGATTAACCAATTAACCTATCAGTGCATGTGTTTGGATGGTGGGAGGAAACTGGAGTACCTGGAGAAAACCCACACAGACACGAGGAGAACATGTAAACTCCACACAGAAAGGTCTGGTGTGGGAATCGAACCTTGGGTCCTTCTGTCTGTGAGGCACAAGTGCTAACCACTGCACCACTGTGCCACCCATCAGGAGGATATAATAAATTAAATTGTGTTGTATGTCACACTAGTTCTTATGACATTTGCTGTGCTCTTCATTCACAGTTTCATCCTTTCACGTGTTATTCAACACCATTGGTCACATTATGCCACAATCTCCAGTTCACATAACCCTGACCGTTAATGTGTGGTATTTGGCGTGACATACATATACAGAAAATGTATTATGTGCACAAATAAATTAATGCCAATTCAAAGAGACACATATATTTGTGAGATTTCATGATATCATGTTGAGAATAGAATTTTTATTGTCACATTGTACAACAAACTGTTAAAAAAAGTATATAAATTATAATAAAAAAATGTGTGTGTGTGCTGTCAGCTAATGCTCATGCTATATACCATGTGTACTAAGATGGCTGAAATACAGGAACCAAACTTCCCAATGTGGTTAATGAAGCAAGTTAACATTTACCTTTAAAATAAAATGTTAACAGCATGTAGGGCTGTGTTTAACTTTAGATAGGGAGACATCCCTTTCAATATTTTGTTCTTTTTCGGTAATTCCAAAAATGTTCATATGACCTTGAAGAATGCATTCTCTGTATCACATTTCATCATTTCGATGTCTCATTTTTGTGACACTGCTCACTTCCATGCGTGCGCAATTACACATCCAAACCATTTGTGCTTCCCTTTGAGATATGTTAAATATAGACGCAGTTTCTCTGAGCAAAATTGCTTTCAGGTTTAATAAATCGCTTTGTGTGTGCTAAATGAATGTAGTTTTTCTCCTCCCACCACATGCACAATTGTGTGTAAACACCCCATATTGCATATTCATTGCAGCAAACATACTAACAGGATGCAGATATGCTACTTTGCACCTTTGAAGGAAGTAACCCTTATTGGGTACTGTTAGTAAACTGGGTTTGGATTTTGTTTTGTGAATGCAATGAATTTGTACATGTTTTTAATCATCCATACCTTTAGAACAGGGCTGTCCAAATCCAGTCCTGGAGGCCCAGTGTCCTGCATGTTTTAGATATTTCCCTCTTCCATCACACCTGGAAGACATTACATCATGATCAGACTCACTCTGTGCTTTATGAGGAGGTGATCATTTGTATTGCTGCATTTTGCATTTTAGTATTTTTATTTCAGTATTTTTATTTCGAGTGGCACGGTGGTGCAGTGGTTAGCACTCGTGCTTCACAGCAAGAAGGACCCTGGTTCGAATCCCACACCAGACCTTTCTGTGTGGAGTTTGCATGTCCTCCCCGTGTCCGTGTGGGTTTTCGCCGGGCACTCCGGTTTCCTCCCACCATCCAAAGACATGCACTGATAGGTTAATTGGTTAATATAAAATTGGCCATAGGTGTGAATGTGAGAGTGATTGTTTGTCTATGTATGTTCAGCCCTGCGATGAACTGGCGTCTCATACAGGGTGTACCCTGCCTTCGCCCATTGTAGCTGGATTAGGCCCCCAGTGACCCCCGCGACCCTAGTGAGGATAAAACGGGTTCAGATAATGAATGAATGAATATTTTTATTTCTATCTTTTTAACATTGTTACTATTGCATTTACTATAGAAGTGTGTAATGTGATGCATGTGTGACTTAAGCACTTTACTGGAGCAGCATTTAATCTCATTGTATTTTATATGCAATGACACTAAAGGCATTCAATTCAATCATTCATTGAACCAGGTGTGGTGAAAGAGGGACACATTTAAAACAGGCAGGATACCCGGACCTTGAGGACTGGATTTGGACACTCCTGCTTTAGAAGATCCAGTCCTCAGTTTACAATGATAGACATAAAAAAGTACAGATATTTGTGCTAAAATAGAGATGGGGAAAAAAGTAAAAAGCTAACAGAAAAATGTATTTGCACATACCTGAGACCTAACATTATATATTTGTACAGTTACTACTTCATCTTTAAAACTGTATACTGTATTATACTAATAGTTGAGACCTGCTATTCAACAGTTTTTCCATCTATTAAATGTTCTGACATACCTCTGTACCGCACATAGAAAGTCCAGAATGATGTTTTTCTGGCCTGTGACAGAATCTCACATGACCCTGAGATCACCTCTGAAGGACGAAGGCTGCTGAATGTCCAGCCGCGTATTCTTAGCGTCAACACGACACGAGCCCAGTGCGGGCGCTCTGTGATACACCACAGGTCGAGTTGAATAAATTAAATGAATTACCAGCTGCCTTGTGCAAGCTCCCGGGATGCAGGGTGGCATGAGCACACCATTACAACAATGATAAGGATATCTGCATGGCCTTGTGTTAAAGGAATTACACATAGCATCCAGAGCCTTTAAGAGAGTCTGGCAGTTTTGCGCACACTGGCAACTTAGTATGACATGAAAATGTGTGTGGCTGCAGAACGGCCGGCCTGCCTTGGCTCGAGTCAGGGGCACAGAGCGGCTGGCTTGCTGAGATGTCAAAAAAAAGAGGAGTGCGGAGACTTATTGTGATGCAAATGGACACGGTATTGTGCTTAAACAATGCATTAATATGTCCCTCTTGAGTAGATAACATCACAAAATGCACAATAACACAAAATGATGTCCTCTGAGGTTATTTAAAGCGATATGACATCAAATCCTGACATTGCAAGAAGTGCTTACGGCCTGTCCGACTGGTTTTGTCTCCAGCTTTGATAAAAACAGATGAAGGATAGAAGGCTGCTTTTGAGTCCTAGCCACTATATAAGGACAAGGATATTTACATAATATTATGTATATTGTATTCCACATGTTTGAATGCAAACTGAATTTGTGTTATGCCTTTATGGATACGAAGAAGCACAGGAAGAGGTGTTGTAGCTTAAACACAAGACACGTGGCAAGGTGTCCGATAACTTTGTCTTCTACCTGTAATCTGATACTGTGCGGAGAGGAGGGATCGGCCTCACTTCCCCGGGGTGATTTATGATTGAGGACATGTTAATAAAAATATCAAAACAATCTGAGCTCTGGTGGGGAAGATACCAGTCCGCTACGTACATCATACTCGACAGGCCTGTGCAGGGAATCGCCTGCTCGGTGATATTATGCTCGTATGGATGCCCCATTGCCCTGCTCTTGAAATAGAATATGCATCTGTTGTTTTATTTTTTTGGAGGGTCGGTGGGGGTAGCACCACTCACACAAGGTGACATTTGCATGAGCATGTGCTACCTGCCTAATAGGTGAAGCATCGTACAATCTCAGCCTAAACAGGAGCGCTACTTCCTCTTTAAAACCCACGCCAAAGCTTACATTTTCCTATCAGTTCACTGGATATGTCGTTTTAATATGCCATATGGGTCTGCCCTTTTAAGAGAGCGTCCATATGATACCCATTGAAGAGGAGGCTGCCACTGATGAATAAACACCCCCATCTTGTTGTAAAGGATGCAGTTTTGAAGACAGTAGAGAGAGAAAATAGTTAATTAAATGCAGAAAATGCCTGAATGAAAATATATAGCTCTGTGTTCACTTCTCTCAAAGATTTATTTATTTATTTATTTATTTCACTCCTCTCAGCTTTGATGGATTTATATCGAGTAGGGGCGTGGACACCAAGTAATTTAGTATGTGTTAAAAGCCGCTGCAGGGATGTAGCCTGTAATACTCACTCAATTCCACTTCCAATATCACTGTTGCTGAAATCTCAAAGATTTTCTGTCTGCATGCCTTGCCTGAACACAAAATCATCACCAAGTACACTGTCAAAAAAAATAAATAAATAAAAAAAATAAAAAGGAAAATGTTCTGAAATTCTGAATCCACTCCAAACATACATTGAAACTGTCGTCAGGGCACACAGTGTGCTGATGCTCCTCTTGTTAAAGTGTTGCACTAATGCAGCATTGACGCTCGTGTGAAAAGCTTTTACATTTTGGTGGGCTTTTAAGATGTCGACTACAAGTGAATCAAACAAAACACTCAAGTGATTTGCCTCCTGTCAGAGGCTTCAAATACAAGACTGTTAATTTCAGTAACTAAAAATGCTTTTTATTATTTCTCCACTCTCACTGTCAGGCTGTGATTGATTTTAAAATCAAAATGAATTGGGACAAGTTTAATCTGCAGTTCAAGATTTACTGGGTTTTTTGTTAAAGTTGTTAAAAGCTATTAGTTATTAGTGTTGTTAGCATGTTCAGCTAATTGCTAGGATGTGGCAGTAATGTCTGAAACCACAGGCAAAGATCATCTGGGCTACTACTGTTATACAAGCAATAAGAAATAAATAAATAAATCAGATCAAAAATGAGGCAATAACAACCTAATTAGCCTCTTAGCCTGTCATATGTGACAAGCTGACAGCTGACTCCCAAGCTGAGATGATAATACTGTAAAGGTCAGACACACCAAGAGTACATCAAACATTTTATAATGAAAACAAAAAAACAAATGGAAGTTAAACCTTAAAGATTTAGCAATACAATCTGGAAGAAGTAATCAAATATATGTAAAGAATGCAGTTGTGTTTGTGCACCCACCTGTCAGACCCCCTGCCCTCTGCTTTGATTTTCTAACTGGTTTTCCTGTGTTTAGGGTGTTTGTTGGGGTGGAGTATTGGACTTCTAGTCACTCAGGGTAAAAGGCTGTAAAATTGAGCAAACCTACTGTCATAGCATTTTTCTTCCTCTGCTCACATGTTTAAAATACAGTAATGGAAAACAGTTTTTTTGGACACCCCATCCATTTGTCATATGTTGGATTAAAAATCATTCTTAAATCACTGAAATCTGCCAAGTATTGTTCCCTTCTCCAAACCCGCATACTCCCTTCTGTTATGTCAAGGTCAAAACTGGATGTTTGTCAGCAGAAAAACATTCAGGATAAAACATGTTAATACTGTCATTAATTTAGTTAGTTAGTTAGTGTTATTTTTTCTTAAAAACATTGAACCAAAGTCTGACTGATATTAATATGTATATGTTTTATTTTTATTATTATTATTATTATTATTATTATTATTATTATTATTATTATTATTATTATTATTATTATTATTATTATTATTATTATTATTATTATTATTATTATTATTATTATTACTAAAGTGATTGACTACAGGAATCCAGAAAGGACAAACAAAACATGAGCATCATTGTTATTCCACTTCATTAACTTTAAACCTATTACCTCTACATTATTTCCTATCAGAAGTGTTTTTTCATTAGCAATAATCACAAAAACCCATAAAATGTATATAATTAATGGACAGAGTTACCATGATTTCATTTACTGGTTTCTGTACATTTTTATTCAGTTTAGAGACAAGAAAATCCCACACATAATGTCATTTAGACGATTGTTTCCCAAACTTTTGATGACATTTCAAAGCCATTAGTTTGTCATCTGACTAGTTCTGTCTTGTGGAAGCCAGACATAACCATACCCTGTAGAGAAACCATTAGACTTATTCTATTGGTTTCTAATGGCTAGTTATGTTTTCTTAATAGTTTGTTTTTCTAATTGGATTCTATTATCTCCTACACAAATCTACTAACCTGTTAGTGTCAGATTATTTACCACAATGGTTATTGACATCTGTTGGACCTTATTTTGAGAACTTAACTCATCTTTTTTTTTTGTGTCAGTATTCATCTCAAATGTCCCAGAAATTGTGTAATATTTTCACAGGTGGGGTGGGGGCCCCATGGATTACCTGCTTAGAGTCCCCCAAGAGACCCTAACAATGCCACTGCTATTGACCTGCACCAACATTTAATTAGCTATATTCTGGACTACCTTGCACCTTTCCTGTAAATTCCAGTAGTATTTAATGTTAAGTTGCTGACAAACAAAAAGACAAAAAAAAACAAAAAACAGTACCCTCGCCTCCCCTTTGAGTAATAAGTTGATACATTAAAATAAGTTTAGACCTACCGTAAATGCAACACTTCATCTGAGCATATTTAAAAGAATATATCATGTAATGTATGTAAACCATGTTATTATACATATCGTCTGCAAAAGGCTGCAGTTCCTTATGTTCCAAAGCAGCGTAAAAATAGCAACATAAGATGCTCAAGTGGAACATGAGGTTTTGGAAGAAAATGTCCATAGAAAGACATGTCATTACATGTCAAATTAGGTTCTAACAGTTCAGTCGCCTCATATGGTTTTGCATTGGCTTCATGTGTGATTAACATGGGCTGCACACATTTCAACATCAAATACGAGAATTCCATATTACAACAACATTACCCTCCATACATGAATGATACTACAGACATGAGCCCAGAATCCTGATATGATCCTGGTGGATATAATTTTCAGATGCACACCTTAAAATGATATCAACACCTCTGTATCATGTCTCACCTTCACTTTACCTTGAAAACATAAGTTAACATCGGCTTTTGCAGCAGCACCACCTCTATTGATTTCTACACGTTACAGTTCTGAATCACTATCTCATGACTGTGTTGGAAAAACATTCCTTCAAGACAAATTTCACTCAACATGAGCTGCTTCACCCTGACATTGGCAAAGTTGGAGTTGTATAAATGTCAAGAGAGATGTGTCCTCCTTTTGTTCACTGAAGAATTTGCCAGCAGCTCATTTCCTCAAGGAACGCATTAACAAAGCAGTTAATTCTATCATTAATTAAAAGGAATCACAATTCAGTGAACACTTCAAATTAATCTATTGAGATTTGCTCTCACACAATGCTCACATTCTTTTTTCTTTGTCTCGTCAAAGACATCGCAGCTTTTTTTCTCGTGTCATTTACGTCAGTCTGGTTCTGTGTAGTTCCGTTAGTAAAGCATGTCACTAACACCGCTAGCACTTTGAGTCCGTAGGGAACCATCCATGCAGTTAATGAATATACTTGTAGCGTAAGATGAGGCTTGTTTTCGTAAAGATTTATTTTGTAGAACATTTCAGTCTAAGTATTTAATGAGTTACACATTGTAATTATAGGTCATAGTATGTGTTATTATTTCATACATGATAATGTGATATAAAGGTTGAAAGTTATATAACTGTAAATATTATTATTATTTTTGTTGTTGCTATTCACATCATATTTTAATGATTATTTAAATTAACATTAAATGAATGGGCCTTTTCTCTGACAATATAGAGTCCTTTAAGTCATTTATGAGTAATTTCCTCTTGATGTGTCATTGGCTTTGTTACTGCCACACCTCTTTTATGAGACAAACAGCAGATCCTGACTCTGTGGTGAATAAACATGAATACATTACCACTGATTCTTCTGTCCCATTATCACTAAAAAACACTAGATATGAGCCACAATGTCCTCTGAACATTTGCTAAACATGACACTAAAATGGCAGAAGAAACACAGATTTTTGATGAACAAATGTTTCTGTCTCAGAAAAACACTGTCACAAGATATATATGGCACTTTCTAAAAACAAAATATTAATAATAATAAATAAATAAACAGCTGCAACATTAGGCACATTCATACGGTTGTATCGTGATTATGGCAAATATTTGAGCTTTTATAGCATATGCTTCGTATAAATAGTTCAGTCCATTCATTTGTAAAGGATGCAGACATGTTTAGCTAATTGAACAATTTCTTCTTTTCAAGGGAATTTCTAAGATTATGAATTAGCCTTCAGAGCAATGGATGTGCTTTTGTAAAAAGGACATTGAACCAACTGCAAATCATCTTTTGTGTTCTTGTACAAATGGTTCATGAAATGATTTAAATGGCAACCATGCTGTACAGTAAGGATGATCAATTACTGTATCTTACTGTGGACGTTTTGCTCAGGTTGATCTTTTTTTTTTTCTTTTGCTAAATTCAATAAGATGTCATTGTCATGATGTTCTGTTTAAATCAAAAGCAACACACTCTACCAAATATGAATGAAATAAAATGGAAAAGGTAACAAAGACCTCTGCACTCTTAGACCCCAGCAACACAATCAATGTACAGATCTGATGTTGCTTTTCTTCTTTTACATTTTTTCTACCGCCTGTTTTAATCTTGTAATTTTTTTGTCATTAAGGGCCCTTTTTTTTGGGGGGGGGGTGGGTTGTGATTTTATATATGTACACACACACACACACACATGCACACACTGTGTTTAACAACTGAAATGGTTTGCTCAAGTTTTTGAAAAAGCTAATATTGTCATGTTTCAGACTAGCTGCGGAACATCTTTGCTTCAACTCAGCTACAGTGTAGATGTTGAAGTGAACTGGAGGACATTTGTCTTAATCTTGTGCTTTATAAATAACTTGAACTAATGATGTGATGTTTTTATGTCACACTGAGACAAGAGAGACAAGCATGTAGCATTAGGAGGTTAGCATATTGTTTGGAGGGAAAAATAAATACATAAATAAATAAGATAAAGAAACCTAAATAAAATAAAATAAAAACATAAATTAATAAAGAAAAAGAAAACATAAATAAGGGGCCATCTAATTTTACAATTTGAAGAGTTTTGACCTTAGAGATAAAGGGAAAAATTAATAAACAAATAAATAACAAGTGGTTCCAGGTACAACAAACTCTGCTCATATTGTAGCTCATCCAGCTGATGTCATCATGTTTATGTATGTGATGATGTCAGCAGATTAATTGCCTCTCTATATATGTGCCAAATTTGAAGTATATTGAAACAAAATGTATGTTTTTTATAGACATTTGAAATTTTGGCCATTATATTATATAGTGTTCACCGATTTTGATGTCATTGGACCCAATCTCCAAGGAGGAGTTCGTTAAAATACGAAGACAGTAAAAATCATGGTTTTTGCATTTTTGACATTTCAATCCAAGATGGCGGACTTCCTGTTGGTTTATGGGCGTGGCCATCATAAGGTTTTTTGTTTGATGAACATGTGTTCTGGTTTTCATAGCTCTAACTTCACTAGGGTGTGATCTGGCCTAATACTATATATTTTTACTTTTCTAGGGGGCGCTGTAGACACATTTCTTTTCCGGCCTTTACAAAATTATATACTCGCAATTACTCAATTCTGAAGTGTGCACAAAATTTGGTGAGTTTTTGTGCATGTTCAGGGGGTCAAATTTGAGCTCAAAGGGACGTGTCCACTTTCGATCACAGTGGACTCAATAAGCCTTGTCCCAGACGTGGTCCGCAGTGAAGTCCTAATAATAATAATAATAATAATAATAATAATAATAATAATAATAATAACACACTGGAAAAATACTAGTTATTTGGAGATTCATGACTTTGTATTTTGGTATTTTTTTTGGACAAGTTATTGACATAGTGTAACAGAGTTCAGGGGGAGTGTAACAGTTCATTCCACTTGACACAATTATGGCCAATTGGATTTGCAGTGACATGCTGCAAACTGTATCAGGAGCACCCGTTGGTCGGTGCAGCTCTCCTTACCTTACAAATACACCAACTAATGTGTGCTTCTCCACCGTTTTGGAGGGTTTTGCAGACAATAAAATATATTGCAATATAAAGAGTGTCGGCCTTCATGACTAATTATCAACACAACGTAGACGAGTGGTAACAATAGCACTGATGACTCTTTGTGACAATGGAAACTGTATTGGCATATGTGACCGACCAAATACAAACTGAGTTTGTTCCATTGTTTGTCAATGAAAGTATGTCCAATGTAACATGGGACACATATTTATTTATTCTACATTTTTATTCTACATAAAGGCTAGAAAATGTTAGAATGTATTATCGGCTTTACAACAGTAATGTCTAAATGCTGAAAAGTAATTGTTATTTTCATATGTTACATATGATTTCTGCAGAAAACAACACAAACCAAAAAGTAGAGAAGGTGAATCTAAATACAGTTAATAAATTCTAATCACTGCTGTTATATGTAAGATATGAATACTTTGTGCAGACCTAGTTGTATTAAGTTCATGTGAAATTCATCCAACAGCAGTGTTTTGTGTATAAATCCCTCCTTTTGTCCAGAATAATACTAAATTGTTTCATAACACCAGCAAAATGTTTGATCTGGCCACTGGCCATGCTGAGCTGTTTATCTCCTCAGTCACTGGTTATAAATACTTGGCGTCTCCACAGTATGGAGCTACTTGGAGGGTGATAAGGTGCTAATTAGCAACTGTTAGCAGAAGTAAAAAAAAAAAACTAGATGCACAGAATGAAGCACATCTCGCCGTTGTCACCAAATGTTGGGCAGATGATCCTTTCTCTTCCACTCATAGACACAGAGACTTGAGAGATGTCCCTTATTAACACTGTGTACAAGAAACTCTTTTTTTTTTCTTCCTTCCAGGCAAGCCAGGTCTGACAAATTAAAGCTGTGGAATCATTAGATTAAGATAAGAACTTATCTTTTTCTCTGAGACAGACTTTTATCTATTGTATTTTTCTTCTCTCCCATCTCTTTCGTTCCGTCTCCCCCCTCATTCACTGTGAGATTGTTAAAGTAATTGGGATGTTATGTGACCAGAAAGGCCAGATAAGTTTTTAACCCTGTCATGGATTAACCTCTCATGTCTGAGGTAGGTCACAAAAGGTGCAGCTGGAGACATGTTAAGACTCATTTAAGGGAATCTTGATATATTATTGTTCCAAGACGGCTTGTTTTTCTGCAGGTACGTGTGCCAGGAGGTCTAGAAATGACTTCTGTTCGCTGTCAGGGGTTATTAAAGCATAAAGTGTATTTTTAGGGTCGCTGAGCAAGACTGCCGCGGTGTCTTCAACTGCGAGTACATCATTTAGAAACATTCAACCAGGTTTCATCATATGGTTCCTGAAAGCTATTTTATATGACCTTTTAAAGTTAATCACAGTCATGCTCTGTTGAACTGGTTTAAAGGGAATCTGCGTCAAGAAAAAAAAAAAAGGAGGAATCTCTATATAATCTGCAGCGGGATAATTAAAGAAGCTCTCAATCTGTAGCTGAACATCAAATAAACAATCACTGACGGTTGCTTTGCCGACAAAAATGCATGTGTAGTTGACCTGATGCTTCTGTATTTTGCTGTTATTAATATCTAAGGAAAGAATCGCAGCCTGGAGCAGCATGATTAGAGCATAGAGATTTATTATTCTTCAAAGCAGAACATATGAAAAACACCTGAAATAAATGAGTTAGACCCTCATGGCAGCAGCCGGTGCATTTCTGCGATCCCAGTGTTTATAATCCTTTGTTTTAAAGGTCATTGCACCACCTCGTTGATATCTAGACATTTCTTTGTAGCACTAATTGTGTCTACATTCTTGACCACTTTGTCAGAAAACTCCACACTAGAGCTGAGAATTCAGAGGAGTATATGCTTGCTTGTTTACTGCGATCAAGATAACAAGGACAAGTCTGTGAAATAACGAAGGCCGGGCTGATGCAGAAAACAGTATATTTTCCATTTTAATGGTGTTTAAGCGTGGAAGCTGCAAGAGAGATAGCTTGAAAAATGTAACTAAAGGATCGGATTCAGTGGGATCCAAATGGCAAGGGTAGCTGTTGGGCATGATGACGTCCCTTTGATGTAAGCTATAACTAGCTTTAAACTCGTCTCAGGCGCATCATGGCTGCATCCTGACTGATGTGGGTAGATGAGGACCACTTTGTCGTGTGTGCCAACTGTACCTTTAATTTCATATTCTCTAATGTCTCAGATGGGATGACATTAAAGGCTGGGGTCATTAGTGTATTGTAATGTTTGCCCACAACAGCGTGAGCCGGACTGTCATCTCTTGGAATTTTGTCATATTCATCAATGCTCTGCATAATAGGATGAGAAACTATTTACATGTTGGATCAAAACTGCCAGTGGAGAGCATTAATTATTGAAAAACTGACAAAATCAAAAGACCAGCTTTTTCCTCTTCATAGTTTGTTGTCTGCACAGACTGAACGCCACTCTGTGCCCAGTAAACATAATTATCTCAATTTTAAAGACAGCACAGGCGTTCTTTTTTGAGAGAACATGGTCGACACAAAAGCAAAGGCCCCTCTGTCAACACAGTAAAATAAAGGTTTGTCCTTTGTGTTCCCCAATAGGCGGTAACAAGCATCTTGAGAGGGTCTGTGGTGTAACTTTTTGAGAGTACAGTCTTTGTTTGTGTGTCAGTCTGCTGATGTAGTTAAGGCTACTACATAATAGAAAGTGCATCATATTGATCAGTGTCACTGTGTGTGCGACTTGTACTGACTTAATTATTGAAAATAAAGCTCCGTACTAACAAGGAGACACTGGACACTGCACTGCTGCATGTTGTGCACTTCCTCCCGTTGGCTTTACAGTTATTTAGCTGCATGTAATCTGATTAATGACAGCATCCATTAAGATAAAAGCATCAACAACACTTGAGCTTACATATATCATATGCATCATATGTGTGCAGATTTATATTATCATACAGAAATTATTAACTGTAGTTTTTCCGTCAGTTGCTGTGGTTCATGTTTTAACATCAGATAAAGTACACCTAACTTGTTGTCGTTGCACTGCTCAGTGGAACTTTTGGATTTAGCTGTAATTAATTAATTTTTATGCACTTTCCCTATGGGGGTCATTAAATTTTCATCTTGATCTTATCTTTTTAATCATAATCCGTTTGAATGTTGTAACCTGCTTTCCCACTGATGCAGTAACCTGTGCCTTTTTTCTGTTCACAAAATATTTAATGCTAAGTCTCCTAGAATATAGAAGAATCAGGGGTGATACCAGCAGTTGACACCATGCAGAACTGCAGCCTCCTGTTTAAACACAGCCATAATGGTAGATAATGAAGTTTGTTTTATAACGCTGCCCCAGTATATACTGTAAATTAAATGCAAAGGCAGTAGAGACAGTAAGGACTTGAAAATGCAGACGGATACATTTTACTGCATTTCCCCCCGACCATGGTGTCATCCCCTTAAGCTGCCAAGAGAGTGTAGGGGGGTGAATTCATGAGGGTCTTCTGTAATAGGCTGGCACACACACAGGCACAGCCTGTGGAACCTTACAGGCTGCTGAAGCTGGTCTTGGCATTGCTTTTGGCAGCTATGTGGTTATGTGCTTTGCTCTACACATTCTTTCTGAAAAAAAAGAAGAAGAAAGTTTATACTAGCTGGTCTTGCCACTCCTTTATAAATGAGGAAGCCCTTGGCATAAATAGATCTACATGTTCATTTGGTATATTAAGAGAGACACACAGTTAAAGAGTGTTCATTACAATTGTAAATTTCTGCCCTGAGGCCCTTAGCCCGGCACTAGATTACATGAGGTCTATGCTCATGGACAGCGCCTGGCATCTGATTGAGGGTCCAGTGCAGCTAATTAATTTCATTAGAAAGTGAAGTCATCTTCTAGCAGGAATTAATATTTGGAGCGTCATGTTGCTAATTTATTTCCAGATTTAATTAGCTCAGAGAAGAAATGTTGCTTGGGCAAGAGGACTTTTTAATTATCAGCTTGGATAAATTTGAAAATGTTGATGCCTAAGGGTTGAGTTAATTAAAACCTGCATTATTTTAACTTTAATTAGCTCCCATCTTTGTTTTTCTACACCATATGGCCATGTCCTGTAGTCAAATTTAGTTAATTAAGCTAATTAAGCTAATCATTTTAATTACTCAAGACAATGTGATTGGATAGAGGATGACTACAAGTTTATAGCCAAGTACTTGTTTTTCATTAAGTTGAAGGGACAGAGTTATTTCTGATTGCAGTTGGCAAGCATAGCAGAGTAGTTTGAGAATGTGACAGCTCTGAGATATTAAGGCTGAAGTCTAATTGCATTCCTTGATAATAAAAAAAATCTTGTCACCAGCACAACTCTTTCAGAGGAGAAATGATTTACTACATCTCGAAGCTTTGCACTGGTTCTTGCTTGTATGCTGCTGCGTGCTCTATCAGATTAAATAATGTCCAGGTTTACTCAGGTTTACTGTCACCATGGATGTCCTGATCACTGCGTGGGACTCGGTAACAGATATAATGCTGCTAATAGATGTACAAACATCTTTTCACTGCTTATACACAGAGAAATGTGTGAAACTCAGTGAACCTTTGTGTGTACTTCATGTCTTCAGGCCACAGCAGGTTATGAAATTCAATTGTAATTGGGTAATAGGTCTGTGGTTGGTGGTGGGATAGGATGCTGCCCTTCCCCTTTGTGACCCTGGAGTGTGGGATGGTCAATGTGTGGGTCTATGTGAGCCACTGGCAGCTGTGCGTCAGTCTGGACACAAGCTGGGCCCATCCAGAAGCCAGGCCTAGCTGACAGATGCACAGGCTAAACCCAATAATGAAATAATACTGGGAGACATCATGTCCGTGGTTTCCATCATTGTTAAAAGATTTTGGTAGCGAGTACCCCCACTTAGGTAATTTGTTTCCATGTATAATCCTATTGCTCACTATTAAATTAAACCAACTGGTCATTTCAGTTTGGAGCCTATAAATAAACTGGTTGCTATGTGCATGAGCAGTCTGTGGGACGTCTCATCTGATTAGAGGGGAAGCACTTAATTTCAACTGAAAAAGGTGACCTTCAGTGTCAGGTGACCTCAGTGGTCTGTCACACATATGGCCCCAACGGCTGCAGCAATATTACTAATGTCTGCTCCTAATGTATTTTTACAGTCCTGATCCAGGACCACTCTCCACAAATTGTTTTGGACAAATGTTGATGTGTGGTGAGATGGCTAAATGTAGAGGCCATTTACATGGTCAAGAGCAGAAGTGGACAACAGATGCCGGCGATAGGCCCCTGTCTGCTTTCTTTCATCAGACTGAGCCTGGTTAGTCATCAGTATGTTCCTGTTTCTCAGGTTTTGGTGAGCACCAGAGGGAAGGATCCGGTCTTCTCATAGTTGCGCTGTAACTTAGAGTGCAATATGAGAGCAGAATTAGTCACCACGTCCGACGGGCTTTCACCCACTTCAGTGACGTTTCTGTCACCACCTGCACACTGTAAATGGTCCTGTCTCTCACTACAGCTGCCCACCTGAATGGCTCAGGGTCACACACTCACCACAGACATGTGGTGGAAGACAATCAATCAAACCATGTGCATTTAAAGCTATAATGTGTAAGTTCTCCACATACCACTACACCCTTTATATACTCTGTTGAATATCAAATGAAGAGTAATCGGTAGTATATTACAGTGTAACAGCACCTTTCACATGGTCACCCAGCATCATATGTCCTTAAATAACATTAAAAATTTATATTAACTAAAAACGGGGATGCCTTTTAAAACATTGCAGTAAAAAAAACTAGGCTGAACACCACTCAATTTTTTTTCTGATAATGATAGAAATCTATGATATACATTTGAAGGATGTGATCAATTGCATACATGGTGAACCGTGGCCTTCAAAATACCTTTTTTTTTTAAGAATGAAAAACCGAACAAAAGAAAATGTGTCTTGTTTCTCATTCTTACAGAGATACATTACAGTGGAATGTCAAAAAGAGGGATCATGAATGGTCACAAAAAATGTAAAGCTTCAACTTCTTAAACTTTATGATCTGTGGCATTTCACCATCTTTTGCTTTTTGGCCAAGTTTGGAGCCTTATTGTGGAGCAACCAAGGTAGACAGAGCTAAGCTGAGCATTGATTCTGTTTCTATGGGAAACGTTACCCAGGGAGACCAACGCTCTAATATGTGGGTCAAATGATAGAGGAGCAGTGAAAGCTCAAAGTTGGACCAAACACAACTTTGTCAAAAAAATGTTTTAAAAAGTCCCAAATTGTGGAAGAGCTTTACTTTAAGACTATTTAGGGATATGGGTTTAAAACTTGGTATTATTTCTTAAGTCCATAAGAGGAACCTTCATAAATCTTTTGAGAATGAGAGGTCTGTTAGCATGTTAGCATGTTAGCATTTAGGTGTCAGATCAGTTCTATTAAGCTGGGCTAGCTTCTAGCACACATCCCTGCTTTCTGTTTTTATATTTACATACATGACATACTGGAATGTGTTTGATTTTAGATCATGTTAGTAGTTTTAGCCTTACAGCGTAGGTTATTTATTGCCACTTTTTGCTAACATTTATATTATAAACTAAACCATTCACCCTTGTGTGAACAAAGTGAATAAAAGCAAAATGAAAATCTTTCTGTATTTTACCATTTTTCCATTTAGATCACATTTTTTCTGGACGTATGCAAGTGCAAAAATTATATTTGTGGATCAGTCATTTTTTTATGTATGAGTGCTCACATGTACAGTTTAGCCAGTTATATACACAGCAATATATATTATATTTATATATTATCTAGACTCTCAACCTCACAGACATATACAGTAACCTATTCAACATTCCATGAGTAATAATAATGTGTAAATAGTACAGTATGTAACAGGTTTTTACAGTTTATTGGTGTATACCACATATTGGTCCTATCTTACATCTGATTTTATTATTATTTACTAGTGTAGTATCTAAAAAAAAATTAGAGCCTATTCATAAAAGCCAAACTACAGCCATGTGTGATTATATATAAAATGATATCTGTGGCCACTAGTGTATTCATTAATGAGAATTTGGACACTAAATTATCATGCTGAATGTAAAAATATTCCACACGGTAAAAAACTGCTTCAGAGAGGGAAAACATACACACACACACACATACACACAAAAGCAATACTTATATAGTACACATGATTAACAAAATTGGGACCATGGGATGTCATTAAATGTTTATTTACAGCCAAAACGCCTCACATTTTTTACACTTGGTGAAGTTTTATTATCATTTTCGCCTCCACAGCTACAAAATTCACAATCATGCCTTTTAAAAAAGTATAATTTCAGTTCAATTTGATGACTCTTGTCTAATCATCTTAAAAAATCTGATTACTCTTTGGCCTCCGTTTGGCCCACTGTCCAATATAAGCCCCTACACCAGCCAAGGAGAACTCTGTAAGAAGCAGCTTAATAGATTTAGATGAAAGGAGGGAGACGTAGAAGCCTCAACCAACAGAGAGCGAGGAGAGCATCTGCTCAAAGGCCACCTCCCCATGCCCGGATCACCATCTCCAGAAGAACTCGGGCATGGAGCCTCCATCTCCACAGTTCCACACTAATTCCAGTGCCCCCGCCACACGCAGGCTAATTAAGGCCATGCATTTATTTATGACTGAGCTCATTAAACAGGGAAAAAGATGGTCGCCGCTCTGAAAACACATTAGTCCCCGAGGAAACTGCCTGTGAAGTCGCTCTCCTCAGGCTGTTTCAGGTCACAGATTCTGAATCTTTTTGACATATGAAGAAACAGCAAGCTGTAATGCTTTAAAAAAAAAAAAAAAAAAAAAAAAACATCAGTTCAGAGGCAATGAAGTGATGGTCCAGGACATTCTTTAGGGTATATTTGAAGCTGCTTGAACTGGTCCCATAATTACATGTGTAGGTTATTGACCGGAGGATGAGGAGAGATTTCACTCTCAGGTCTTTTGCTTTGCATTTTTGTCTTGGGGTATTTGTAAAATGTGTTGTTCTTTACATCCTTGACATGTTTTCTTTAATGTAAACTGACAAGTGCAGCAAAAAAGAAATGACACTTTAGGCAAGAATAGCAATAATTAGTGGACATAACGAACATGAAAATGCCTCTGACACACACACGCACACACACACATACACACACACACTCATTTTATATTACATTGGTATTTAAGTTAATTTAAGACTTAGGCAGTGTAGAGCTGGAAAATCAAAGACAGAGGAGATCCCTCAGGTATATTTTCTCTCCCCAGAGTGCTTGTCTTTCTCAGTCTATATGTGTGTGTGTGTGTGTGTTGTGTGTGTGTGTGTGTATAGGGCATAGACTTAGAGATCTTACACAGATCCTACTCCCTGCCTTGTAATTGCAAAGATAATGCCAAATCACACAGTCCTTTGCTGAAACAACTGGCAACTTGATTTAGTGCTCTTTAATGGGTTCAACTTTGAAGGCTGTGTGAAATTCCTCATCGAGCAGCTTGTGCAGACTGGAACCATAAATGGAAGATAATGTTTTGTGCTTTTACTCAGAAAAGAGAGCCGACATATTTTCCTATCACTTGGTTTTATGTTTACGCACCATTTGGGTAAAAAGAAGAGTGGGGGATAATAAACGGAGGTGTTTGTAATGTCTCAGGCGCAGAAGGGCTAAAATCAATCCACAGGATACCCACTCGGAGATTCGTTTTAGGATGGCTGATAAACAACAGCATTTGGTGACCTTTTGGTGTTCTTATGGGGGATTTAACCCCCTGCTCTGAGCCGCACCATGCTGGTGGCTCCAACATGGAACTCAGGTGGGACTTTTTCCTGCAGGCATCGTAGGACGCCCGCACAAAACCCATCATCTCATGCTTCGAGGTCTTTGGATTCACTGGACAGTGCAAGACCCCGGTCTGACATGTTTTCATTTGGTGTCATCAAAGTAACAGACAATGTGAGAGAGAGAGAGAGAGAGAGAGAGAGAGAGAGAGAGAGAGAGAGAGAGAGAGACAGAGAGAGAAAGGAGAGAAAGAGCCAGGCGGGGGGCGTAGGGGTGAACTCTGTAGGACTTTGTAAGATGCTTTCAACAGCAGGCAAACTGGTTCTGCACTTACTGTGAGAGGAGGAAGCTCTGAGTGTTTAGAGTACTCAGCCCACTTAATGCATTATTATTGTTACTACATTCTTGAGGAGAATGGGGGAAAATGGAACAAGGAATGCTTTTCAAGAGTCAAACCAGTAAAAGGGGAAGAAATGCGGGGGGAGTAAACATAACACGAATGTTGACTATCTCATTCCATTTGTATTTATACTCATTTTTTTCAATAACATCCATTTAAGCCTAGATGTAATGTTTGTAGTATTCACTGAGTAAATAAGCATCAATAGAGAAAAAGTAGGTCTCATTTATTTATTTTTTTGTATTTATTTTTTGTTATAATCTTCTCATAGTCTATCCTGATGTAAATATGGAAATACACAACATTGGATGAAACTGATCATTTAGTTAGTTCATAGAACATCTACGATTGAAGAAGGTTTCTGAATTTAATATTTGTTTGAATTTTGTTGCTGACTAATGTTTAGTCTTATCACAGAAGAGATAGATGCTGTGAGCTGTAACAGCATTGGGAAGGTTACAAATGAATTGTTACTAATTTCTAAACTAAATGTTATTATAAGGACTAATATACCCTGCATAGACATAAGTGTGTTCAGGTGTTTCATTACTAACAGGAGGCTAGGCTGCAAAAGAAGGATTAAAAACATTAATATATAATATAAACGTTTGTATATTGTGACTGCGATTAATGTTTTCAATTTGCTTTTAAGGCTCATTTTGTTTGCATTTTTATCTAACATTTCTCCAAAATGCTGCACTTTGTTTGATATAATTTGACTCACACATATTTATCTTCATAATTGCTTTTAATCTTATGCTGTTAGTTTTCTGCAATATTTACCACTCCCTGACCAGAAATAATTGTTTTAAACTACAAGTAACTCTCATATTTCTTCAGTGCTCACATGGGAAGACAAGTCTATTACGTTTTACATTAATCGTGATAATTACTGACAACAATCAGTTGAATCATAAAAAAAAGTTATCTCATGACACTTTTACATTTAGAGCTAATCTAGACAGATAGGAATTTATTTTTTAATCATCATAATATATGTTACTTTTCATTGACAATGGGAGATATTATGAGCTGTAACTGTGATATTTTTGTGTGTGTGTGTATTTGAACTCTTCCATGGGTCAGGAGGGGTGTTCAATCCTGGTCCTGGAGGTCCACTATCCTACTTGTGTTAGATGTATCCCTCATCTAACACTAACCTGATTCAAATGATCAGCCTGTCATCAGGCTCTGCAGACTGATAATGACTGTCAGGTGTTAAAAGAGGGAAACATCTAAAATATGAAGGTCAGTGAGGACCAGGACTGAGCACCCCTGCCATACGTTATTGCCAAGAAGTTCTAAAAACATTAATATTATAAAAAATATATATTATTTCCAGATGACATTGTAACTTGCTTTAGTGTGTTGGCTCTTATAGCATGTTCTACACAGACTTTAGAGGAAAATAATATATTTTGATGTAACCTTCTAATACTGTTTATTTTATTTTATTTTTTTACTGGCAGGTTGGAGTTACATTTATCTTCTATATTTAATTACCTAATGCTGTTACATGTAGGCTACTGGTTAGCATGTTGGCATTCACTGCTAAACGACATGCTGTTAGCTTATGGCTTACATTATTGTTTATTTTTATAGTTTACATTCATCTACATTTGATGCTTAATTGTAAAACATAGATTATTTTAAACTAAAATGTATACTTCAAGCCTAACACAAACTATTTATTTCCTTGTTTTTTAGTTACCATGCCTTAAAAAAAAAACAAAAAAACCCCTCTTATTTTAATTAAAGTACTGTATGCCAATTTCCACTTCAAGTAAATGTGGCTTTAAGGAGATAAGAGTCCAGTGGTGCAGGAGGTTCTTTGTTTCTCCTGTTGCATTACGACTACATTTCCACTGTGAAGGACATCGCAGTGTAAGCTGAGCCTGTTTTTGTCAGAAGGTAAGCCTTTTAACAGTAAAAAGCGACGCTTTAACAGTGCTCCTTGCCCCAGAGTTCACAGCATACATAATGGAAAGGATAGAGTTACCTGCTACTTCAGGCCAAACATGACTGCCAATTATTGCCTTACCAATATTTGCATGTCCCTCTCTGTGTTATTGAACACCGCGCTAAGTAAGAGAGCTCACCAACCAAGGCTCTATTTTAAGTTGTTTGCTGATTCCATGGTGGGCTGAAACAGGACAATTATGGACCACATTTCACACCATTATAGTGTGTTGAGGAGCTTCACATTTCACTAAAGCTTGGCCTCAGGCCTGTTTCTATGCTCTACATATCATCTGAGCTACATCAGCTGACTTTTCTGGACATGACATTTTATAACTACATACTTTATTGCTTGAAAAAGTAACAGGAGTAACAACCATTTAACCATTAAACAACCCCCTCCTGGCTCAGTCTAATCACTATCATTATGTTTGGGTCTACAGTATAATCATATGAGGAGAGAAGGGAAATGCAGTGATGGGATGCATCCTTTCCCCAAGTTCTTTTTAACTTGATAAATACAGTATGTGCTCCAGTGAAGAAAAGCAACAGACAAAACCCTTCAGACATAATCAATGTAATTAGACATGTTGGAACACGATGGTGAGATGCATGATGTTCACAGGTTCTGGCAAAATCACATCAGGACCAGCCAAGAAAGCAGATGGTTGGATGCACTAACAAAGGAACCATTAGAAGAAAGTTGAATAGTGTGGAAAACAAGCTCAGTTTGAGAAATGGATAATATTAGAACAGCTACATTAGGAAACATGAGATGACCTAAAAATAAACCTGAAAGTTACCTTCGTAATACTGGTAGCAGGCGACGTTTTCAGGTTTTGTGACATAAAGCACTGCTATTTTACATCAAATGGAGAGCTTTGTAAAAGTGTCCAACAAACAAACTAATACAAACAATTAATGTGCCTCAATGGTTTGCAATAATTTATCAAAAATCCCCTCGGTGTTTTTTTCTTTTTCTTTTTTACGTCAGTGCCACCAACAGATGGCATTACATGACATTTTCCCTGCTTACTGACTTATGCCATTTTGACATTAGCCATCAGACAGACATGAGGATGAATCTCCTTTTAATATCAGCGGTAGAGAATAGCACTGCTGTGGTTGCCAAGCTGACGCCATCATGAGATATGGTGATAGAAATAATTCTTCAAAAACTTTAGTCTTTGTATATGATGTTGGGGTTGAAGGAGCAGTAAATGCTGATTAAAGCTAGGGTAGGCAGTTGTGTTTGGCATCAGAAATCCATTAATACATTTTCCACAAATTATGACTCAGGTGGCTTGAGAGATGAGATTGCACGCTGTTCTGGATCTGTCTTCAGCCTTTACAAAATGGAACCAGTGGCTGAAGATTTTGGCCAATCATAGGTCTGTTTATTTGTTTGGGTTCCTATTGGCTGTTCTATGGTTGTACAGGTCTGTGTTCAGTCAGTGAGGATAGAAGAGAGAGCATGAGCGTGTTTATTAAATTGGATGCCAAATTCCAAAGTAGACCCATTTTTTTTTTTTCCATCTGAACGTTTATTGCTCCAGGATTACTTTCACCTGATGGCCCATGCCCACATCTTCCAACATGGCTAATGGAGCAGCCACACTGCTTTACATGATATTTTACCTCAGAGGTTGTATATACTTATATTTTACTTTCCTCTGGGAGGTAAGAAGATTTAGAACATATACTGTAAAGTGTCCAAAATTAGCTGCCACATGGATTTAACAAAGCAGGTAGTTCAGATCTTACTGCAGTGATTAATAATTAATCTGTGCATTCTTTAAGTCTAGCTTCTCATTTCTTAACCAACCATCAGTTTGTAAAGAGCATAAAGATTGAACTGTGTTTCAATGGATAAATGACATGTGGTCAGATGAATCCAGGTTGACCCCATTCTAGAACACTTTAACACAGTGTACTCCAGACTGTACCGTACTTGGATATGTTGACAGCTTTCCTGCAGATCTTACATTTATAAGTGTGTACTGCAGCCAGAATGGGTGTTCCAGGGCCAAAACAGCAGGTGGCAGTGTGGAAGGAGTACTGTCATTATCCAATAAACATGAAAATCTTTACATGAAGACACTGAACAACCACCTTTAACATCACCAGGACTCAACAGGTTCAGGTGTCAAACAGTAATTCAGGAAGCATGAGCCATCTTCACACATGGGAATGTAAGTTGTTCATGTCACGTCGTGGGCTAGAGACATGGGGCAACAAGGCACAAAGCATTTATAAAGGTGTTAAATCATACAATAGTTTTTATGTGGCAAAAATTATGCCGATCCGTGACAGCTAAACAGCTCAATGCGAGATGTTCGTGAGATGTATGTAAAACCTGACGTCAGGTTGAAGCGTCCAATTGTGACGAACGCTCCAACAAACTGAACCAGCCCCTATAATATAACGTAACATGCGAGTGATCCAAAATATTAACGTTCTTCATTCCTCCCAGTTCAATAGTGAGAGCGGTGCACCAGAGACATGTAAATTAAGACTGAAAAGCATGACTTGATAGCTCTGTGTACAGTAGCATATGTTAGCTGACTGGTATCACACAGTAATACACATGTGGGAGCGGACTTGAAAATCTTGCCCTCCTTCACGCATTCTGAGCCAATCAGAGACGCTCACATTACCGTGTCATGGACATGTATGCGGAAGTACTGGTAAACTGTTGTTCGACCTCAAGTCATTTTTCTACCGTCACCTCTGTATGATATGCACATGGTCACATGTAAACTGACTGTATCCATTCAGTATAGGGCTGTACCGAACTGAACGTCTGTTTTCAACAGTTTGGTATGAATACATATACAGTTACAGTCTTAATTGAGACATTACATAATCATTGTGTGATCATTATGTGTGACCCTTTTTTGTCTGGCTGTGTATAGTATGTAAATAAACAATATACAGAATAATTTATGGAGCGGTTCACATTTGGAATGTATTATAATGTTTGGTTTTCTGTTCTTTGGGTGCCATGGAATTGTTTCGGTGCAGTACTACAGTTAGACACTAGGGGAATTGATAGTCCTACAGTTATGGAAAAATATATTAGACCACCCCCTATTTTCTTAACTTTCTTGTTCAGTTTAATAGTTGATGCAACTAAAGGCACATTTGTTTGGATAAATATAATGATAAGAAAACATATTAAATATATATATATATATATATATATATATATATATATATATATATATATATATATATATATATATATATATATATATATATATATATATATATATATATATATATATATATATATATATATATATATATATATATATATATATATATATATATGCATTTTCCATGATTTTATAAATAATAATGAAAATCACTTCAGGTCTTCTATCAATATAGCATTGTACTAATGATAGCTGTTATTTCTTTTCTTATATTGGTATGGGCCTGTTGCATTGTCTGCCATGATCTACTGACAGCTGAAGTTCATTGCGCCTCTGTGTTCTTGGAGATACTGCTGTTCACACTGATTTTTTTTGGTCTTGGTGTAGTAATATTTATTAGGTTGACTGTCACAATGTTCTCATTGTAAGTAAGGAAGTTTTTTGGACAAAAAAAAAATCTGAATTGACTCCAAATGTCGTCTTACAAATATTGGTGGCCTTTATCAGTCATTGTCTAAGGTTGATGTAAAAAAAATAAAAAATAAAATAAATGATATTGGCCCCAAAAATCCTAATTGTACTGACACAAACAGTACTTTTAAACATTCCATGTTTTCTTTTCTGTCTGTTTTAGTCACATGATCCACAGAATTTAGTACGTGATCGTGGAACCTTTGTTTTTGTTGACTTTTACTAGTTTTAATCTTTTTTTTTTTTCCCTACAACTACACGTTCATCTGAGGGAGAGATACAGGAGGACAATATGAGTTTTCCTAATTCCTGCCTAGTGTCGCTTTAATTTGAAAGTCACTCCTTTTCTGTTAAAAATTAAGAATTTAGAACTAGAAAGGTGTGAGTTTTGGTGAAATAAAAACCTGTAATCTTCCATACCAGCCATAAATGCTTAACTATCAGCTAAATCAGTTTACAGAATCCGTCCCTGTATTTATCACTCAGCATCTGCAAGGTGGAACCTATTATTCCCGAGTAAACAAAAGGGAAAGAAATGAGGTTGGCTAGAATGAGAGATTCCAAAGTAAATTCCCCAGGTTTGCACAGCCTATCATGCAGAACACAACATCTACCCCCTCATAAAAAGCCACCAATCTTACTGAGATAAATGGTAATCAAAAATGTGCGGCATAAATGAAGACCTAAACTAATTACAAATAAATACAAGGTGACTAATCATAAGTAATCCAGTTGCGGTGCATCAGCAGACTCCCCAGTGAGAGCAGGAAGGAGCTAGAGTTGAAGCAAAGTGATTTCCCTCAGGCAGACATGCCATTTAAGTGTGCTCCATTGTTGTGGGTGAGATCCATTAGCCCTCACTCTGGTTTGGCACATCAAAGCAAATTCTCACATATGGATTATCTGCAAATAGTATTTTTTTTTTTTTTTAAATATATATATATATATATAATTTTGCCGAATCTGAGAACTGAGCAATTGGATGTATTCAGGAAGTTGAGACATACGAATGTGTGTGTCGCCCATGTGTGCAGCTTATATATATTTATGCATTTGAGTTTATGTGTGCAGGGATGTGTGTGAGTAAACAGCTTAATGGAACCAAGAGGATTTCATAATGGAAAAGGCCGACGTAATGTAGCACGAAATAGTGTTGTCATGATGTGGATTACTGAGGTCACTTTAAAGCAAAAATCAAACCCAAAATCAACTTAAAGGATAATTCATTTTCCAAATCTGATACTCAGAGGCTTCTTTGGCCTGAGAGTCATTTAATAAGCAGGTGAAAGTGGAATGCACGCTCTGGTTATCACCTCAGAAACATCCACCAGCGTCGGCTTCATCTCATCCTAAAAGGCCTTAAATCAAATGCAACAGTTAAGCTAAATGAGGATGAGGGTTTTGAAACATTTTTGCAGTCATCTAAGCATTAGTGCAGACTGTATTTTGATGATATTTACATAGCTATTCCCCAAAATTCCAGTTGTAAGTGGTTTGCAGAGTCTCCAGCCAACAGTCCATTTAAATGTCACATGCAAAAGTGCCATTATCCCCTGAGATTGTTGTTTTTTGTTTTTTTTTTGGTAAATCTGCATATTGTTTTTGTGCATTTGCAGAAAAGCCTGTGTGTCATTGATCTGCTTTACGTAGAAAATACACGTACTAAAACGTCTGGAGGATCATACAGTGTGTATATGAAGGAAGCAGATTATTTTTGGCCCAAATATATTTTGTTTGATAGTCAGAATTTGTGAACTCCAACACTGACAAACCGTGAAGAATATTTGTAAGATTCATGTTTAAATGTTTAGCTAAGGAGGCTACAACCGTTCCACAGCTGAAAACATTCACAACAGATCTGTTCCTGTAGCTTTGCAACGCTTCTACAGTTTACTGTTTTGGCCTTTTTTCTCCCACTTCTATTCAAGATGGTTTTTGCTTGAAGGTCTTATCCTGTATTGCAGCATTGTTTCAGTGACAGCGACGGGCTCATGAGGGGCCCAGACGTTGCAGATAAGCGCATCAGCCATTCCTGGGTTCCTCCTTCAGACCTATTAGGTCTTGCAAGGACTTCAAACACCAATTTGTTCTGCAAATAGCCCATTCAATTTGTGGCTGCCAAAGAGAGACACCTCTCTCCCTTTCTGCAGTAATTGAATCTTCAAAGGGACATTTTCCTCTATTTCTGTCAGGTATTAGAGTGATGAATAGCAAACGGTCATTTGAACAGAAAGAGTGGATACATGTTTATCCATTTTCAGTTAGACGCTCATCATGCGCCTTGATGATTGCTAGGCTGGAAACTGAATGGCAGCTCTGTGGCATCTTTAATAGAGTTTTTTTTTTTTTTTCCCTTACTAAGTCATGCACTCATATCAGGCTTTTGCATGAAAGATACATTCTTGGACACTTGGCAAATGGGATCTTGTAGTAATTATGCCATTCAGACATAAAGACGCCTCTGAAAATGCTTCTAAAAACAAGGACGTCAGACATCATGACAGTGCATCTCTAAGTGTTCCAGCACCCATTAAGAGAATGTCTTCAACCACCGTTAGCAGGTTACAACTTTAAATTCAGTACATTTACAATGAATTTAATGACTCCTTTAAATCTTCAATATTTTTATTAATTAAATACACCATACTGGAGCAAATGTCTCGGAAAATATCACAAATAAATTTCTCTTTCATTCAGCATTTATATGTTGGTGATGATCTCTACATTAGTGACTATGAGCAACTTTCTTCTGTTCGTCATGGGTTCAGGGTTTGAGGAAAGAGCTGAGTGCGGAGGGTCAGATGTACTGTAGCCACGCCTGGACAACGACATTTACATGCATACTGTACATACATGGTAGTTTTACAAATACACCAAGAGTGTTTTCATGATTTGTTTTTCACAAAAAGCCACAGATTTTTTTTAAACCCCATCTTATATATATATATATATATATATATATATATATATATATATATATATATATATATATATATATATATATATCCAAAAGAAAGAAAACATTCCCCTTTGACAACACTTAAAATATATAAAGTGGAAACACCATGTTGTTGGGAAATGAAGATAGAAAAAGGAAGCGAGGAAAAAAAATTTTAAGTTCCCGGTTTTCCCCCAAAACGTCTTTTAACAAATGTTGCAGAGTTGAAAAGTCTGCATCTCTTTAACCTCATTAGTCTTTTTCTCTTTCCCTCACTTCAGTCACAACATCCTCTGCATTTGATTTCATTTTCTCTTCCAGAAGAGTCCCTTGGATCGGTCTCAGACTTTCTTTTTTTAATTCCAGGGTCGTGGAGTCCTCAGCGTCCCGATTCAGGTGCATTAAGTGCAAGTATCCACCCATATTTGGGGAAAAGCCAAGGCTGAAGGCTGAGCGTCGGGTATGGGTTGCAGAAATAAAAGTCAGGTTACTGGTTAAGATGGGTAGAGGATTCCTTTGGGGCAAAAGGGCCTGGGAGCACAGCTGAAAGGCTGGGGTGCTGATCCACTCTGTCTCGGGTGACAATGAGTAAGGGCTAAAATGAAGGCACACATCCTGCTTCCTGTACGGCTCCCACTTAACACACCTGAACAAAAGACACAAAGTACAACATCAACATACAGTCGGACCTGTCATCCATCTCATACACATAATCTACATTTACTACAGAGCCGAGCATCAATGTTCAACACTTTCATGGCACCAACTGAACTGCTCAGATATTATTAAGAATCAGTTCATGTTAAATGTCAACACCTAAGGACTACATCTAATCTGAGCAATAAACCAGTTTTTGTATATTGGTTTAATTAAAGATGTTGACACATGACTTCAAGTCATGGTAAAAAGGTTTATTTTTACACTGTTAAACTGCTTTTTATTTTTACACTGTTAAACTGCTTTTTATTTTTACACTGTTAAACTGCTTTTTATTTTTACACTGTTAAACTGCTTTTTATTTTTACACTGTTAAACTGCTTTTTATTTTTACACTGTTAAACTGCTTTGAGTATATAAAAATGCTAAATACACAGGGGAAAAATACAGATATGTATAGCAGTGTCTTTATATGAAAAAGATTTGAGAAATCATTCACAAACTATCACTGAAACTAATTTGTTGCTATTAACAACAAACCGTCCCTATATTTGGGACTTTACCTACATGATAACAGTGTTTTAAGTCCAGTTAATTAGTGTGACTAAAATGATAATGAATGTGACTTAAACTGCTGAATATTTAAGAAAAAATTCAATAAATAAATGAATAATAATAATTAAATAAAAAATGTTGATCAATGCTTCCCAAAACAAGATCCATAAATGTCTTATTTATATATTTTTTTATCATAGGGGAGAAAAAAAAATTAATACAGAAAATATTCAAACTTAAATGCTGGAATAAGCACTAGGTGGAAATGTCAATTTTGTTGATGTGATAAATTATTTAAATACAGGCTATAAATACTGCAGATAAAACACAGTTAAAATAGTCTTTACTTGTCTTTATTACAACTATATTCACAATTAACACATTACAAGACACAATTTGGTTGCCTTTTCATTTTTGTTATGCAAGACAGTTCTAAACTTTTCCAATTTAAGCATTTGCTTCATGAAAACAAGACAGTGGATCAGTTGAGTAATAAAATATAAGAAGAAAATACTCAAAGGCATAAAAGTTAATTTCCGTACTTTAAAACTTACATACTAATATAATTTCTGCTGTTGTATTCCACTTTAATTCTATGTGACATCACATCCTAATGTTGCTTTTTGTGATATGGATCCACTATAATAATACAATAATGAGTAGATTGTGATTTTGTTTTGTTTCTTTACATGCGATTGACCTTAGCAACTACAACTTTACAAATTCAAGGTAGTATAAAATATATGTGTGTGTGCTCGTCTACTTTTTGGATTTAGTGTTGGACTTGGTTGTTTTGTGCTGGGAGCTGGTTGTTTATCGTTAGCTAACTCCATTTCTAAACTAACCTAAGACGATGCAGTTCAGTTTTATTCCAAAAATCTATCACTGAGCACAACACAACTCCAACAGCGCCATTAACATTTCAGACAAGAGCATTTATGTCTGCTACAGTATGTGATCAACAATGTCAGTGGTTCAATCTACTAAAAACATTGTTTTGTGTAGGAGTTAGAAATGGTAAAGGATGTAAAACAAAGGCCATGAAGACGGAGCATTTGTTTAAATGGAGGGAGGACATTTCCATTGAGAAATAGATCTGTATTAGTGTCGACGGGCCCTCAGAGCATCAGTTCACAAAATAGCAGAACTGTTTCAAGCTGACACGTCAACTTTCCAGCAGCTTCAGTCGGGCCCTTGTTTAATTTATTGATCAGCCAGGCTTTGAAAACCATCTGGTGTCCCATTTACTTTGCATTAACTTAAAAGTGCATTCATGAAGCGATTCTCTTTGGTATAATTATAACCACGCTCAAACATAACTGCAGGAGGTGTTCAGTCCTGTGAAACAGAAAAATGCAGGGGAGGAAAGACAATTATCTGTCTGGGTTCCACCAGCATTCAACTTTTTCATCTTTCTTGTTTTCTTTGCATTTTTTCCACAGATCTGAGGAGCGATTTACTTTTTCCCTTCATCCCTCAAATCACTAGGAGGGCTTCAGTCTATTAGTAATTGCAAACTCCTACTTGGGGTCTAATTAAAGTGACTGACGCTGGGAGGGTCTCACTCCCCTGGGTCAAAGCAGCTCTGTAGGAGAGAGGTAATTTGTCTCTTCTGAACAAAGAGATTAGGAAGAAGCTGGGAAGAAAGCTTAATAAATGAGCATCAAATGTCCTATGCCATGAACGCACACAACACCAATTATGTCACTGCAAAATCGCACATAATCAAAACAATGGTCAGCAGATAACGCTGTATTTCCGTACGAGTGGTGACTGCTTAATTTTCTCCCTGTTCTCCTCTGCTGGTGTTTCTATATTCAGTTTATGTTGCTGTTGAGGATACATGAGGTATATTGATTTTGAGCACCTTTCACCGTGAGCTCTTATCCTCCTGGAAGTGTGAGGCCATCCAAATTCTGTTTTAGTGAAAGGAACGACTATGTTTGTGCGCTAACGTGCTTTAGCAGCAGGATAATTCTCCTTTATTTCACTCACGGAGATAATAAAAGCATCCTGAGACAGTTCCCACTGAGGCTTGTGTCTCTGTTTATTTAATAATTCTCTCTCTGCTATAATTAAAGCACCAGGGCCAATATTCAGATTGCATTTTAGCATCAATAATTCAGCAGTTTTCACTACAATTGATGTTAGTGCATAAATAAACAATGAGGCCTCATATTTACTACACCAGCCATGCTACAAGAGACATGTGGGTTGGTGTAAGGACTTAAACAGACATTTAAAATTAAGCTAGATAATGCAACGGCTTTCAATTTAAATGTGAGGAGCTCTAAGAGCTCTAAGAGCTGATTTGTAAAAGTGACAAGCCCTTAAAAGGCCTGTGACGTGGAGTGGGTGGGTGAGAGGGGGGGGTTAATGGAGTTCTACTTCTCCTCTACTCACAAAACCACTCAAGGTGAAATGCATGCTCCCAACAATATAATTCCTCTTTCAGTCAGACTCTGACACACTCCAAACACCTCCCATATCTCTCTGCACTGTGTGTATCAATAAAGCTGCTTGTTGTTGAGGCAAAAATGATTACATCTGCTGCAGGCACAATGAAGCTATCCTGAAGAATGAAGTTATCCTTCGTATATGATTAGGCCTTCTGTTTTGCTTTCACTGGAGGCATTGAGATCAAATCAGGGAAAGCCATGATGACAGCTTTCATGATAGAGTAGCTGCTGCAGCTTGCTGTCTGCACTCAACCCCAGGCTCCGGATACATATTTTTGGCCCACGTATAATAATTTAGCGCAGGTGATCCTGGCCTTGTTGATAGAGTAGTCAAATGCTGTTTTAAACAGTCTATTAATGGCAGTGTGTATGATTTTTCAATACAATTGTAAGTCTGGCTGAGGACAGCGAATGCATTCAGTACATTCAGTTTAGCATGTATCTGCTCGTAACAAAGTGAGTCCGAGGACAGCTGCACAAAAAAAGAAGAAAAAAAGAGCAAAAATCATTTTCACATGTTTTGTGCTGACAGATTTTCAGAGCGCCATGTTCACCAACAAGAATGATGGAAAAATCCATTGGCTGTCTGAAAATCAAATTCATCTCTGCTCGACAAGATTTAATATGTGCTGCCTTGCAGTAAAGTTGTCGTCAATATAAACAGAGCAAAAAAAGTTGGAAATTACAGATGTTTTTCTTTTCCTGCTAATGACTGACTGATGACAAAGTGACTATTTTTTACTTTGAAGATATCAGTCGCCCAAATCATACTTCAAAAATCAGAGCACAATGAGTTCTGCACTCTGCAGAACAACAGTCCCTGCCGTATTTTACCAGAGAGGGAGGAAGCAGGAGGCGGGGCTTCTTACCTTCTGGTCAGGCAGTAGCGGGTTCGTCTGCAGTGAACTCAAATGGCCGTTGATGAGTGCTGTGGGTCTGTCGTGTTCACAGAACAGGCTGCCGTTGATGTAGTGGAACCGGTCCCCAGGGACGAGTCGGTTCCGGCAGGTGGAACATGTGAAACACTGCAGGGGGGACAGAGCAAAAACTGTTCATAACCAGGCCCACAGCAAGCTGGTGCTCCGCCTGTTATGTAAGATCACCTCTGAGCAAACACACATGCTTCAGTTATGGGCCAGTATAAACAGCATATACTTCTACAGAGGTATGAGTGACTGTAACAGGTTTAAACTACACCGAGTTGAAAATCTATTAAAGACATTTTTATAAAATGGTTTTACAAATTTACCATAATTTTGGAATTAGATCCAAATATCTCCATCTGCACCGACCAGTTATTGAACTTAAGAATGATCAGATCAATACTAAGAATTTTTAAGGATACTGATGATTATTCTTATTGAATTTGAAAACCCAATACTTTGCTAAAGCAGCTGCCTCTTCATCTGAGACAAACATTTCAATACAACTTTAAGTCTTTTACTATTCTTTACTTTGTAAAACATTAGGAAAACATACATATTTAACTCTGTAAAGTTCTTAGGAGTAACTAGTTCAATAAAAGGCTGTTGTACAATTCAACATCTTGCAATTAAATATGATGGTGGAAATAAATATAATTGACATATATTACAGTTACCAAGAAGAATAAATTACTAAATAATTTCTTCAAAATCAAAACATTTAAATTTTATTGGAGACTTTTTTTAAATAAATCTTTAACAATAAAGTTGAGTGTTATTGAAAAAAGCCAGATTTGAATTTATGCTTTGAATAATTGTCAATTTTATTCGCTAACTTAGTCGAATATAATTACTTTCCTTTGATGAAAAGACAAAATACTTGTATTACTCCTCATTTTAACTTGCAATTAGTAACATGTTTTATTTCCAAAGTTAACACCTCAACACTGACACTGTCCTACACACTTTATTGTCATACTGAAACTTCAGGGAACAATTTTTCCATTTATGTATCATGAACGTGTATTTGTTTAAGTGTTCAGTTAACAAGACAAGAAGTCCTTCCAATGTTTGCTTTTGTCAACTAAACATATACTTAAGGGTTAGGTTTTTCAGTCATGATTGTGTTAGCCCAAATTTCAACACCACTATTTTAATTTTTACAGCAAATGTGTAACAAGTCTAAATGCCTGCACATTACTAATTTGTCTGATTTCATGTTCAACTTCATAGAGTTTACCTTGAGATGGTACACATTGCCCTGTGCCCTCATCACCAGTTCACTGGCTGGAATGGACTGACCACAAGCACTGCAAGCTCCACTGTTTCCAAATAATCTGAGAAAACAGACAAGAAAGAAGAAACAGAAAAGGAGAAGGTGTTACTTCAGGTGCATAGGCAAGTGCTCGTGAAATGGACTGTGGCATCCACGTTTGACTGCTGAGTGTGTCACTTTATTCACTGCTTAGCTCACTTTTTCATTCACCTCTAAGTTCAGATTTAGAGAAATACTCGCAGGAAGAAAAGAGAACAGAAAAAAATCCAACTGGCAGGAAAAGAAATAGGAAATCATCACAATATCAACAGAAAAATGAAACCCCAGTTCTCCGCTCTGCACAAGCACCTAGCTCTGAAGCTGCATATTACTTTTGGTGCACATTTTTTGCAACCTAATAATAACCTGGAACATAAGCAATCAGGACCTAAGAGGATTTGATTGTACATCCAGGCGGAGACATAGTGCCTTTGCCATTAGGACTCCTGTGAATGCTCTGTCAGTGCCGTGTTTCCATTAGAAACCCGTAGCTACTCGGGTTGATATATAATGTGCATGGGTTAACCTTTTCAATCATGGTGTCAACACTTTAGATTTGCTTCTGCTCATCTCTTTCGTCCCTAACCTTCTCTCTCTCTCCCTCTCCCTCTGCCTCTTGATAATGAAATGCTTGCTCCAGCTTCCCTTCTATCTTCCTTCTGAGTCCACAATTTAGATTACTTCATCTCGGTGAGCAGCAAACTGAATGAAATTTCGATTTGAGCAGAAAGTAATTTACTGGGATCTGGACCCATTTGTCATCATATCTCACCGGGTGTTTGCTCTATCACTGCACTTTTCCTAAGCAATCAAATAAGACCACGGCATCTGACATGCTCCGGAGAGAAGAGAGAGGGAGAGAGAGGGAAGGAGAGAGAAAGGGATAGGGGGAGTGGTTAACACTGCTGGGTATGAATCACATGAAGTTGTTTGGCTAAAAACAAATTAACAAGCAAAGGAAACAACAGGAGGAAAGTGCTGTAAGAATGTCATTTCTTTCTGTTGGTACATTCTTGAAGACAATTTTATGAAAAGTATTTAACAAATTCATACTGCAGGGGAATACTTCTACTAACCCAACCATAACCCAAGCAGTTGTTAGATATATTGACAAACAAAACAAGCCAGAGCTCTTTGCAAAGGGACAGAAATGGCTTTCAATAAGACAGCCAAGGCAGAAGCAAATTTTGTCTTGGCATCATTTGGAAAGGCTCCATCAAAACTCAATTTCAGAAACTAATTAACTGGAGACTGTCGTCACAGCACTGCCAATTCTCTGCTTTCACTGGGACACACATGATAGTGGAAAATTAACATATAGGCCTTGCTTTAAGACTTTTGTTTGTGGCATTTGTGCAGAAAAAAGTGAAATAAAAAATTTACACTGCTCATGCTAAGGTGTTTCTGCAAATCAAGGATGCCTGAAAATGTGTTCCTCATGTTCATTATGTTTATCTTTTGGTGGGTTTGTGTACAGCCAACAATCTGATGATAAACATAATGATACAGGGTCTAACCTGTCATTGCATATCAAATCTCCATCATATGCATAAAAATAAGTTCAGAAAGTTTACTTTGTCATGTAATCAGATTGCAATTCAGGTTGTATCTAGTATCTAAATATTATGGTATGCCTGTATCTTTAATGACATTTTTTAGTATTTGTTCAAATAGATAATCTACTTTACTTCCTTCGGGATTTAAAAACAAGCTGCACAAACGGCAGGTTAATATGGGCTAACTGCACACTAAGAAATTTGCCTAAATACTGTATATAAATTAATGCTAAAACTACCAATGATGTACCAACTTCAATATATTTTAATTGTACTCTGCCCATTTAAATTTTTACATTGTTAATATCTATAGATTAAAAAAAAAATAGGGAAGTACTCTTATTTAGTTACTTGTTTTTGAATGCGATCTTTAACATTCCATCACGTCATATCCATATACACTTACTCTAAACGTCTACAATCTTCTCCTAAAATATTGTGCATATTGTCATTGTAAAAACACACAGGTTTGACTGTTGGTCCATAGCGCTCAGTTCATTGCAAATGTAGCTCTTTCAGTCCAATTAAGGCAGGACATTGTCTGCAACAAATGCTTTCAAGCTAAATATTAATTAAAATAGATATAAAGAATTGATACAGTATCACAAAATATTATGTAGCAACAGTGGAGTCCATCAATATTTTCATATAACTCTATTCCTCTTAGAAACTCATCTGCATGGCTGCTTTTGAGAAATGTAGACACAATGGCCACAGGACATTTTCACCACAGCTTTTCTATTTGACCACAGAGTGGAACTCATACCAGGTTAATTATTTTACCAAGGGAAGGCTCTTGATAGTATTTGATTTAAGGACCCAAAGCCTTTAGGTGCTCAATTAAGTTGCTATAACGGTTTGAACTTGGGCTCTAATGGCCTCTCCTGCCAGTGAACTACAGCACCGAGGTGAAGTCGACACCCTGGGTCAGTATAATTAAGGCCAAGGGACTCTTTAATTGCAATGACACATCTGGTTTCTCCCTCCAAAAAAATCAGTAGTTGTTGAGAGACACTGGAGGACAGCTTTATCTTGATTTATGTGTCCTCTTCCCTTTAGATTTGACTTTAAAATCTTATCACCATCTCTGTTTCTGATTAAATTAAAGAACAAACAAACAAAAACAAAAACAAATTCAGAGCTGTCCGTTGTCTATAGGCAATGACTATTAGATTTCATTTCACCGCTGACTGCCAGGTGAAATATAGCATGGCTTGCTGCTGGGCTGTCTGGTAAATGCAGACCTCATTCACCAAGGCCTTTGAGTAGGGTAAAATTACCCCACAACAATGATTTCTGCAACACAGTCCATTAAAAATGCCTCTCTACATCAGCAGCCAAAGCACCTTAAAAGCACTAGGCCATATTGATACTGAAGCGGGGCTTTGCATAATGGCAAGAGCTGCATTAGAGAAAAGGGTGGAGGGGCTGGGGTGGGGTGGGGGTAGATTGCAAGGATGAGGGAGGGCGCGTGTGGATCTGTGTTCGTTTCTGTATGTGCATGTGTTTTAGGAGGAAGGGGGGAAGGGGAGGTGTATGTGCAGGGATGGGGAGGTAGTGGAGGTAGTGGAGGCAGTGGTGATGGCGGAGGTGGGGGCTCAGCCAAATTACACTTGGTTAATTCAGAGTAACAGATCTGGCCCCAAGTGAATTGAAGGCCTTGAATTAATTCTGTTATGACAAATCAAGATAAACGTTTCCCCTAAATTGCATGCGATTTAATTAATTTCTGAGATCCCCGTTTTTCCTGGCCTAATAGTTCACATTCTCTTGTGCTGTCATAGTGCTTGAGTGGGCAGACTTCAAAGTGATATTAAATAACCAACTATTAGATTTACCTCACACGTTCTATTGGAAAAGTGCCATTTAATTACCTAGGCTTATTCAATTAAGGGGACAGCATTCTCCCTGAATCCAGCAGCCACAAGTAAATTAATTCTCCCTCTACTAGCAGCCCACAGAAATAATATCTCCTCCAGCTTAAAACAACATGATCCCAACAGCAAACATGACTTTGGCATTGAGTTTGACTTTAAAGTCTTTGGTGGCAGCAGTGCAAGGGTAACAAGAGGGAAAGTGCTGCCCTGTGATGTTTGTGGTGCGTGAAATCTTTGATTGATGGGAGTTAGGGATCATCCCATCCCAGGCGTATCCCATTATAGATGTGATATGATGCCATGTTGATCAATCAGATGAACGTTTTCATTATACAATTCTAAAGATACAGATGAAAATATGTGTCATATGTGTAGTTTGGCTTATCTGTTACTGAACTGAGTCTGCCCCTTTAAGATGAGAGGAAAAAAAACAGCGGCAAATGGCCTTCACAATAATCCCTCTTCTCTATCTGTCTTTCTCTCTCGCTCTCTCTCAAAAGCCAATTTGGTTAATTAAATGTTTTGTTTGCAGTGTGGCTCTCATTCATTTCGGACACGTCATTGGGAGCGGATACAAGCCAGGGACCAGATCTCATTAGATAAAACCCATCAGGGCTAAAGGAAATGGAGGGGGACTATAATTAAAGCATTTAATTGTGTAGACTCACTGTCAGATGTTTTTTTCCCCCTCTCCTATCTTTATCTCTACAGAGATCTCATGGTTCCATAATATGCGTTTTAGCTCTTCCACCAAGCATGCTCTTATTACAAGTGGAAAGGTGTATCCACATTTTCCCCCCTTCCAATTTTAATTACGTTATAGTCCCATTATGAATGAAGTACCCCATTGACTTTCTCATCCTTTTTATGAGGTGGGTGTGAGTGCACACAGGCACACTTTAGATTCTAAATTATTCGTGCATATTTGATAACGGTGTAGCATGCTCATGTTGACTGCAGTACTGTTCCTTCTTTGAAAGAAATATTGCTCGCAGTACACTTTAACACTTCATGTGCCTAATTTATTAAAACTAAACTTAGAAGAACTTGACATGAAAGCAGAGTTTCATAAGCAAATATAAGCACCACAAAACACTTAGCTGATAAAAAGTATTAGAACTTTGGTTAGCGCCTTCTCCTTTCAGGTGAGCGCCTGCTGAATGATCAGGCGGTCACATCACTCTGCTCTACATTACCACAATGAGTGTCATCAGTGAGCTCTGGTTGGGTGTCTGGCACACCTACTACAATATTTAAAAAGGCTCTCTTTGCTAATTAAATTGTCTTTTTCCATTAAAAAAAAGTCCAAAGACATAATAAATCAAGTGCAATATCTCTGTTCCCTGTGCAAACGTCTGGCAGGCCAACCAGACTCTCTACGAGGTCAGTTTTGTGTCTTTCACCTGAAATGCAAACCGGACAGACCTGCGGATGTCCTGCAGAACAACTTTTTTTTTTGTTTTATGCTCAGTCAACATAGTACTATGTTTGATCTAAAGAGCTGAACAAAGACCAGGACACTTTTAACAAATTCAGATGTTTAGAAGAAATGCACACAACTCTAATTCTTGCTTGACAGGTTTTCCTATTTAGAATTGTTATAATATCCTTTCCCAAAACAGGCCAAACCTTTTAGAGTAGCTGTTATATGTTCATGAGAAATCTGTTTTGTTTTGTTTTTTTAACATTTTATTCAAGATTATAAATTAATATTGGTTTTGAACAATGCAACAGCAAAGACAAAATGTGGTCATGACAATTACTGATAAATTTTACAATGTTTGTGCTAATTTAAGTATTACATTCAAGCATTTCCAAGAGGTTTTTCTCACCTGATGTAGTCATTTCTACAGAGGATCATGCCGCTTTTTGTGTAGCATGACGTGCCTATTTCGCCCAGCTGGGCCTGGCAGCATGAGCACTTGAGGCATCGGCTGTGCCAGTAGCTGTCCATGGTGTACAAGAGGAAACGGTCTGCGATTTTGCCCCCGCACCCCGCACAACGCTTCCATGACAGAGAACCAGTGCCCACCGGCGGTGGCTGGCTGCTGCCTCCCGGATTCACCATTGTCCCTAAAAGCAAACACAAACACAGAGGGGATGATGGAGACAGGTCAGACTTCTACTAGACAAGTGCGGCTTTGTAATACAATGGGGTCAGGACCTGTGACGAGCTGTCAGACCAAATCCCTAAGGAGACAAATTAGGGAGAATCAAATTATCAATTATCATATTTTAACATTTCAGCTACGTGAACATCTTGTTGCATCTACGGCGGCGTCTTTGAACAGTAGTAGACTGCAAATCGTACCACAGCACAATAGTTGATCTCATTATTGGAACAGTTCAGAGTCCTGTTCCGCTACAACGGAGCTACGAGTCATTTAGTGCACTAATCTGCCCTTGATCTCCGTCTCATCCCCGTGCTGTTGCTTCATTGGACCTCTCATGATGAATGTGTGTTAACTGATAACACTGGGGGCCAAAGGAACAATTATGCAGCACGGGCTTTTGTTGAGCTGTCCTAAGAATTTCTAAATAGCACAATACTTCACTTCACAATTCCTCACTCTGTTGCAGTTTGAATAACTGGGAGGAGGCAGTTATTACAAAACACAAAGACATACTGTATGAAAGAGCTGAAAGGGAATTGGCTTAAAACTGATATGTGAAACAGTTCGGCTTGTTGGCTCTGTGTTTACCATCACTTTATGCCTTGTAGGCCTTTGACCCAAACAATGAATATGATCTGCCATGCAACTAAAAGCATTTAACAGCACCATAATAGGTCACAGAGCTCTGATACACCACAGAGCTGCAGTAATGATGCTAAGTGTTTTAATCTAATGCAGTGCAGGCATTTGTTTCACCCGCAAAATTAATGTGGCTTCTTTCAAATGTAATCCTCTCCAATTTGGTCAGGGAGACTACATGCCTGGATAAAGCCAAATCTTTGTTGAAAGGCAGGTAGGCTAATTAGAGTTGGGGAGGGAAGGAGGGGGGGTGCACAGAGAAAAGCATTCAGTAAGCCCATTAGCAATGGCTCTTAGGGACAAACCACAGCGTACCTTAGTGCTGATTAAATCTAAAAGGAGATGAATCAAAAAGCCGACCTGAAAGTGACTCCCTGGATAAACAAGACGGGCCATCGTCAAGTTTCATCCAGAGAGGAGTTTCTTTTTTTCCGCTGAGGGATGAAGGGGACAGGAGGGGAAGGGAAGAGAAGAGGAGGGGGAGGAGGAAGAAAAGAGGGGTGGCTTTTAACTTAAATGGGCTAACTCAAGTAATTACACGGGCAAGCAATTTAGGCGCAGAGTCATGGAAATAGAAGAGAGTTAGAAAAAAAACATGAGCCAGCCATGTGCTAAAAGCTCCTTTGGCTGGCTGCGGATAGGAAACATCATCTTTAATGGAAAATAAATGAAATGTAGCATAACAGCGGTGTTACTGCGGGGTGAGGCGAATGGATAATGTAACGATAATGTCGCGCGACTATCAAATAGCACCACTTAATATGGAGTAAAAACAGACTAAAACAAACCAAGCTTTTCATATAACAGTTAACACAGCTGAAATGTAACCAAACACCCACCTCGTTTGTCTCTTTTAAGTGTAATGGTTGTGAAGTTGAGGGGCTTGAATGCAGGTAAACAGGTAGGATACGACAGTCCCCCCTCCTAATAAAAAAAGTACAGGTAAAAAAAAAAAAGGGGGACAGACTAGCGCGCGCAGTCGGCCTCCAGCTCCACGCGACAGGGAGAAAAATAAAAGAGAAAGAAAAAGAAAGAAAAAAGAAAAAAAAGACTTGAGCTCCGGTGTTCAGTGGCACAGAGCGCAACGCCGAGCAAATGGAGTTATCAGATAGTATTTCCACTGGATGGTTCCCGTTTTACTGTTGCCGCTTCACTGCTCTTTTTTTCGCCGGAACAAAAGGAGTCCATTGCAAAGACGTGATAATTACACTTCAGCAGCTGCGTCGTAATGTCCTCAAACCCAAAAGTGCGTCTTTGGTGGAAACAGACAGAGACAGGATTGGAGGAGAGAGGAGGAGAATACCGAGGCTTTGCAGAGGGAGGCGTAAGTCTGTAATTGACTGTCCTCTGTAGTCTGGTCTCTGGGTCCCGTTAGCTGCTAGTTCTACATGTGTCGCTGACAGGAAGAAACCTCCAGTAAAAAGCCCTTTTAGCCGAGTGACGATGGTGTCGCAGCAGCCAATCAGCGCACGGGCCATTTGAGAGGAATAACAAATCCAGCCAATCAGAGAGAGGTGGAGTTGACTTGGACGCACAGAGGAGGATGAATTGTGGACACGGACCCGAAGAAGTGTGAAAAACATGCACAAGAGATCCTCAAGACTTTCAGTGACACTGATCTTCCTTGCAAAACTAATTAATCACTTCATTTATTAGCACATATTCAGCAAATCATTAAGTGGATTTGCAGAATGTCATCCTGATAAAGCTGGCGCATCCTCTGCTTTATTTATACAGCTGTTTTTCATCTATAAACCTGCATTGCAACATCCACCAGACCTACGTTGCATGCATCTCACGTCTGAGTTTAATTAGTTGACATTCAATAACTACTTAGTTTACCGAGGGTGACTCCAACCTCTGGGAAATATCAAGGCCTAATAGCTGCGTAGTGGCGCCATCGTCTGTCATTGGAAAAAATCGCAGCAAGGCCTTCTGTCGTTTACAACCTCATTAAGCCCCAGGTCATTGGTTTCAACACCTATTAAGGCTAATCTGCCAGACCTTGATTTGGCTGAGAACTTTTAACTCATTCAGTCTTACAATTTTAGTTTTTCACCATTATGAGACATCAAACACAAGTCAAGGGAAGGACATCTTTGCCAGTTCAATAAAAACTAATATGCTGTTGACATGTTTTGTGGGATGAGGTAATGCAGCACTTACATTTTAACTAAAGGGGCTGAAGTGCAGCCATGGAGAAGCACGGGAGGGTTCAAAGAAACAAGTGACGTCTTCAGTTAGACTAAAAATGTGCAGCTATTGGAGAAAAGTTGGTTGAGGGGTAAACTTGTTTGAGATTCATCAGGCTGCGTGGTTTTACATGACAAAACAGCTTTATTATGAGATGCCCCTGGCTTCATTAGAAAGACATCAGATGTATAAAGATGGTCTTTTTCTTGACTTTAATTGTTTAATTATTCCTGTAGCTCCAAAGAGATTGTGCTGCATCGAGCTGATTTCCCTTTGGCAAAGCCAATGCTACTCCACCTTGGTTTGAGCCACATTCTCCTGACATTCTCATCAAGCCTCTCACTCACTAGAACAAAAACCACAGAAGATGGCGAAGAATATCGTTTCCACCAAGGAATGATTAATTGATATAAATGATTAAAACAGAGGGAAATTATGAAATGAATTTGAAAAGGGGCCTCACAGGAAAAGCTTTGTTTGTTCCAGGCCTATTTTAATGAGCTTTTCATAACTGGGCAAGAGAAATTATTCTGCTTGTCCTTTTTTTTTGGCAAAATAATTACGGATAGTTGAAGTGAGGAGGAGAACAAGGAGGTGGAGGGGTCAGGGAGCTGGGGGAGATAGATGGGGGGAGGGAGAGAGGGGGGGGGGGTCCCTCAGAAATTGATCATCTCCTTTCTCCATTGAGATCTTTTAGTTCTGCGGCAGTTTCCAAGCAGCTGCGTTATTATGAGGGGAACCTGATAAAAACACAGGGGCACACAACAGCACGACAGAACACTCTTTCAATGTTTAAACAGGGGCAAGAGAGTGTCAGATGTGGCTCATAGTGTTGATACTCCCCACAGGGGTGATCTCACCATGATGAAAAGGAGACCACGGTGTTTCATAATGAAGCTGGCTGTCCTGTGGGAAAAAGCAGGAGTCACATTCACCAGGCTGGTTAACTTCAGATTGGGATTCACTCTGTATTATATTCTTTTAACATGCGACAAAGAGGCTTCGATCTTGGAGTTTACCCATCAGAAGACAATCTTAAAAGAAAACAACACGTAGGTCAGAGTAACCTTCTCCCACGCTCATTTCAGAACATCACATTTGATTATTTACCACGGTAAAGTGCACTTTCATCAGTATTTACGCATGATACAGCATCACACATACTCTGTTCTTGTTTGTGTGTGTTAGTGTGCTGTCTTTTAGAGAGAATGATATTCACTTAGCTGAACCGACTGATGAGGGAAGATTAGAGTTGAGATTATCTACAGATAGAGAGGACCCACTCTGTGACTGCATGCAGGACGGGAGACTCCACAGAAAGATCTCCAAATGAAATCTTCTAAATGAGTGAGTATGGATGCTCCCCTAAAAACACATTTAATCACACTGCAGTGAGACCAGTCTGTGCAGCTTCTTAAACATTTAATAACTTTGACAGTCCTCATGTTAGACTTGTAGTAACTTAGACTGTTGTTACTTTGAAAACTAATAAAAAGCAACATTTATATATGACCACATTTGGCTCAATGCATTGCAAATCAATACACCCTAGTTCATGGTTATGGTAGACTACACTCATGCGATGTGTAGTTAAAAAATGGCATGAAAATAAGCACGTTCAGAATGGCTAAATTAGTGTAATCAAACCCTTAAATCTGAGTTCATGACTGTGTTGCTTTGTCTTGTGGTTTGTTCTCTGTACCCCTTCCACTTTCCCCCTGTGGTTCCAGCTCGACTTGGGTCACGAAACAATGAAACAGCAAGAAGTGTTTTGCTCGATTTTTCCTCTTTCAAAATATGCCTTACTCCATTTACTTGCTGTTATTGATTGTACTCAATTATTGTTTGTAATTAAACAGAGAATGCCTGAGCTTCAGTAAATAGAAATCAACAAGTCAATAAATGCCCTCTATATGTCAGGTGGGTTGTTTAAAGCTCGTGCTGATGGTTCTTCATCTCATCACATACGGGAAAAAAAACTTAGAACTGCTGTTATATGTAAAATAGTGTGTAAATGTACCACAGCTTATGAAAGATAAATCAGGATATAAATTAAAGGAGTATATATCATGCTTCATTTTAATAATAAAGACAGTGAGGTGATAAAGTTGAAAGTATCAGTGTCTTGTGAGTTAAATACTGTACAGGGCTGTATTCAGGTTTGAGTTAGCCTATTTTAACCATAAGAGTGGATACAGTACAAACAGCCGGAGCAGACAGATAGCTATGCAGTGTTCTAAATAAATAAATACACCTGCATCAGCTCTAAACCTACACACCTACACAATGGATCTCATTTGTTTTTGTCGACACTTCAGAATGCTGCTAGCAGCCGTTTTGCTTGTAGTTGTTCTCCTAAAATGGTAACCAACATTAATCTCCTCAGAAAGAGCATTACCATTACTTTAATGTTCACCTGTAGGTAAAAGAACAACAATAATCAATGAGATCAGTAAATAGTGTTAATTAAAATGTGTTAAGTGTGAGTTATAGTGATAGTTTGGCCTTTCTTTGTTAGTAAAGACATTAGACAGTCTGGATTAAAGATAATATACACAGATGGACACAGTGAGGGGAATCAGAAAGTGACACTAAAACCTCTTGATCCACCTTGGTTTCAAATAGATATGTCCCGATACAATTTTTTCAGTTCCGATACGATACCTTGATCATTGGCCAATACCAATATCAATCTGTTGTAATATCAACATGAATCATACATACTTTTATTTCTTAATTTATAATGTGGAATGTTAGAAAAGGCTTCATCAAGTGATGTTACTCAAACAGAAAACAATAGTCAGCAACTATAGGTCTGACAAAAAGCTGGGCCATTTATTACTAAAGGTGCTGTATGTGTGATTTCTGTTCCACTAATCATAAAATAGCTCTGTCTGTCACCAGACATTAAGGAATCCTGTTCATTTCAAATACTGATATCACTGACAGCAGTAGAATAGCGAGGATATTTGCATTTGAAAAGCTCAGTGATGGCCCCTAAATAAGGTTTATGTCGTCCTTTGGTGTTTTGGTTGATGCTCCTCCCATCACCTATCTGCCAATCAGAGAGTCAATACTGTTTCTTCATCCAGGTTTCCAGTTTCCACTGAGCTGCATTACCGCCACCTACTGTGTTGGAGTGTGAACCAGACTCACCTATAAATAGAAGTGCTTCAGAGCACTTATATTTGAGATTTGAGGTGCAGTCTGCTAAAATGCAATACTCATTTTTTGGCTAATACCCAGCCAGCATAACTATGTGGGTCCTAGAAGGGTCACATTTGGGGTGCAAATAAGGGTCCCATGTGGGTTTATCTGCAGTTTCCGTGGTGACCTCACATGTGTTTGCCAATATCAGAATCAGATATCTGAATATCTCATATCATTTTCTTTTCACACTTTTTACTTTTCATGTCACTTACACTACTTCTCATGTTAGTTACACTATTTAAATTCTGACTTACAATACTTTTTTATTTTTAATGTAAATAACTGTGCCCTTTACTGATATTAGTTGTTATTTTACTGATATGTTTTGTCTGTTTGTAAATTCTTGCACTGAACCTTAGAGCTTTGCCTCAATTTTTTAGTACTTGGTGGTACAATGAGAATAAAGGTACCTGTATTCTGATATGGGGCCAAATGTGGGTCCACCATGGAAACTGCAGGCAAACCCACATGGGACTCTTATATGCAGCTTTCTAAGGGCCTACGTTTTCATCATTTCATCATTTTCAGCTTTCTGGGGCCCACATGGACATGCTGGCTGGGTACTAGACCTATATCCAATATCAATATTGGATCGGGACACCTCTAGTTTTAACACAGATCACTAATCCTGCTTCCTTCATGGTCTTCTATGATAATTTGCAGAAACTAAAAACTTCAATCTCCACAAACATTTTATTCCCAAAGGTGAATTTTGTCCATTTCAGTAGGATTTCCTGTTTGTGCTCAGAGTATCATCTTCCTGATCAGTTTTTATGTAATAACTGACAATCAATTTTCCCTTTTTTCACCGCAGGAAGTTTAATCATTTACTTGGGATCTTGAAAAACCTCAAAAATTACTCATGGAAAAAAAACCCTCATTCCCAAACTTTAAATGGAAAATGTTCTCAGTGGGGAGTAGAACTTTCCAGATTCATTGGAACACACTTGTGATGTTCTGTCCGTACAATCATCCACTGTATTTGTCCCAGTCTCACCTGTCAGTAAGAATATATAAGTCCCTTTTGTGTCTCTGTCCAGTGCGAGTTCGTCAGCCTTGGTAGCGACTTATGAGCAGTATTCTTGTCTATGGTTTCCGGCGTTAGACTTTGCTTCTGGTTTTCTGGTTTCTCGGTTTCTATCTTTGCCCCTGTCTGTCTTGTTGGATTTTTTTGGTCTTTTTTTTTTTACCTCTAGCCTGTTCCCAACCATGAGCCTGTTTAGTCCCTGCTGGTGCTTCATTACCTCTTGGATCCTGGACCTGACCCTTCTTCTGAGTTTTGGATTTCCCTGGTTGCTAGTGTTTTGCCTGTTTTTGACTCCTGCCTGTCCCACTCTGATCTTTCTGCCTCAGCGCTCAATTAAGGAGGTTCTTCACTTCCCTGATCACCCACGGATAATTACTGAGGAATCATCAGCACATTTATTATTAACTGTGATCAATAACATCTGTAAACACAGCCTTTTGTGTCTGAGTCCTGCATTTGGGTCCATCACCTGTCCTGAGAATGTAACAGAAGTCCCAAGCGTCCCTGTCCTTAGACCCCCCTTCTCGGCAAGACAAAACACCAAAACCCAGTGAGAAAGAAGAAATCTTGAGGAGAACCACACTGAAGGACTCTCTCTCTCTGTCTCTCTCTCTAATCTGTATTTTTAATTTCTTAAATCTATTTTACAAACCGCCTTTTCATGACTATTCTCTCAGTGTCCCCTTTCCTCACTCTCCCCAGAGGGGGGAGTGACAACTCTCTCAGTAGTATCCGCATAAGGAGCCATGGAGCCATAGACAACAGGATCTGCAGTGACTCACCTGACCCCAGACCCCTACCCCACTCTCACCTGTCTGATGGATAGACCTGCTCCCCCCTCATTTCATCTACAAATGGATGTTCATCTATAGCAAATGAAAACAATTGTCAGAAAATCGTTTTTTCAAAGGAAACATGTATTGAATAAAAACTGATTTTAAACAACTAGTAAAAAAAAAAAAGAGGCTAAGATAGAACAGGTAACATTAACATTTCACATAATAAAACTCACATTCAGATTAAAAAAATAGTGTTTAGTACACATAATTCTTCAAGTCAGTTCTTTTTATTCATCAAGGTGAGGTACAACAGATATCTCCAAAAACACAGAGGAGCACCTGTAAATCATAGCAGGGGAAAAAAGAACATAGGCCGATACCAATAAAAGAAAAAAACATAAGTATCAACCAATATACTGGTCTACCATTAAATAGAACACACAGAGTTTACCAGGAAGTCTTTACCCATGTAACTCAATTCCAGGAAATTAAAGTTCCAGGACATGTGGGTGGGAAAGGGGCAGCTCTAATGACCAATTGTACTCCTGAATCCATCAATCTGGAAAACAATCAGGTGGACAGTAGCAGATAGGTGTGATATTATGCAGAAACGGTCTCCAAACTGCATCACACAGGAAGTCCAGGAACCCCCATGACTGAAGGATTTGGCTAAATATTTATTCTTTTATGCCAGTGTTGAAGCATCCGTCTTTATATACAGTCCATATAGATTGTAGCTTTGATGCTCAAACACAGACTGGTATTTCTCTCTTTAAAACTCTTGAACATCCTTTATCTGAAGAGACAGAAATAATATTTATTTAAAGCTTTTTCCTCATACATTGCGGTATTAAAGATGATTTTTAAAAGCGTCATGAAACAACAGAAATAAACTAGCAAGAAAGGTGTAATTAAGTGGATAACATTACAGAAAGCAAGAAAATAACTAAATGACACATTATTTAAGTTGATTATTAGATCATATAAAGCTTGGTTGCATAGCTGTTTCATTTTTCCATACTAATCTGCAGCTGTGGATAATTCTTGTCACCTTCACACTATAAACCTCTCTATTCACTGGAGAGTTTTCTGAACTTTTGTTCCTTGCCATTAACCATACTTTGCATTTGAGCTTCAGAGGCAGAATTTTCCAGCAATAAAATAAAACCATTAAGTCAATCATGACATTTTTGTGTAAATATAATGGATTTTGTAGGTATTTGATGGATCAGAGTGCACATTTTCATGCACACCAGAAGCCCTTGACAGTAATAAATGTGCACAACAGAGCCAGAAAACATCTCAGCAATGGGAAAAAAAGATGTGAAATGATCAAATTCCGAAACTAAATGACAGAGAGCTGAAAACAGCCCTTCCTTTAAGTGCTGTAATCGTCGGATAATTACTTCTACACACTATTTCAGAGTCTCTGCATGCGCATATGTACAAACACAAACAGAACACCATGTGCTGCCTCTAACAACACTGCTTTAATGAAATGTCGTGAATCCTTAATGAGTCTCGATGTCTTGTGATAAATTTCATAATTATTCAACCCCACACAACTGGAGTGGGAAATTCATCAGTCAAAGCAAATTAGTTGGGATCCATTAGGGTTCAGTGTCTTGTAGGGACATTCACTTTATTAGCTCCTTACACCCATTGCCATAATTGGGAGCATATTTCATTTGGCGCTAACCCCACTTTACTGAATGACTGCTCTTTCCCTTTTTTATTTACAGCGACATGCTCTGCACTGCATGGTGTGCATAAAGTCTCTCAGAAAATACAAAACAGCATGAGAGAGGACATTGTTCCCCTGTTTAACTCGACCATTTATATCAGGAATGGCACTGCACAACACTTCAGAATCTTTTCTTTTTTTTGTTCCATATCTACGTGGTCCATCTTTATTGATTTATCTACAAGTTCAAATGAAAGAAGTGCCAAGAGGCAGTGATCCCTGTTTCTTTTAATGTAGGTTAAACAACCCAACAATGAAAGAGGGTTTTGTCTTTTCTGCGACAAGGCTGTGGTCTGAGCTCCTGGTAGATCAGTGGGACATGGCGGAGGGGATAATTTCTTTAGGATGACTGATGATGACTTCTACTCACAGATGCCTCTCTTGTTTGTCTTGGGGCTGCCTCAGGGTTCGCTTTACCCTTACTCCTCTGCCTTTTGCTCTGACAACCTGCAGACATGTCAGATGAGCGGCATTCTTCCCACAGAGACACTGAGTCTCAGCTGGAGCAGAATGAGCAGAAAAGGAAAGCCTCTCTGTTTAGTGTTGCTGTGTCTCTGAGTGCAGAAAAAAAACAAAGTGATGGTAGACAGACCTACTGGTGGAGCTTCTAGTCTTGGTTTATGTTCAGAATAAGATTTTTGTCCAAGAACAAATTCAAGAAAATTTGTAGAGATTATATTACAATGTTAAATTTAGCAGGGCTCTCATACTAGCATAAGGGCATAGCACCTCCTTGGAGAAATCTGAGATCTTACTTGGCATTTTTTAAACCCTCCAACATCGTGCTAGTGAACTCTTATGAGTGCCGTCAGCTCATGATGTTTCAAAGTGCTATCATTGGTGAAAATAGTGACATTATGCCAGCATTTAAAAGGCCACTTTCCATGTGAAATCTTCCATAAACAACTCCAACTGATGTGAATCATAACCAAGTACAAGGCATACATGAAGCCTGCTGACCAGAACACGACCTCCAGGAGGAGTAGGGGGCTTGGGTGGTCCAGTGTGTCTCCTTGCTCAGAATTTCTGGGGAGAGCCCCACTTAGGTTTACTTTTTCCCTTTTTGACTCTTGTCATGAATTTTCAAACCACCTACAATGTATAATGCTTTTTAGAAATAGTGTTATTCTTCATCCACCAATGACTGGTTCGTAGTCCAAGACATACCCCAACAAAGACTTCATATTAGTCTGTTCTATATGCTTGAATATTTAAAATTGCAGCTTTGACCCAAAAAGGCCCAGTGCTACTTATGTGGCAGTTCCCACATGAACTTTTCTCCCTGATGTGATTTATCGCCATTTATTGTAATTGTTTTTTTATGTTTTTTCAATGAAAATCAAGTATTTTTCTACATTTAATTAACTAATTGTGTAGATCTTCATATCAAAAACAGAGAAAACTGAAGAGAAAATGACTTTTTATCCAAAATCTATCATTAACTGAACATAAACCTAGTGTCTGCATCCACTGTCATTGATCCAACTCCATGGATTTTACTGGTGAATCAGTGTTGTACAAGATGATGGTGTTTCCATATTCACTATAGAGCCTCTGAACATCCAAATGGGTCATACCTGATGACCATGAAAAGATAAACAGAATTTTATATAAATTATTTTCATGTATGGATAGGATACAGTTTAGTAAATGGTTTTAGTAAGCAGTGGATGTTTGGGTCTTTATGGGTTAACTGAGTGTTATCTATCTATCTATCTATCTATCTATCTATCTATCTATCTATCTATCTATCTATCTATCTATCTATCTATCTATCTATCTATCTATCTATCTATCTATCTATCTATCTATCTATCTATCTATCTATCTATCTATCTATCTATCTATCTATCTATCTATCTATCTATCTATCTATCTATCTATCTATCTATCTATCTATCTATCTATCTATCTATCTATCTATCTATCTACCTATCACAGTTAACACAGCGTCAATTGTGAATGCAGAACAGCTTATGAAGCAGGTAGATAAAAAACAGCACTAATTGACCTAAATATGATGTTCTTGCAGTAACAGTTTAGGAGATACTTGATCCTGCATGTAACAAAACTCAAACTATGGGAAGTTCAGCTGTTTCCAAAATACTCTTGTCACATGCTAACATCCCCATGATCCCCTATTAGCTTTGTTTCATGTTTGACACTGGAGGTGCAGTTGCCAGCAGACCAGCAGATCTCTAAACAGACCCAATAGAACACTACAGTGGTGGAAAAGCTTTTTGAATACCTCATGCATTTGTCATATATTTCATTAACAATCATTCTTAAGTCACTAAAATGTGCCAAGCATTCATTCTTTTTTGGTGGGTGTGTGAACTTGTTTGATTGCTGCTGTATTTTACTTTATCCTATTGTTTATTACTTTATTATGTATTCATTTTGTGTTACCATCATGGATGTATGTATATATTTACTTTTCTTGTATGACAGTATAAATATGTATGTATATTTATGTGCATGTGAAAATGATAAGTGAGGTTAACTGATGATTTTCATATATTATGCTGATAGGAAGCTAAATGATAGACTGTTGTGTGGAGAAGTACAGGTATTAAATAACTTCTACTTCGTCTCACTCCTTTTCAAAAATACAAATGAAGTCATACTTTGTTTTCATGTGTATATTTTTGGTTGCTTGTCTTGTTCGATAATCTGTTTTATTTATGAGGATTAAGTAGGATTGTTTTGTTTTGTTGCATATTCAAAATAAACTGTGCTAAACTAAACAAATAGTTATAAATCTACTTCTAGAATTGAACACTATTGAGAGTTTTGGGAATGAAAATGTTAACACATTAACATTAAACTTTATTTGAAGTAAGTGATCACAAAGCTGGTTTCCATAGTTTGTAATTTTAGTCTTTTGTTAATCATTAATCTGAAGTCCACATGTAACTGCACAGTATTTAATCTAATATGGATCTCTAACATATCTGTCAAAATTTAATTTCAATGTCAGATAGAAATGCATTTACTACACATTTTGGGACCTGTTCTGGAAAATGCCATGACTCATTTCTGGGTCCAAACCCAACAGTTAAGAAATCTGAATGTAGACTTTAGTCAGTTTTTACACAAAAATCTTTATCTTTGCTGCTGAGTTTTTCAGTTGCAAAGCATGTTATGCTGCTCATCTACAGCAACAACATACATTTTTTTGTTTGTTTATTTGACTTTTATCCAAAGAAACTTACAGGGGAAAGTGGTTAGAAAAAACAAAAAATATCACAGACCTCCGCCAAGGCTTGATATGGCGTCAAAATGTGACGTGATCGAGCCATAGGTGTTGACCCATCTGATGTCCGAAGGTGAGACGATGTGAATGAAACAAACACACTTGTCCAAATCCTGAGATATTACCACTGATGTGTTTTAGCTGTTGACATTTAGTGTGACCTTAACCTTTGACCTTCATTGCTCAAAATCTATTGGGTTTGTCCTTGACCCATTATCTATCATTCCTAAAAGTTTCATCAAAATCTGTTCAGAAATGTTTGTGTAATCCTGCTGACAGCAGACAAATGGACATGAATTTAATACCTCCTTGGTGGAGGTAATAAAGTCCCAGCCCCCCCCCTCAGCAAGAAAAAACTCAACATGGACTCAACACACACTTCACACAGATATTACACACTGAACCTTCAACATAGGCTATAATAAAGAGAAAATGAATGGATCATCAGGGTGGGGGATAGATTCTATGAATAAAATGCTTCTCAATAATCTTTGTGATTTGATTCAATGACAAAGACACTTTACACTGACAGTTTAATCAGAACACTTGTATTTTGTGTCCTTGAAAAAAGCAGGGTCAGATTGACTATGTGATATAGTTAACATTTTTTAATCACTTTTAAAAGTTGGAGGGCACACTCACTTTCACAACACTTCAAGCAGACTGCATTTTTTTTAATGAGTAAATCTTAGAAATGTTCCAGAATAGCACCAAGTCCTTCTCTGAGTCCTTGCTGTAGTGACTTAATCTCATTCTGCCCACATCATGGCCATGTTTGTCCAAAAAGCCTCCACTGTGGAGCTGACCTGATTGGAAGGTAATAAAAATCTAAGTTGAACAAAGAGAAAGAAATAAGCTACATTCTAGCACGCACGCACACACACAAGCACACACACACACAGAAAATAGCAGCCTTATCATCCCTGTTTCATTTAGAGTTGATTGCTGTCGGATTATAATGCAATCACCACGCTGTGTGAGCCGTAACTATGGGAACTGGTTTTAACTGTTTATCTTGCCAGAGATCTTAATTTAAGTTTGAACACTCTGGATCACTTAGATGTGAGAGACATGGGAAATTGACAAAAAGGGGACAACAAAGAGAAGGGAGGGAATGGGAGCTGGGGAAGAAAATGGAGAAACAGACACTTTCTTGTTCTTTCTGTTGTATTTCATATGCAATTTAATTTGTCTTTCAGAGAGAAAATCAATTTATGATGACAATCCGTGGGGCTGTAATGAAAGCAGCGGAGTTCCTTTGCCATGGGAAAGTTTCTGCCGGAGAATGCCACTAATCTTGGCAAAATGAATCATTCACACTTTATTTGGACATCTGTGTTAACCCCCCCCTCCCTCCCCAGCCCCCTTCCCTCCTCCTCCCCCCAACTTTCATTCATTTGTGACAGTTTTATTACAAGTTGTGCAGGTGGCTAGAGGCTCAGGAGCCAAAAAGAATGCCAGATGGAGAAGGTCCAACATGTGGAGGAGTTGTTGAGTTTATAGTAGTGTTTGCTTCACACAGTATGACTGTCAATATACTATCAACTAATATATTATCAATATCTAATAGACGCACCAGACACAACTAGCAGGAATATCAGCGTCCAACAGCTCCAATAGGAATGACTCTGCTCTGCCACTCAACAAAGGTGTTTGACTTTGAGGTGTGAACAAACCCAGATTAAGGGCTGAGACGATATGACTTTGTGTAAGCCTCCTACTTTACCATAGGCCTTTAAACTAACTCCATCCTAAATACAGGAAATTGCACATGCTGCCACAGTATCCACAGTGTACTTTCAGACCCACAGTAGAAGGTTTATCGCCTTCCTGGCATTCCAAGAATTTCCACAAAACATCAACAAGCTGCTGCTACTTCTACAGCAAGGAAAGTAGAAAAGTCCTACAAGTATTTCATTCATTTATTGCTAATTGAAGTCATGTTTTTCAGCACATGTTATACAGAAGAGGTTGTTTTGCTTAAATATTAAACATACTACTATTTTTGTTTTCATTGCTGGATAAAATAATGAGTGATCAATGTTAAAGTCACATTCATTTGTATCACGACTATGACCTTTAACCTATCAAGACCCAAACAGCCACTGATGATTAAAACCATCTATTGGTCTAATGTTTAATAACATCTGAAGGACTAATCCCATAAATAACATAGAAGTAATTAGTGTAAAATGCAGTTTATCATCTTTTCATCATCATCAGATATGACCCATTTGGACGTTCAGAGGCTCTGTAGTTACCATGGAAACTTAGTCAACTACAACATTGATTCACCAGTAAAACCCATGGAGTTTAATGTATAACAGTGGATGCAGACACTTGGTTTCTAATCAGTAAGTGATATATATTTTGCTGAAAAAGTAACTTTTTCTTGAGCCCCCCCCTCCTCCTCAACCTTTAACTTTAATCTGAGTTTTAGTGATCATCTGTGAGATCGGTGAATTAAATATCAGAAAATACTTAATGTTCACCCCCCCCCACACACACACACACACAATTTCTGATAAATGACTTAAGAAAAGTAACATGGGGTCTTTATGGGATAAAATGTTCTTCCCAAGTCTTTTTCGCTTGTTAGTGATATTTGTCAGGAAAGATTTGAGCTTGATTTATCATAAAATCTGCATGTGAAAATTCCAGACAATTGTCTCAAACCAAGATAAGCATCAGATCAGACACATAAGCCATTATACAATGAGATGAAAATAAATCAATCCACAAAACCCATAGCACAATGGCAAACTCCAACTCAAAGTGGACATGTATATCTCAGAAATTGGTTGTAGAATCATTGCATATGTATCTGCTTGACATTATGATACAACTCCAGTTTCCTACTCACAGGTACAGGGAATCAAACGCGAGAAAATATTCTGTGACTGAATTTGTTCTTTTTTTTTTGGTAATACTGCCAAATTACACACAGGTTTTCACTGTCATGTCATGTAAGTTAACCACACTAGTCATCTATTACTTCAAATCACACACCCTTACTAATCGCAAACCCTCTCATGTTGATATTGCCTCCACTCATAAAGATAAAGCACAACATTCAATTTACTGATAACAGAAACCAACATCATTATGGTCCTGTTTTTTCTTCTTCTTTAAATCAGGTTAAATCAGGTGACGGTTACAGTACAAAGCGAGTGCACTGTAGCTACTGTGCATCAGAAATACTTAACTTAGATCATGAACCTTAAATGAAAAATTGATTCAGATATTTCCATCCTTGCATAATGAGGACAAAACAGAACTAAGTTTATAAACAGTATAAATAAATGTCTTTAAATGTTATTCTATGTAAACCGCACACTCCTTTATAGACCTTTCTCACAACTTCTGCTTTTCGTACTGGAAATACGCAACCGGAGAGTAACCCTACTTCGGCACCGGCAAAAGGTAAATGGCCCAAGCAAGTTATTGTAGCGTACCGGGATGATCTAGTAATACCCAGAAGCAGCCATCCCTGTTAAGGATGAAGCTAAATGAAAATGGATCCAGGCTATTCAGCGGGATGAAGGGCCAAGTTTTATAACCAGAGTCTGTCCCTAACCTGGTTCCTTGAATAATTACACTCCTACAGGAAAAAGGGAGCCAGTATATGAATGGTGTCAAAAACAGCAGCCATTAACGTCAGTATGAGTGAAGATAAAAGAAATTCCCATGGTTTTGAATGTTATGGTGAACACAAATAAGCAGTAAGTCACAGAAAACTTGTGCACAGTGATCAAACCTCTAGTTTGTGAGGCTCCTTTTTTTTTTCTTTGCAATGGGTAGCATCTAGCCCTCACAAAAACCTGCCTGTCTCCTACATTTGATGCTATGACAAGCAAACATCACTATAAACAGACATTGCCAGAGAAAAATGTAAACTGATAATAGCATTCAGCTAATGTTAACATTACGCTAACAACATGTTGACTTAAACCATAGACAGAATAAATTGAAAATCGTGAAATAGTACATGTCCTCTATACTATCCATACATAACCCTAGTCCTAGGTACAAGTGGATATACTAATGATTTGTTGTCCTAGTGATCAGTTCAGTAGCAGTTAGCCTCAGTGCTCTATCCTTACCTCCTTAACTCCAGATGGATATAGTTGTAGCTGTTATAAAGGGGTTTTTTTGTTACTGAATTTTCCTCCACGATTCTTCCAATATCCCCAAATGTTAAAAGTGGCAAATCCCTTAAAGAATTTGAGAAGACCCTCCATCTTACCGGCTTTCTACTGTCTGTTACAGGAAGTTCGGATATGCCCCTGTTATGTATTTCCGCTTATTGTGAAAAGGGTCCATTTAAATACTGCATGGAATCAAATCTATGACATTTCAGTATTATAATGTTGGATAAGAGAAAGGCTGGCTGCAATTGGGACACTTCAAAACATGATGGGCAACTTCAAAAAAGAACAAAAACAAAACACACTCACCATGGCCAGCATCACAAAAGCAGTTGGCTGAAAAATGCAAAGAAAATAACAAAAAGTTGGGAATAGAAGTGAAACAACTCAAGAAGAAAGACACTTGGAAATAAGAGCTGCAAAGTTGGAGAGATACAAAAGAAGATGAAAATTAAGACTAAATGGCCTGAATGAAGAAAAAGAAGAAAACAGACGTCAGGTCATCAAGGACATCTTCAGAAAGATTGTGCTACACTAGAGGGAGAACTCTGTGCATTGTCTAGGACCATATAATGCTGACCGTCCTTGCCAGATCTTCATGCAGTTCTTTTTGTCATAATTTTCATCAATGACTTATTTTTCCTTGACAAAAACTAGACGATGACGAAAATAGAGCATGAATTTGGACTATGACAAAAGTTATTTACATTTTCGTTAACAAATAAAAATGTGACCAAAATACTCGCAAGAGACGAAATCCAATCAGAACTACTTTTGTTAAAGACAACCAATCAGGTCAAACCCACACATTTAAAACTGGCGCAGTCATCAACCAGAGTTTGTTTTGTCTCTGGTACTGGCATCCACCTTCCTCTACATTCTACAGGCACTCTGCTTGTAAAATATATAACTTCATCACAGTTTAGAAGTAAAAGCCGGGCGAAAACATTTCACGTTCCTCAGTTCCGAAAACAAAACCCTGTGTAATAAGTGTGGAGCATTACCAGCAAAAACTTTACAAATCTGAAATGACACAGACCAGCCATGCTGAAACCTCTGGAAAGGTAAACGGCTCACATTAGCTCCAAAGTGTATGTTAAAATGTAATGGACATGTTCATTGTTAAGTTTCTTATAGTTGTTTCTTTTGCCACCTTTGGTTTATCAAGTGAAAAGGAAACAGATTCTAAAATATTGTTTCAAGTTAAAGGCATATCATCTGATTAGGCTGAGGAGCTAGTTCAATGCGTTAGCTGTGTCGCTAGCTGTATGCAAAACAAGTTTCGCAACTTGTGTCTGTACCAAATGTACAATGCCATGATGACACTGTATTTTGTTGTTTTTTTACGTTCGTCTGAAACTCTGCAGCTGCCTTCTAAAAGTAAAATAACAGCCGCCAGCCACGGTGAGCTGCTGTAGTTGTCAACACTGCCAAAACATGCATGCCTCAGGGCACAGGCTTTTTTGGTAAATGCTGCATGGAATTGCAAACTTTCGATTTGAACCGTAACATGCCGCCTGCGAGGATAAGATTTTTTTCGAGCTTGTTTAAGTATATAAAAAAAGACGTGAGTTTGGATCTTTCATCTTAATATAGCAGACCAACATTGTCAGCATGGGCAAACTTTTTTTTTTAAATAAGTATTGATGTGGCTCTACTGTGAAATGTTTTGAATTTAAATACAATCTCATCATTGCTTGTGAAAGCAATGATGTTAGGATTGTTAGGAGTTTATCGGCGTTTTCCTGTTATAACCCCCCCCTTATTTCCACTGCAGTTACAGAAGACCTCCAGGGGCAACGTTGACAACCACGCAGCAAAGACACCACCTCAGCAGAGCATTTTTGCTTCATTTGTGGGCTGCTCCAAATACGTACAAAAGTGACTCCAAAGAACAGGTGAAAGAGGAGGCTATCACTAGAGGGATTGGCTGGACAGCTTAAAGCCTGAAACGGTTGTGAAATGGAAAGCACTTAAATTGTAAATCTTCAATAATTCTAATCGATGTTTATGGGTACAATGGGAGCATCGAAAATAAAAACCTATTAGAACAAATTGGCTTACAATTAGGCAATATGAAATCAATGTACTCAACTGATAACGTTATTATACGTGGTGATCTTAACCTTCTCCATGATGAATTTTATGATAAGTTCCCAACTAGAGTTTCTGCAAGTCATCCAAACAACACTTTTATAAACTTCTGCAATGACCAAAGATTAACGGATGCTTGGAAACGTTTAAATCCAGGGGTATTTAAATCCTCATGGTTCAACTGTAATTATAAATCCAGAATTGACCACTGGTTAAAGGGATTATGTAGAGTAAAATTAATTGATTGACTTACTTACTTAAAATGTAGATTAATTCCTTGCACTCTCATCTTTTCAATGATGTATTCCTTGCCTTCATAAGCTTAAAAGGTATTTCACAATCCAGCAGTAAATATTGGCAGTAATCATTGCTGTTGCCTTCGCAGCTGAGGTTTGGATCCGTGACGTCACACTTGTCAGCTGCTGTATGTGCTCCAAAAGGATAATTTTGGACCATCTTCAAATCTGCATAAAAAGAGCTTTAAATCATTACTTATGGCCAATTAAAATGTTTCCAGGAGTGTTACAAGGTATTTTGAGCCTTTTTTTCAAAATTCACCAGCGCCTCCTGGTGTTCAAATGGTAAGTGGTTTCTATCCTTTTTTAATTAAAATTCCTGCTGCTTATGTCCCTGAGCACCGTTACCATGGTGATAGTCCCGGGTTAACTCCATTAAGGGAAAGCAGGTGGCCGGAAAAGCTAGACAAAAACAGGAAGGTCCCTCCCTATTTTACTTCCATCTTTGAAAATAAGGTGGATACAGGTCCAAGTATGGCAGCAGGTCCCCCACCACCAAAGTAGCCACACCATATAATTTTCACCAAGAACGGGAGGAGGAATTCCTAATTACTTTGGCGAAAGAAAAGTTTGTGTTTATTGTTGGTGGCGAACCACAACCACCCAAGATTAAAGAACAGCTTCCTGCTGAATAGCCTGGAAGCTTAGCAGTCTATTTTCACCAAGTCTACTTCACAAAACAAGGCAGCAACTGAGGCATTATTTGGTGTTAGCCACCTTTTGATTAAACACAAGAAGCCTTTTACAGATGGCAACTTGTTTAAGGAAGTGATGGCTGCTCCAGCAAAGACGGTATGAAGAAACTTCAAAAACAGCGAGGAAATCAACACCTCTTTCAGTGCTGTACCACTTGGTCCTGCAACAGTGACACAAAGGGTCGAGTTAATGTCAGAAGACGTCATTCAACAGGTGTTGTGAATATTTTTCACTGCAGTTGGATGAATTGCTGGATTTGAGCAGCTGTGGTTGTCAGGATGGTCTTTGAGGATTTTACAGCGAAGGAGGACATCCTCACTCTTCTGAATTTGAACTAAAGAATGAGAGGTAAGGATATTTATGATGTGTTTAAAAGCTTTATCTGAAAAAATAACATGCCCATTCATAAACTTGTGGCAATCACTAGTGACAGGGCCCCAGCGATGTGTGGCATGTCAGCTGGTTTTATAGCACTGTGCCGTAAAGATCCAGATTTTCCCTACTTCAAGAATTGTCACTGTGCGATTCATCAACAGACCTTTCCTGGGGACGTTGTGGACTTTTCCCATGTAAAAGAAAAAAAAAGTGGGGGAAAAAAGTCAAAAACAGACAAATGTAAATGTTATTGTGATTGCCATTTGGTATTGACTGATGTATAGTGGTGTAGTAGGGACATCAGGGGTTCTACTTTCAAGATACATTTATATAGGTAAATATATATTCAAGATTCATAAAACTTTTCTGTCTTTGCCTTTTACCAGGAAGAGAGAGATGATTTTAAGTTAAACACTTACCTGTTATGTTTGTCACGGGCGGGGCAGACGAGGACCACAATTGCATCACGTTAAAAAAGAATCAGTTTGTTAAAGGGTTAGGGTGTGCATGTGTCCAGTGGTTGAGAGACGACAAGCCTGGGTAGTGACTGCAGGTTTTTCACTCACTGGTCAAGGAGGCTGGAAATACTGGAGCACAAGCACAAGAGAGCAGGAGAACAGGGCAGGGGGAAAACAAAGCAGCAGTACAGACAAGGGCTAGGCGGAATTCATAGTTGGAGGACTAGAATGCAGGTCTGGTTTACCGGGGCAGGAGAGCAGAGAAGTGTCAGGCTGATCCGAGTTCACAGGAAGTAGACAAATGAGAACAAACATGCAAGAAGTCTCTGGTAGCAGGCTTAGCAGATGATCTGGCAAAGGTGAACTGTGAAACAGGGCTTTAAATACAGAGAGTGCTTAACAAGGAATGAAGTGCAGGTGGCTAGTTAACGAGGAGGCAGAAGCAGAGACAGGTGGAGTTAATCAGACAGGACAGAGAACAGAGTGGCAGATGATTGAATGATTGAAAGCAATGAGTGCTGTTACCAGGCAGAGGAAGAGAGAGCCCATGACAGAACCCCCCCCTAAGGGACGGCCCCAGAAGTCCCAAAGAGAATCCACCAAGCCGGGTGGGCGGAAGGGGAGCCAGCGGAGGGCTTGAACTCCTCGGACCGATCCGTCTCCACGGCTTCATCCTCAGAAGGAGCCACAGAAGCAACACTGTCAGGAACCAGGTCAGGCTCCGGCTCAGGGTCAGGTGTGGGAGGCACGCAGGGACCCCCTTGGGCAACTCCGTCAGATGGCGGGCTGCTCTGGATGCTGCCGGTGGAAGTTGGTGATGAGGGTCCGGTCCACAATTCGACTGGCGGATACCCAGGTCCTCTCCTCTGGTCCATAACCTTCCCAGTCGACAAGGTACTGGAGTCCTCTACCCCTTCGTCTGGACCGGAGCAGACGCCAGACGGTGTAGACCAAACCACCATCGACAAGGCACATGGAACGTTGGGTGCACCCTCATGGACCTTGGTAATCGGAGCCGGACAGCAGTTGGACTGATTATCCTCTCAATGGAAAATGGGCCGAGGAACCGAGGAGCCAGCTTTCGTGACTCCACCCTGAGCTGCAGGTCCTTGGCTGACAACCACACTTTTTGGCCCACGTGGTAGGTGGGAGCAGGAGTTCTCCGACGGTTGGCCCCGGTAGTGTAGCTGGTGATGGATTTGAGGAGTGTAGCCCGGGCCTGTGACCAGGAGCGGCGGCATCGGCTGGCAACCACAGTGGCAGAAGGGCAAATGACCTCCCTTTTCTGGCTGGCAAACAGAAGTGGCTGATAGCCATAGACACACTGGAAGGGGGACATACCAATGGCGGAGCAGGTCAGCGAGTTGTGGGCGTACTCCACCCTTGTCAATTGCTGCACCCAGGAGTGGGGGTTACGGGATGCCATGCATCGTAAAGCCTTCTCAAGCTCATGATTTGTCCGCTCTGACTGTCCATTGGATTGAGGGTGGAATCCGGAAGTTAGACTGACTGTGGCTCCCAGCAAGTGGCAGAACTCCTTCCAAAAGGTGGAGGAGAATTGTGGACCCCGGTCTGAAACAACGTCCTTGGGCAGTCCGTGGATTCGGAAGACGTGCTACAGGATCACATGGGTGGTCTCCTTGGCTGTTGGGAGCTTGGGGAGGGGAACGAAGTGTGCCATCTTGCTGAATTGGTCCACTATTGTGAGAATGAACATCATGCCACTGGAAGGGGGCAAACCTGTGACAAAGTCCAGGGAGACGTAGGACCAGGGACGTGTGGGCACAGGTAGAGGCTGGAGCAATCCAGATGGAGGCTGGCAGGATAACTTATGTTGGTTGCAAAGAGGACAGGCTCGGACAATTTCTCGAACATCCCTTCTCAGTGATGGCCACCAGAATCGCTGGGCGAGCAGGTGACAAGTGCGGGTGGAGCCCGGGTGACAAGCCAAATGGGAGTCGTGCCCCAACTGACCTCAGGTTTTCAGGAACAAAGAGGCTGTCCGCTGGGCAATTACTGGGGCCTGTCTGGTCACGAAGAGCCTCCTGCACCTGTTCTTCAACCTTCCAGGTCAGGACTGCTATGACACAGGGACCGGGTAGAATGAACGCAGGATCCTTGGAGGGGGTGTCACCCTTCTGGAACTGGCGGGAGAGGGCGTCTGGCTTGGTGTTGCGTGATCCAGGATCGTATGATAGGGAGAAATTAAACCTAGTGAAGAACAGGGCCCAGCGGGATTGTCTGGGGTTCAGGTGTTTAGCAGTGCGGATGTATTCCAGGTTCTTGTGATCTGTCCAAACCAAGAATGGAACTGTGGACCCCTCCAGCCACTGACGCCACTCCTCCAGGGCCAGCTTCACAGCCAACAGCTCCCGGTTCCCTATGTCATAGTTGCACTCAGAGGGGGACAGACAATGAGAGAAGAATGCACAGGGGTGGAGCTTGTCGTCCTCCGCTGCCCGCTGGGAGAGCACTGCACCAACTCCCACATCGGAAGCATCCACCTCCACAATGAATTGCCGATCCACATCAGGCATCTGGAGGATGGGGGCGGAGGTGAACCTAGCCTTGAGGACATCAAAGGCTCTGCCGGCTTCTGGGGTCCAGGTGAAGGGCTGTTTGGTGCTGGTCAGAGCAGTGAGAGGAGCGACGATGGTGCTCTAGTTCCGGATGAACCTTCTGTAGAAGTTAGCAAAGCCCAAAAACTGCTGTAACTTCCTTCTGTTCTCCGGAACTGGCCACGAGGTAACTGCAGAAACCTTGGCCGGGTCCATCTGGATGCTGCCTTCAGCCACGATGTACCCCAGGAAGGCCACCCTCTTCACATGAAACTCACACTTCTCTGCCTTGACATAGAGAGAGTTCTCCAGGAGACGACGAAGGACTTGTTGGACATGGCGCTTGTGTTCAGACAAGTTTCTAGAAAATATTAAGATGTCATCCAGGTAAATGAAGACAAACCTGTTTAACATGTCACGAACACGTCGTTCACAAGTGCCTGGAACACAGCAGGGGCATTGGTGAGGCCAAATGGCATCACCAGGTACTCGTAATGGCCTGTTGGTGTGTTGAACGCTGTTTTCCATTCGTCGCCCTCCCGGATCCGCACCAGATGGTAAGCATTCCTGAGGTCCAACTTGGAAAAGACAGTGTCTCCCTAGAGCAACTCGAAGGCAGACGAGAGCAGAGGTAGAGGATAACGGTTCTTCACCGTGATGTCATTGAGGCCCCGGTAATCTATGCAGGGGCGAAGGGATCCATCTTTCTTCCCCACAAAGAAGAAGCCGGCACCCGCAGGAGAAGACGACGGGCGGATTAATCCAGCAGCCAGGGGGTCACTGATGTAATCTTCCATGGATCTTCTTTCAGGAGCCGACAATGAGTAGAGTCACCCCCTGGGGGTAGCAGTACCAGGGAGGAGGTCAATGGCACAGTCATATGGTTGGTGTGGGGGAAGAAACGTGGCTTTTACCTTGTTGAACACCTCCCGGAGTCCATGGTAGCATTCAGGGACGTTGGAGAGGTCAAGAGCAGAGTCGGGGATACAGAGCGAGGAGGTAGCTTGGCAGGGAGCAGACAGGTCTGGTGACAGTCCCTACCCCACTCTCTGACCACCCCAGTCACCCAATCGAGGTGAGGGTTGTGCCTGCGGAGCCCAGGATGAGTGGTTGGCCCGGAGAGTGGAACAGGTGGAATCTGATGGTTTCCTGATGGTTGCATGGGAGTTTCATGGAGACAGAGGCTGTGACATGACTGACTGTGCCGAGTAAGTGTCCATCCAGTGCCCGGGCAGGAACAGGAGGTGTCAAATGGTGGCTCTCAAGTCCCAGTTGACGAGCCAGCTCGATGTCCATAATGTTGGCTTCAGCACCAGAGTCCACCAGGGCAGCCAGTGTGTGGGTGGAATTGAAAAGATGGAGGCGAACTTGCAGCAGGAGCTTGCGGTTGGAGGACTGGGTGGTCATTGAGCTCAGCCGGACTCCTCCTACATCTGGAGAGCTCAGGCTTTTAAAGGACAGGTGGCAATACGATGCCCATCACCTCCACAGTAGAGACAGAGGTTTGAACTAATGCGGCGCTGGTGTTCTGCAGGGCTGAGGGAGGACCAAGCAATCTCCATGGGCTCAGACCGGTCTGACTGGCTCGACGGAGGGGCAGAAGATGACAGAGGATTCGGTGGCTTGCTCCAAATAGTGGTGGCTGGTGGGTTCTGGCGCCCCCTCTCACGACGGCGAGTTTGGATCCTTTGATCAATCCGGACGGCCAGAGCGATGGCTTCATCGAGGGTGGAAGGCTGTTCATGGGAAACCATCTCGTCCTTGATGTAATCGGCTAGGCTATGGAGGAACGCATCGACCAGCACCTCCATGTTCCAGGAGCTGCGTCTTGCCAGGGTTTGGAAGTCGATGGAGTAGTTTGCGACTGTCTGTCTGCCTTGCCGAATGCTCATCAGTGCTTGAGATGCCTCTGCAGTGGATGAACCCAGATCGAACACCTTCAGCATCTCTGCGACAAACAGGTCAAAGTGGCAACATGCAGGGGTCTGACGATCAAATTCTGCTGTCCCCCAGAGTGGGGCTCGGGCCGTCAGATGAGTGATCACAAAGTCCACTTTTGCCTCTTTGGTGGAAAACATCCTCGGCTGCAGAGAAAACTGAAGGCGGCAGCTAGTCAGGAACGCCGGAACCTGGGTTGGGTCACCGTTGAACTGCTCAGGGTTGCCAATCTTGGGTTCCGGAGCTCCAGCAGCAGGGGCAGATCCGGCAGGCAGACTGGCTGAGGCTGGGCTGGTGGAGGCAGGAGCGAGATGAGAGAAAAGATGTGTTAGCTGGGCTAGCTGTTGTTGCTGCTGGTGGAGTAGTTGTTGTTGTAGCAACAGCTGTGGATTCCGCTGGAACTGCAGTTGTTGCTGGTGGCCAAGCTGCAGCAGGGAGGAAATGTCTCTCATCTGATTGACCTCCCCCTCTGCGCGCTCGAGACGCTCCGTGGGAGTGGGTTCAGGAGAGTCCAGCTCCATGCCGTGGGTAACGTGCGCTGGGTCCATGCTGGCCAGATCTTACTGTCATGGGCAGGACAGACGAGGACCACAATTGTGTCACGTTCAAAAAGAATCAGCTTATTAAAGGGTTAGGGGGGAAGGGAGTGTATGTGCGTGTGTCCAGTGGCTGAGAGGCGACAAGCCTGGGTAGTGACTGCAGGTTTTTCACTCACTGGTCAAGTAGGCTGGAAATCCTGGAGCACAAGCACAGGAGACAAGGAGAACAGGGCAGGGGGAAAACAAAGCAGCAGTACAGACAAGGGCTAGGCAGAATTCGTAGTTGGAGGACTACAATGCAGGTCTGGTTTACCGGGGCAGGAGAGCAGAGAAGAGTCAGGCTGATCCGAGTTCACAGGAAGTAGACAAATGAGAACAAACATGCAAGAAGTCTTTGGTAGCAGGCTTTGCAGACGATCTGGCAAAGGTGAACTGTGAAACAGGGCTTTAAATACAGAGAGTGCTTAACAAGGAATAAAGTGCAGGTGGCTAGTTAACGAGGAAGCAGAAGCAGAGACAGGTGGAGTTAATCAGACAGGACAGAGAGCAGAGTGGCAGTTGATTGAATGATTGAAAACAATGAGTGCTGTTACCAGGCAAAGGAAGAGAGAGCTCATGACAATGTTATGCTTACTACCTATGTTTATATACTTACCTCTTTGTATACTTACCTAGACCTAATCACCCTCTGTCCACCACAATTACTCGGTGATATTAATAATAATCTGAGTCATTGGTGGTTCATTCATTCTATTCACTACAGATATACAGTAGGTCTATATATTTTTGTGTATAGCTAATTTCAATTTTATGTTATACTGAAATTGGGGGGCACGGTGATGCAGTGGTTAGCAATTGTACCTCACAGCAAGAACGACCCTGGTTGAAATCCCACACCCTGTGTCTGCGTGGGTTTTCTCTGGGTTCTCTGGTTTCCTCCCACCATCCAAAGACATGCACTAATAGGTTAATAGGTTAATCTAAATTACCCATAGGTGTGAATGTGAGAGTGATTGTTTGTCTATATACGTTCAGCCCTGAGATGAACTGGAGACTCATACAGGGTGTACCTCGCCTTCACCCATTGTAGCTGCAATAGGCCCCCAGTGACCCAAGTTCCCCTAGTGAGGATAAAGCGAGTGAGTGAGTGTAATACTGAAATTATCATTTAGTCAGGTCACAAGAAATGAAAACAAGACTAGGTTCTTTACTTGTATTCCAAAATAATGAGGACAAATAAAAAGCCTAATCTTGAAACAGTCTTGTCTGGATTTATTTTTCTGTCAACGCTTCAAGATCTTTCTCACCATCTAGACAGAGGTTGATGATCTCGGGCATAAAAAGCTTGGTGACCACTGTTTTAGACTATCTTTAATTCTGGTTAAAAAGTGCTTTAAATCATTATTTATGTCCATCAACATGTTTCCAGGATAGTTTGAATGTACTGTATTTCAAGGTATTTTGAGCCTTTTTTCAGCACTCCCTGGTGTTCAAATGGTAAGGCAATGGTAAAGCAAATGGTATGTGCTCCAAAAGGGTTATTTTGGACCATCTGGAGAGTTCTTCAAAAATCATTATTTATGCCCATTGAACAAATGGAGTGAAAACAGAAAACTACACACAACCTGGAGAGATCAGTCAGGTTGTGAATGATCCCGCACACTGCTTAAACTAGAAAAGCACTCAGAGAATGAAGACTCCGCCAAGGCAGACCCCCCCCTTACTGATCACCATCAAACCTTTGTCACTTGTTCCAGTATCCTGATATTTCCTAAACATTTCAGGCAAATCTGCGCATAACGTTTGGAGTTATCTTGCGAACTAACAAGCAAACCTATAAAAAACACAACACAGAGTAATAACCACTGATCACAGCCACATAGTGTGGGCCGGGTGGGGATGATGGTAAATGGACTGCACTTAAATTGTGCTTTTTCAAAGCACTTTTGATTAGCCTCACATTCACACACACACACACACACACACACACACACACACACACACACACCAGTAGGCAGCTACTGCCATGCAAGGTTCTGCCAGACCCACTGGGAGCCTAATTCAGGGTTCAGTGTCTTGCCCAAAGACACTTCGAAATTCGGACAGCCAGAGCCAGGATGTAAACCACCGACACTTCAGTCAATGGATGACCCACTCTACCAACTGAGCCACAGCCACCCTGAATGATGAGAATGATGTGGAGACAAAACTGGTCCTAACCATGTCCTGGTCCAACTATGGTGTTGTAAGTTGTCACTGGGGACACATCCTGACTGATATCCAGTCACTATTGTGTAGTCACGATCAATACTACCACTGTCTGTCATGTTTAGTCAACGGTTATAGTACAAAAAGTGTGAACAGTTGGTCTCTGCTAAAAGTCCCACCAGTTTTTCTACTTTAATGTATACTTTGTATATTGTTGTACTATGTTTGACTTCTAGTGACTTAAATGACTCACTATATACTCAATGGAAAAAAAAAAACTTACTGGGTTGATGTCTATAATTGGTGATAGAGATGAGCCTGGCC
>CM035786.1:28410741-28468241 GCA_020466265.1 Siphamia tubifer | reverse complement strand
CAGAGCAAATCTGTGTGAACGATGACTGAGATGGTTTTTGGGTTGTATAACATGGTTGCTGTATTGTTCAAGCGTTTAAAGTTTACGTGGAAAAAGTTGTGCCGTGAAAAAGAACAAGGATAAAAAAATTAAGTTCTGATTACAATTACGGGACGTGACACTTAGCTGATTTCAAATCAGCGAGGCCAAATTTCACAAAGCCTGTCAATGGTAGCAGCGAGCTCGCCAGATCCCTCCCCAATCAAAAGTTTGCTCTATATAATTTTACGCAATCAGATTTCTCCACAGTCATCCAGTGCAATCAGGTAATCAGAGGGGAGCATTAACAAGACAAATGGGGTTTAAAAAGTGGGTGCACTCTGTTTGCAGGAACTTCCTATGGAGAAGCCCCCTCCCCTGCTTGATTACTCCTATCACCCTCATACAGCGCAACATCCCTGCTAAATAGCTTTCTACTACAGTACAGGCAGTATGTGCAGTAACAAAGAATATGATTGACTTTACATGTAAAATTCAACAGGTAAATTGTTACTCTTAAGTCTATTTATGTCAAGTGATTAACTGCTCCAGCTAAACTGTTTTTGTGCGAAATAATGGCTCTGCATCCTCTTCCATACATTTCATTAAACCTCATGTGCTGTGATCCAGATTGCACAGTCAGGGTGTATTTATGCTAGCGTGCATTTTCAGTCGTCTATGCAGATGTTGCACCTATGTGGAATGAATTTGTGCTGACAACAGCGTGCCATCTTGTCACCTTGTGTAGTCATGTGTAGTTTTGTTATTCCAACCCAAAAATCACCATGTTTCTGTTAAGGATGTCTTACTTTCACACAAGCCACTAGCTAATTTCAGGTCCACGACTGCCTAAATTACTGTACATTTCACTATTGTAAAAGCAGACAGGACATAATATCTTCAGAGTAAAGACTATGTGTATATTGGATGTTGGGAAATCTGCAGTGCTGGCATGCTTTATAAACACAAACTCACTGTAGAATCAAAAGCTGCAGTGTAAACATAGCATATTTAGAGCACTTAATATTGCTTTTGTGCATTTTTAAAGAGAGACCAATGTATGTTTCAGTGTTACAGATAAATATACAAATTAAATATATTTATTCGAAGAGGAAAATTCAATGTTCATCAAGTGAAGATAGGAAAAAGGGGCGACATTTAAAAAATATTTTGTTTGTTTTTGGTAAATCATGTTAGTTTTTCTAACGTGGAATGATTAGGGGATTAATCCTACTAATAATATTGCTGAATAACTACTTTCCTATTGAATGAAATGCTTTTGACATAGTATTTTATAGGCATGGTATAGTTTTCACTGTGGAATAACAAAAATTGAATAATAATTTTCCTGAAGAGAACACTATTTTTTCAACCCTGTAATTATGTAAGAGCTCCTGTGAGTAAATACTTCTTAAATAACTAATCTTGTGATAAAAGATTGTTTTCCAGGATGTCTACAGATCCTTAAAAAAGTCTTAAATACAGTATGAATATCTTACTTTAAGGCCTTAATTATCCTTAAAATTGATAATTGATAAATCTGGTTGTCAAAGTTCTGAAAAATTCCACAGATGACTTTGCCATATTTGGTTTGGAAAAATATTTGTAAATAGTGCTGATCATTTTGTTATTAATAGGATTTAGTGGATCCATCAACTTGGGAGGTTCAGGTTTGAGTCTTAGCAGCAGGAATGTCAGTAGCAGGAAAAATAGTCTTGGACAAAAGTAAATGTAATATTAACTGGACTTAAACATAATTATGACAGTAGCTATTATCTTCATTGTACAGTTTATTTCTGTGAATGTAAGTGATTTCCTCAAAGCTGTAGGTACCCTGTTTTGTGGGTATAGATTCAGGGCTCTGAATCTATCTACCTATTAGAATGAAAATCAGTCACATATTTTTCAACAAATACTGGGTTTAGAAATGTACTCAGTGGTCTAAATGAATCATGGATCACACGGTGCATGCATAAAATTGATATATTTGCTTTAATAATACCTTTTCAATCATAATGTTGCATAGCATCATCATTTACATGTTTTGCATTTTTCACATCTAAAAAATATTCAGCTTCTGACAGAAAAGAATGGCTCTTGTGAATTTTCCTTCTCTCCTTGTACTAATGATGCATTTCTCGTTAATCTAAGAGATTGACCTCTTCAGACACTTACCCAATCCTTGGAGCAGATTTTCTTAGCTCTGAAATAATTAGGAAAGAAGATGTGAGGACGACAAAAGACAACAGGAAAATGAAATAGGCCCTCTCACTGGCCCTTAGGGTCTTTGCAGCAATTCTAATTAAGCCCATCCAGAAACAGAGGAGCTGGATTGAGGCAGTTTCTCATCAGGGTCCCTCCATGAGCCTCTTTTGTCGTGAACACACAGCCAATTACAAAGCTCAACAATAGAGCGGCGAAGTCTTATACCCTCCACAAAGACGACAGACTACGGAGAGCTCATAATATCCATGAGCGCAGAATGACTTTGCAAAAACACTCACCTTTGTGAGCGCTGAAACCAAATATGCATTCATTTTGCGTGTTTTGCAAAATTGGTGGACATGAGAATTACAGCAAGCTAGCAGCTGCATTTCACTGTGAGATAAATGTCCTATTTGTGCCAAGGGAACACTCCAGATCCAGTAATAGAGAGGTTTTCCCAAATATGTGTGTTCCTCTAATTAAAGGGAACCACATTTCAGCTTAAAAATGAATCTGAACAGCTTCCCCACTTTACACGGACATAAGCTAAAGATAACCCACTTGTTTATCATCTTTGCATATTAGTCTTGTTGAATAATACCAGAGGCTGTGTAATCTCCAAACTTGCCAGACCCTAGATTATAGAACTGTCTCTCATTTTATTCATTGTGCACAGAGGGTAATTACCCAGAGATAAGTTCCTCTATCAGGGTCCAGTCACTGCACTGCGAAAGCAATCTCTGCTGACACGGGTCCAGTCCCAGGCTATTTCGGCGACACAGAGTGGGAAGTGGGTACCAGAGGAAGTCGGTTGTGCTTTGTGGTTGCCTGCTTTCGGATGAGGCCTCCTGACAGTCACGGCCAGGTGGGCCAATCTTTCAATCAGACAACCTATTTACCATTGCAAAGCTCTACTGCCCTGGCTCATTTATAGCCGCTTAGGTTGCTTGTGATGAAAAGCAGATAACAGTGTACATTCCCCCGCTACGACCTCTTTCCTCAGATGGAGAGAAAGCATCCTCTGGGGACCTCTGACTATTATTTTACTTTCTTTTTTTTGTTATATCAAAAATGAATACTCCATCAAATTTGTAGGAGAATCAGACGATGTGTCAGAAAGTGCAATTAGTCCCTGAAAAAGTATTTTATTTTCTGCGTGATTTCTGCTGGTGATAAGTGAGGCAAGATTAATGCTTCTAAGAAAAATCAATGAGTGGAGGAGTGAAAAACATACCCTTTAGTGTTGTGAATCTACACAGGAGATGTCTGAACTGGCCACGCATACATTTACAGACAGATTCATGTATAACAAGAAAAACAAGTGAAACAATAGCCAAACAGTTACATATTGTTCAGGTTTGCTGCACCACACAAAGGCTGTCTTTCAAGTACTATGAAGACGATTGTGTGTGTGAAACCCAGATTAATGGCTTTTAGGCTCAGTCGATAATATTTGTGGTCATGTAAATAGCAGGTAATTATCCAGACAATTACAAATAAACATTATCTGGTTTCTCAATTGATTGTAATTACTTTCGCAATAGAGGTTTAGGAATCACGCATGTTTGTGTGTCTGTGTCTGTCAGCAGAATTACACACAAAGTACATTCTCATGATAGTTGGTCCAGCCAAGGGGGCGGGTGTGGTGGTGGGTCAGGGGTTACCAGACAGAGCTGATAGACCATTTGATTGAACTGGGGCCTTGGTGGAGGTAACAGAGACTGGGCATATGTCAGCAGTACTTTTTGTGTAATCCTGCTGGCAGACCAACAGAACAAGAGAAGACTGTCGGTAGGTTCAGACAGACATGGTGCTGGTTCTGGCTCTGTTCTAAAGTCTTATGGCCTCGGCTTGACTCAGCTCAGCTTGACTCATTCTGGAGAGTGTTTCCATTACAGGAGAGAACTGACTTTACAGTACCTGAACATCATAGCGGGACTGCATGTACTTCTGTGTTGTCTGTTCAGGGAATTTTTATAAACTCACTTGTTGTGTGTTATCTCGTCTGAATTTTTATGTTGGGTGCCAAGTTCTGAATATTCTGGACCGACCGTGGTGTAGTTCTGGGCTGTCATCATGTGGATTAACCTACCGCTATATTTACTGTCAACTTTTGCATCTGGATTTTGTAAACCAGTGGGTCACATAGACAACTGTCTGAGCAGTGTATGTTACAGTGTTAGTATCATTTGGTACCTTGGTGGGGACGATACCAAAAATTTTGTACTGGGTACCATGGTACCAGGTAAATTTTCATAATGGAAATGCACAAAAGTGAGCCGAGCTGAATTGAGTCGAATTGGTCTGAGCCAGAACTAGTGGAAAAGTGTCATTAGGGTCTCAGACTGATTTGTGCTGAACCTGGATACACTTTCCCAGAAACATCCTGCAAGTGCGATGGTGTGTTACAGGGCCCAACCAATAGGTGTAGACCGAGCTGTAAATGCATGTTAAGCTCTGTAAATATATAGACCAATCTGTAAATACACACGGAGACATGAATGTCTGAAGTATTTTTGATACAAGACCCAGAAATACAGATAAATCTTTGGTTATAAGTCAAGTCTGTTGGTTCTGAATTTTCCCACAGTTCTGCTGTGAGAGACCCCCAAATGTGTGCCAGCATTTGTATGGTATTGTCCCGGTTTGAGAACCCTGAGCTCAAGCTCATAGACTGCCTCATTCCAGCTGCGTACATCTTTGCTCACTCCATACCCTACGTACATAGGCTGTAAAGGCTGGACCTTTTGGTGGGCTGATTTCAGCCCCCAGGCCAGGTTTGACACCTATGCCCTAAAGTCATATATTCTCTAAGATTTTGCTTGTTGTATGAGTCTGTTCGTTCATTCATTTATTTCGATCATAATATTAAACCCAAACAACAAAAGGATTTATGTATAAAAGAACTCAAACATTCAAAAAGCAGTGGGATGAACTGTTGCATTTATATATGCAAACAGAATACAGAATTTACAGAATCCAAAATTACATTTATTTGAAAAATACATCTTCAGAGACATCATATGTTTTCTAACCACATTAATACTGTATTTTTCTTAATTTCAGGTATTAGTGGATGTGTTTAGAGAATGGCTGTGGGTGTAATGTGGACAGACATAGGTCGTTGTAATTCGACCCAATTATCAAAAAGTCAGTTCTTTTGTTATTGTTCATCCTGCTTGTAACAGATATCGTCTGCCACTGCCTACAACTACCATTGATCTAAACACTAGATACTTCATCAGCCAGAACCATGCCACAACATGCACATGTCCAATGTTCAGTCAGAGTAATTTAGAAATGAATATGAGGATGATGAGGAGTCGAGGAAAGCTTGGAACCTCTGAGATCTGGCTCGGGGGAAGGAGGCTCAGTGTGAGGGGTGGGGGGGGTCCATCTCAGGTATATTCAGAAGCCGATTAAGGACCCCCATCGTAGTGCCTGAAAACAGAGGGAAGCGTGGAGCAAGAGATAAATGGATAAATGGAAGAGGATGAGAAATGATGAGGAATGAATGAAGAAGGAAACAGGGGAATGTGGACCATCAGTGATGGGGAGGGTGAGCAGGTATAAACAGGTTCCCATGTGATTAGAGGAAGGGTTTAGGTGGCCGTAGTTATCCTGGTGGATGCATTTGTGTCAGACTGAGGTTGGATTGAATCCAGATCACTTCCCACACTTCCCACTGTGTATATATATATATATATATATATATATATATATATATATATATATATATATATATATATATATATATATGACAGAAAATGTGTTTTGGTGTTTTGTGTTTTACTTCTAAGCAGCACAGGTGCATTCAGTAAAGATGACCATAAATACCACACTGGGCCTTCTTTTTTTTTTTTTTTTACATGAATTATCCACGGGAGTAGAGCAAGTAAACACACAGCATTCAGTGAGCAAGATTGAGTAGAAAGTATGCTTTGCACCTGTTATTTTTACAGCCGTAAACTTTGCACTCCACCGATGGCTGTCAGAGCAGTGACTTAGTACTTGTGTGTACTTGACAATGAGCTGTAATGAAAGTTACCTGACGGAATCACAAGTATGTTATGTGATCTTTTGAGATAACGAGCAATGAAAATTTACTACAGGTACCCTTTAAGACAATTTCACAGTTGATTTTATAGTGAGGCTATTTCCTCCAAACCATCTTGCCCTAGTTAAGTGTTTCTCAGGGCGTTTTCACACTGCACACTTGAGTCATATCTGAATACAATGAACTCCAAATGCTGCTTAATTTTATCAATGTGAATGCAAACTTTCCGTGTGTGAGTACCGTACCCAAGTCCAGCTGAGTAGGTTGTTCTGGGTCCAGACTTGGTGGACTCCAATACAGTACATTGCAGTGTGAAAGAGATCCGTGCCCGAGACTGGAATTTATCATCATGAGACCACAGATGGTACGCCTGTTGTCTCCTGAAAAAGACTCAGACCTGCACGGCACAGGCTGGACATTGTGTCCCACACAGACCTCTAAGCGGCAGTATGTACTTGTAAACATGACCTCTGGAGGAAAGGTGTGAATGAATCCATAATACTTAGACCCCGCCCACACAGCAACATTTTAGAGTGATACAGTTTCATGGTTTCAGCCTAGCATCCACACAGCAGTGGACTTTTGGGTGCCCCCAAAACTGTATCTTTTGAGAACGGGTTCCAGAGTGGCAGGATGTGACAACGGTGTTGTTACGTTGTTGTGTGAATGAGTAAAATGGAGTAAAATACTTATCATCTACATCAAAACCACATAACCAGGACAAATAGCAGCTGCACGCAACATTCATTTATAAACCAGACAGTGACCATCATGGCGGACACCACAGTAGCAGTAGTAGCAGAGCTGCAGTCACGGCTAATTTTACTGGTGTTATTGAAGGAAAATCTACTGATGTTAAACTAACAAGACGAGCCGCAGGCATGTCTCCACATGCCTGGCAAATTTTGGACTGGTATAAGCCGGTATGCACATGTACATTACGTCTTCTATTGTTCTTGTGTATCCGGTGGGACTGTCTTACAGCGCACCTAGAGGTGTGGCATGTGTATTACATCGTTTTCAGCACACATTTCATTGCCATGTTTACATGATATGTTACTGATCTGTTCCCAGTGTGCACATGATATTTGTTCTGTCCAGTACAAAACAAAACTTCATTTCGTTGCTGTGTGGACAGGGCCTTAGTGTGAAAACACCCTCAAACTGTTGGTGGGTGAGTGGGTGGGTGGGAGTGTGGGGGGGGTAAGCTAATATTTTGTCAGTGGAGCACCACAAACTCAATCTAGGGATGTATAACAAATAAATCCACTGTCATGGTGATCTCTCATGTGTTTGGACAGACAGTGTAAGTTTGGATAATAAGAATGTACAGTATTTTACTGGAATATGAGCATTATAACACTGGTTCACTGCAGCCACGTATACTGTTAAAATATTCATCCTTGTTACCAAATATGTTTGTTGTTCTAAAAAAACTATGTTGGTATAGTTACAAGATTTATTATTTATTAATATACTTTTTTTTTCCCAGGGAGTGATAATGATGAGTTTATTTGTAGTGTTTATGCAGAAAAAATGTTTTTAATTTCTATAACACATTATTTAAAGAAAAGCAAAAACATTAGTTTTATATTCCTTTCAGTACAACTTGTGCATGGAGTGTTGTTATAGTTTTGTTGGGATTGAGATGTGAACATTATTCTTCCTCCAAAAGGGAGGTTGAGAACCAGAGTAAGACTGTTCCCTCTGAATGAAACCAACCATTAAAACACTTCTACCACCATTATTCTGAAAAACACAAAATGTGACCAATGCAAAAATGTTAAAACATGACTGATGCACTGTCAATTGATGTTGAACCAACAGGTGGTGACATAACATTCACCCCAAAGTCATGTGAGCCCATTTAAAGCCTGTAAAAACCCACTACCATCTGTTCCTCAGCGCCGTTTTAAAACTCTTGTTAGCAAGCAACAGTATTTTGGCCACAAATTACCTCCTGTACGACAGAAATGATTCTGCACACATGACGGCACCAGACACAAACCCTGTCTGCCATGTTTCAGTAACCTAAAACTATTTACAAGAAAAGCCCAATGTCACACAAGTCATGACCAGGCTTTAGTCTGGTATCAAGTGAAGAACTGAGCAATCGTCAACATTCTTCAGATACATCAGTCTGTTGGAAACATATGTTTCATAACAACTTGAGTAACTGGAGTTGAGTGAAAGAACATCAATAGCAGGTCATTGGAAACTCAGAAACAGATGAAGTTTACTGCACCACCAGAGACATGGAGCAAATAATAAGCATCTAAAAAGTTTGTGTTATATTTAATTTAGCTTTGTTTTGTCTGTGGTTTCTCTTAAAGTGATTTAAGACTTTATTACTTTTATTACTTGTCTGATTGCCTAACTGGTTGGATTTTCTGCCTCATTTAATCTATTTTAGTCACTGTGCTTTGGGTTTTAACAATAGCTTTTGCTAAATCCAATGTTAAATTAAGCCAAGAGCCATAAAATAAGACTAAAGTGGAATAAACTATAGTTTTCTACTAGATAATAAAGTTTTTGGCAAGCTGTTCACATGGAAGGGAAGAGTGGAAGTATAGTGGTAACAGAGGAAAGGAGGGGGAGCTTTTTCTACAATTATCTCTATTTTACATAGAGTTCATGCTAATTTATTTACAGTTTAACTCTGAATGTCAGTCCAATAAGTTTAACTTTAGGTCTCAGCGGCTGCAACAAAGTGATGCTTTCTGACTGTAAACTTAACTTCAGTTGCCCCCAATTATGAACTTGAGAACAAAGTGAAAATAAGACTATTCCCTCCAGAGCAGCTGCTTCATTTCTCCAGTACCTTTAGGCTTTTCCTTCAGTTGATCCCAGAGAGTTGAAGTGTGTCATGTGGGCACCCAGAGCAAACACCAGGCAGGGCAACCGTCCCTGTGGCTGTTGATGTTTTACCTTATTTATCACGGGGAAAGGTTTTTGCTAAGCGTGCATGTTCTCTTGTTGCTTTTGTAAACCACAAATGTCTGCTTTTGGCCTTTGAACAGCATTAGCGGAACAAATGGGAGCAAAGTGGTTGTTCTTGGAGGCGAGAATATTACTCATTCCTTTTCAGCACCAAGATTTTCCCAGCTGGTGTGGAGAGTCCAACAGATACAAACCTATTTCTCTGCCTTTTTGGCTTCTGCTGCTTCTGTGGAAGTTACTGCAAAATTGTGTTTACTCATCAACACATTAATGTACTTATTTTTAGTGAGGGGAATAAGACATGATAATTATTGCCTTTATATAGCCTCATCTACTTTGTATTTCCTATGGAATTGGCACTAAGTTGTACAAAACAACATGCTGCTTTTCTTCCCTGCTGATTTCACGCTGTCCAATCAGTCTCTGAATAGCACCATCAGTTACTCCTCTTGCCAAAAAAATACACTCCTTTCTTCAGACAAGAGAATAACAGCACCAAACCATTTCCTGGTGTCGCATGTTTCAACTCTGCGAGGCTGAAACAATTCTTTCTTTCATTAAAATGAAACATGAGATGCCAGATAATCTCATAAATATGTGTTGTATTCCTTTTTCTGCACTCGCACCGGTCAAAGAGAGAGGCGGCCTTTGTTTGGGGCTTCCTGGCTCACAGGAAGTGATTGCAGTGGGACAGTGAGGGACACTCATCTCTTGGAAAGGGGAATGCTCGAAGACGTATCCCTTTTTGATCAAGGCTTGCTGACGGATCGCCCGGAGAAAGGCAAATGGGGATCATACAGGGGCCTGATGACAAGAGGCCAATTTTGATGTCCCTTTTCTCTCATTGCGGCGCTTCCCTTTCAAGCCAAAGTCAGCTTGAGCAGCCTGGGAAAATGGCCTTTTACCCACCGTCCCAGTCACAGTGAGGTTTGGATGGACGTCCACAAAAACAAACTGCATGTGCCTTTATTTTTTATGAAACAAATAGACTCATCATTACTTTGTACATACTCTCTATTGTCCATAAAGTTGGAATAAAGTACCTTGAAACAATTATGACAGTGTGATTTATTCTTGATAGATAAAGTGTAACTGGAACTGGTGTAAATACTGTTTACATGGTTAAATGTGATGACTGATATGTATACATTAGAATTTTTAAAAAGAATGTATCAATAGTTCTGGTTTACCAGGTTTAAAATCTATAATACATGTGATTCTTTCATTAATGATTGTGCATTTTTATTGCCTGATGATCTGAAATACAAAATACTGTTCATAAATTTCATTTCTCCACAATTAAATGTCATAGTTTTATCCCATTTCAGATAAGTTTACATACATTATATGCACAAAAGTACTGGTGCACATCACACTCACAGCTGGTTGAATTTCTCATTTCTACTTATTTAAAGTAATTTAATGATAAAAATGGACAATTATTGCCGATCATCACAATAAATATCAAATCAATATTTGATTGCAGAGTAAAGGTTAATTTATCTACTTGAGTTAGAGGTGATGAAACAACCACATGTGGGTTTTTTTTTGTGCAGAACATAAGAAAACTAGAATTAGAAACATTTTAAACAATTATAATAGTATGATAATACTGATGAGTAAATTGGAAAAAAGCAGCAACAATCTGAAGTGTTTTCTTAGCAAAAATGGCAATGTTAGTAAAATGAGCTTTAAAGACAGAATAAACACATTTGTTGGAATGATATTTATAGCCATAAAATAATCTTGTGACATTTGTGATTATTGTTTTAGTCCAACTCTCTTTTGTAAAACACCTGAATTCAATGTTTCTCAATACTTGTATCCATACAGTGTAAATACAATGACATACACCTGTCAGCACAGGTCACATGACTACACACATGCAGACAGATACAGAAAATACCAAATAAACACAGAATACCTTCAATTTGTTTCTTAAATTATTATTATTATTATTATTTTCAGTTGTGATTTTCAGCAGAGCTTTAGAAACTCATATATTTTCCAGTTTAGCTGCCTGAGTTTGGACATAATTTTATTTAACAATGCACAGATACTTTTCAATTCATTTAGAGATATTACAATGTGATTTATTATTATTTTAATAATAATAATAATAATAATAATAATAATAATAATAATAATAATAATAATAATAATAATAATAATAATAATAATAATAATAATAATAATAATAATAATAATAAGTTTCATTTTTAATGCGCTTTACATTTCAACAATTTCAAAGTGTTACATAGACATAAAAAATAAAAGAAAATAAAACAGAGTTCAATAAAAGGCTATTCTAAAAAGGTTGGTTTTTAAACCTTGCTTAACACTGGCTGTGCTCTATATGTCTTCTGTAATGTTATTTATGGTTAGGTTTGAGAAAATCAGCAAATATGAAAACTTTAAATCTTACAATGTTCAATAATGGTCAAATTCTAAATTCTTGTTAATCTCTATGCACTACATATGAACACTTTGTACATTATATATCCCCATAGTTTTCAGAAATAAACCATTCTGTCTGTTTGTGATTGCATTGCTCTTTTCTACATTTATACTCCATTATAAATGACCAGAATCTGCCACAGAGACACAGAGAAACAAAGCAAAAAGGGAAAGTCCACATCCGGAAATTTTGGAAAACACAGAAAAAGCGAGAATAAAACATGCTCTCTGAAATAAAAGCTGTCTGTGAGCGAAAACAAGGGCTCCGTTTTGTTTCATCCCAGATTGTTTAATTCAAAAATGTTCAACCATGTGAGAAACATTATATCTGAGCAACATCCAGCTCCATATTCAGTGTAACTATAACCTCAAAGGCCACATGTTCTCGCAGTGTTTATAATGCATTAGAGGAACAAACTCTACACTGTACTCTCTTTACAAATCCCACCTGGCCGTGTATTAGTTGCAGATGTGGCTTTCTAATTCATAATGAACTAATAATGGTTTTGTTAGTGCAAGATTGTTTTCCTTTCCTCCCTCGCACACACAGAGTGGAGGTTAATCTTTACTGGAGGTGTGGTGGTGCAGGAGGAGATATTGCACCCTGCATGAAACATAGACTATGGAATGTTTTGCTGTGAGATAGCAAGCATTGAATTGTCTTCATGTGACTCACTCATTATAAATGGATCAGTATCATTTAAAAAACAGCTGTAAGTCTTTGGGGAGTCACTTCTCTTTATCTGTCAGAGGTGCAATGACATTTTTATGAGAAAAAAAAAAAAAAAAAAAAAAAAAACCACAAGAGGAACCGCATTAAGTTCAGCACCTTGTTTCATGGAAAGTCTTCGACTATAATTTCCATAAATGAAACCACATGACACACAACTGCAAATTAACAACTTCAACTTTTTTTCATCATTTACTTCATCTTTTCATATTGCGATTGTTCTCTGATATAAGGGAGAACTCAAGAACTAGACATGTGAGATAAAGCAGAACAAAAGGCAGCACTTTTTTTTCCAATGAAGATCTAAAGGCATCAATTAGCAGTCTGATCCTACTTTCATGTCAACACAGCATTGGAAAAACTTGTGTGAGGTGATTTTCAGCTCACTAACACACAGTTATATTGACTAATGATTAGAGGTCTCACTTTTAGGTCACCTTGGGGTCCAGTGAACCTACTGATATAATTTATTAAAATACAAATGTGCATAATGAATGTTAAGAATATTTACATTTCTGTTGTAACTTATGAATAAATATACAACCTCACCGTGCATTTATAATCAACAATATGGGCTATGTTTTAGATAATATAAGCATTTAGATGTCATTAAAATCACTTCATTTTTGTCCTTGACACAGTTTTTTCACTAAAGAATAGTTCAAAAGGTTCAAGGTGACTATTATTCACTTGACTTGATGAACACAATATGTCTAGTTTACAGGATATATAACAATATATTTAAAATAGTTTGAATTACATCAGCATTATTTTACATTACACTGTACAACATTGGTTAAGAGAAATTATTATAGTCAGTCTGTGTATCTGTGTGTGTCAGTGTGTGTGTGTGGGTTTCTAATACAGCCTGATCACTCTCCATTGCTGCCCATTGTACCATTAAAACTTGCAGTTCCACCTAGGGGGCGATGATGGACAAGTGGAAAGTGAATTAGGGTCTACGGTGCTAAATGACAAAAATGATACGTTCTAAAGTATCTGTTAACGAGATTCCAAAGATATTTGTAATTTTTGTAACTTTGGTTTGTAGTTAAATTGAAACATACTCATGTGCTTTTGTTGACCTGCAGCTTAGGAACTTTTTTTCCTGCAACACGCTAGCATTCAGCTAATGCACAGGTGTCAAAATCCAGTCCTCGAGGGCCAGTGTCCTGGATGTTTTAGATGTTTCCCTTTTCCAGCATACCTGGTTCAATTAATGAGCAGCTCATCATCATACCCTGCAGAAGCCTGATAAAGATATAATGGTTTCCAGGTGTGATGACAGAGGAAAATGCCTAAAACATGCAGGACAGTGGCCCTCAAGGACTGGAGTTTAACACCCCTGAGCTAATGGGTGCTGATCGACCAGAGAAGACTTGTGACTGTTCAGGACCAGAACATGCAAACATACATGATCCCATCCATGCTATGGCAGCTGCAATCCTTAAGGATGACTATAGTGTTGTACTTAGCAGTAGATAAGATTAGCATTTTTTGTCATAGTTAAGTATATAGTTATATTTAGTTATAGTTGTTGCTCATCCTAAATGGGCAGCAATAGATAGTGCTCAGGCTCTATTAGAAAGGCTCTGGTATCAGCAGGTGGAATGAAACTACAGGCAGAAATGGGGATTGCAATAAAGAGGTTTGTGAAGTGTAAAGTTATATGCATAGTTTGAAATGCTATTTGACATGAATCCAAAAAGGCAAAAAAATTTATATATTACAGAAAACCCTTTGTATGAAATGCAATATTAAATTTGGTAAACAAAAAATTATATCCCTAGAACTGAATAATTCCAGAGGCTCAGCTTCATAGAACGTCATTCATTCTGTAGTTGTGTCCACGATCGCACCTATAACTGCAACACCACCCGGAAGAGTTCTAAGGAGTGCTCATTCTCCCCAATTCAATGTTCTCTGTGTGGCTACACGTTCTGAACAGCTACTCAATTTGCACCATGCATTACTGGTGGCCATCATGGCTGCCGAACTACAGTAACTACATTTGGACAAAACTGATTTTCAGTCTGTGGTTACTCCATCTGTACACCCACACCAACCCAAATTTCATCTTAAATAACATAAGTACTATATGATTAAACAAGGAAGAATATTTATTATTTAAGAGGTGGAGAGGTTGAAGCTTATTAGTTATGCTTCTCACTCCTTTTCAAATATGTATGTTTTGTGTTTAAGTGTTTTATATTCTTCTGTTTTTACATTCATATTTGAAATAAAAACATAAATCAATAATGGCTGACTGTATTACTTTTTCACAGTGCAAATATGGTTGACACAAAATTGGTTTTGTCCAAATGTAGTTGCTGTAGTTCAGCAGCCATGATGGCCGTGAGTTTTTGTGTAAAGTTGCTGACAAACAAACACACAGATGGACAAACAAACAAACAAAAAGAACCAAAAACAATACCCCTTTCAGGTAAAGGGGTAATTAACCCAATGCTTTTACAAAGATAATAGCCCTGTTTACATGGAAGTTTTAATTCAGAATAATGGTTAATACCTCTTTAACATGGCCATGTACAGTAAACACCTAATACCAGTTGACAATGATAATTAAACATAATTCCAAATTAAGTCACTGGTTTATTCTGATATGAATTCCAAATGAGATCATTCCTCTGCCACTTTAACATTATTCCTGTTGTTCTGCACCATGATGCACATATTTTATGTTGCCAGTATATGTTGATTCGTAATTATCACAAAAATAAATGCAAAAATCACATGTCACATGTAGTATCTGATCTTCCATGTTGCTTGTTGAAACAAACACAAAAAGTGGACGGGATTGTTTTCTTCATCCAGACGTTAAGCAGCTGTTCTGTCCAATCAGAACCCTCTGTGACCCCGCCTCTTAAAGCCCAATTAACTAGAGTGGAATACCCCCATTTCCCATGTAAACCTTTATTCAGAATGAACACGCCCATATAAACATGAAAGAAATAGCTTTAATTCCGAATAATTTTTTTCTGAATAAATAATTCAGAATAAAAAAAAAAAACATCACGTAAATGTAACAATTCAGTCATCCTGCTGCAGATGGATTCATTGCATAAACATTTTTAATCAGATTAACCATGATGACAAATTAATCTGCGTTAATCTGTTAATGTCGACAGCATAAATGACATAAATATCAATGTAAACCCACTGTTCAGTCAATGATGCAACTACAGTAATTTACCATAATAACTGCACCTTCTAATGTCATGTGCACACAGGTAAACCACATTAAAAATGGAATCTATTGGCTTTAAGAATATACAGAATGACACCTAATTAAATTGTAACTACATAAATACATGGAATGTTGCCATTCCTCATAGCTACTTGTATCGCTTCTTGTGTTCATGTAATGGCTGGGAATGTGTACCCCCACTAGTGTCAAATACAATCAATAATTTCACGTCATGTTCATGTCAGGATCAACTACCAACATGTAAATCCCTCCTATTGCACGTACTGCCAAACGCAAGATCAGCCAATAACTCTACCCCCAAAAAAAGATAAAATAATATAAAATAAATCTGCTTATGATTTGGAATAACTCAGCCATTGCCAAACACTACACCAATTATGCATTATGTATTGAGCAGCTTATTTTTGTGATTTATCTTTATGGATTTTGCCTCTGCTTAACCCAAGCTCTGAGGAAAATGCAGGAAAGGAGGCATTTGGAAGAGAAAGGTCTGACCTAGGATCATGTTTTAAATTTATATCTTCTCTCTTTGCAGTGGAATGATTTCTCCTGCTCTGTTGACTGTGTTTTACTGTAGAGGTAACACTTGAAGACTTCTCTCAGAATTCTCTCATTTCAGTTCCTTTGAATGAAAGCACAGAGTCGTTTCATACAAAAAAAAAAAAAAAAAAAAGCCACACTTTGACAAAACAGAGACCATATTGTATTGAGGAGTATGTCATCCAGCTCACGGTTTATCAAAGGTGGGGGGGCTGATGACGTGCAAAGAACAAAGCCTGAACACGTGTGATGTGTAGTATTAAATTAAAACGTCTTCCTGTTACTTCCCTCGAAGATTTCACCTCAGCACTTTGATGTCTGACCTATGAATGAAGCCGCACGCTCTCAGTTCTTGCAGCATGTGCACGTATATTAGGGTCTCATTAGGGAGTTTTACCTCGGCAAAAGATTTCATAATACAGAAAAACGAGGATGATAAAGACATTTTTTTTTTTTTTTTTTTTTTTTTAAAGGAGAGTGAAAGCAGGAGGAAATCCAGAGGAAAGAAGGAGTGGGGATATTGTAATTAGTTGCACCTGTTTCCTTTAACCCAGCTCCAGTTTCCCTCTACAAACGCATGCAGATTACCCATCAAAGCCCCTCGTCGCTGCCTCTGCTCAATAGATCCTTTGTTGCCAGTTGTCAGGGAGGCGGCCCACAAAAGTATGTAACACAAGCAGGCCACATTGCTTTGGATCTTACAGTACATGCAAGCCTCCACCGGCCACAACAAGAGTAAGAGGGAGTGCTTGTAGACACACAGTCTGCATCACCACAGTCTGCATGGGAGATACTGGTTACACTTTTATTTATTTATTTATTTTTTGAAGGGGGTTGGTGTTGGGGGGGGGGGGCACAACAGTTGCATCATCATCTGTCAACATGCTTAAACTATCCTGGGCAAGTCAAGAGGAAAAGCTGCACAGACCTGTTCCAAAAACACTGGACACTTTTTGTTTTTCTGTTTCCTTATTTCCTTATTGCCTCAAACAAAGACGTGTTTATAATGTTACTTCAAAGTGCAATGCACCACAATGTGAAGAGAGTCAGATGATTGTATGATGACATGACAAAGCCTGTAGTAAAACTGGTTTCTGTGTATTTGATCAAAGATGTGCTATTTCTGCTCATTTAGAAGAGTCTCTCACCGGTGGCTTCTCTTTTGGAAATCTGCGCTAAACTTTTACTGATATTTACTAAATGTAAAAAAAAAAAAAAAAAAAAGAACAACGTGTGGAATGTCAGTTTTTGCATTAAATCACAAATGAGATGATTTATTTATCATGTGATGACATTCCATAAACATGATGACGAACATATATATTATGTGGAATTAAAGATCTATTAATTATTGTTATATATGACCTCTCTATACTGTAAAAACATATTCAGTTTCTTAGTGTGACCACACATATCACACAATGTTTTTTTTTTTTACTCTTTTTTGCTTGTTGTAACGTCTGTCAACATCCTTTGTTTTTTTTTATTCATGTGACTATAGTTGCAGAAAAAGGTCTTTTCATTGCAGTTTTGCATGTTGCACCAATTACACTACACCCAAACTTTTCTGGCATGTACAAATTACAGTTAGCTGGACTATTGACTGGCCTGGCCACTCCCCCTTCCAGAAGAGACAAGGGTCACGGCATGACAACAACATATCCACACTTAGTGTTGTTGTCCTTCTACTATGTCTGCTTCAAATCTGCCTTTTTTTTTGTTGTTTACTGATTGTTCTTTATTCATGACATCAACTGGAAAAATGCCAATTTGAAAAGACGTACAGTGCCACCTAGTGTCTCGGTCTAGAACTTACGTCACTCAATAACACTGCTCTATAATGTTTTAGAAAGTATCTGCTTCAGACATTAAATCTTACATACTTTAATAAGATGAATCAGAAAAACAATCACAAAAGTGCTGCTTAGTTCTTGTTTTTAATATATGATAGTGTGGTATTACCTGGCTGCCATTTGCCGGGAGGATCATCCTCGCCTCTGGTTTTGGACATCACCGGATGTCCATAAGAAGGAAAGAAAAGCTTGGAATGACATGAGTTTGGGTATTTTTAACTCCAGTTGCATTCTGTTCCAAGCAGAGGGGCCGGGACAGTCCTACTAAACTAAACTAAACTAAACTAAACTAAACTAAACTAAACTAAACTAAACTAAACTAAACTAAACTAAACTAAACTAAACTAAACTAAACTAAACTAAACTAAACTAAACTAAACTAAACTAAACTAGAGAAGCACTCTGAGAACGCAAACCTCGCCCCTCCGAATGAAGGCCGGTCTGCCAAGGAGGTTATGTTTTTGCAAGCGTTTATATGTCTGTCTGTCTGTCTGTCTGTCTGTCTGTGTACAACATAACTCAAAAAGTTATGGATGGATTTTGATGAAACTTGCAGGATAGTGTGGGAATGACACAAGGACCTATTGATCAGATTTCGATGACGATCTGAAATAAATCTTGGATTGTGGATCACTTTGAAATTTTACATTGCAGTAAATCGAGAATACATTTCAAAGTGATCCAGAATCCAGGATCTCTTCCAGATCTTCACCAAAATCTAATCAATTGGTCCTTGTGTCATTCCCAAGCTATCCAGAAAGTTCAACTAAATCCTGAATTAAACTCTAGGTACTTCAAACAATACAGTTCACAAGACTGTAAAGCATATTGACCAGTGGGTGTTTGGAGGAGTGAGGACAGATATATGACTGAACCAAACCTAGAAGAGCTTTGTAGGTTAAGGTTTAACCAATATGTCAACCGTCGTCAGCTCAAACTCACCCACTCAGCTTTAACACACAGTTCACAATGATGAGTAAAGCCATTAGACCCAGTGATGCCACATAATGGACAATGGTAAACAGTGTTCAAGGACTGTAAACACTTGACTGAGGCACTGATGGACAAAACATTACTATAGTCTAACATTGTTAGCAGGTATTTACATGCTCTGAGTGAGAAGCAGGATTTATTTCACTGGTTAAACCCTAGAACTCTAGCTTCATATCAATTTACAAACCAGGGTGTTTTGTATTATCATACAAATTAAAAATTGTATGATTGTATGTTTATTCTTGTGGTAATAAAATATGGGTTTTGTGACTTTTACAAATCATTCCATTCTGTTCTTATTCACAAATTACACAATCCCACAACTTTATTGGAATTAGGTTTGTGTACATTCAACCAAGACTATTAAGGTCTAAGTCACATATGGGCTATGTAAGTAATTCTACAATATACTACTCATGATAAAGTCTAATTTAAAAAAGCAATATTGTACAATATTTATGCAAATATACAGCTAGATAGTCGAGGAATATACATACATTAATATGAAATGTCACCAAGTCATCACAGAATTTGGGTGAAAAAGAAATGAGGTTACAAGTAACTAAAATTGGCAAAATAAACTCAGTGGAATAATTGTAATTGTACAACTTGTGCAACATATTGACTATTTCAATGAAAATGTACTATTTTGTACATTGTGGAGATAGGACAGCGATATATGACATGTCTGAGAGAGGACACTATTAGCAAGGAGATGTACTTAAAGGTTATTTGGATGATATTTTATATTGTTCTAATTCTCAGCACTTTCCAGGAAAAGACAATAACAGTAATAAATTGTTCTCCTAGGAAGAGCTGTTTATGTAATTGAAGCCTGATATAGATTTTTGCTCCTTTGGTAAAACATAGTTTTAAAGTAAAGAAGAAAAATCTTGAGCAACTCACAGAAATATATTTTACAGGTGATGTTCTTGCTAAGTAATTACAAGGATGCCCGTTCAATCATAATATATTTTTAACATATTTCATTATATATTCTCTGGAGGAACATATATAGTTGTGAAGGAGGGGAGCGATTTATAGTCTATGAAAGACAGGTTCATCTATTTGTTCTCCAAGCTGATGATTTAATACATTTTAATGATGGTGTGCTTTGGTTCCTTAAAACATATATTGTGTTATGTTGCATACATACAGTGTGCAAAATAAGTCCAAAAGTTATGGATGGAAATTTCAGGAAATGCTGATATAGGAACAAGGAACAAAAAAATTATTACATTTGGGTGGTGATTGGTAGAGGTATGTGGTTCACATGTTTATTCACATAACCATTCACCATTCTTATCTATTCATTTGAAAATTACAAGTGAATCACACAGTAATATGTCTTTGACTCCACAAACAATACAGAGAAAGATGATTGACCCTCGATCAGCAAAACAAAAGATGTCATTTACAATACAAAATTAAGAAGTCAACTCACTAGAACAGGGATACTAGGAAGCACGCTTGGATAGTAAAATGTTTTAAGAAAAAACATTGATATAAAAAGACTAAAAACGGAAAAAAAAAAAAAAAAAAAAAAAAAAAGAGGGGGGGGGGGGGGGGGCGCACATGAGACATTGACTATGTAATTTTCTTTTCCTAAAATGAATTTGTTTTTGATCATGTAATAGTTTGCTATATTATGTTGCAAATAACCCTTAATTTTTGAGGATATAAATAATGTATATTGTTGTGGACGGAGGCAGAAAAGCTACCATGCAGAGGTGGACCATACTGACCCTGGAGACCATATTGAACCTGACATTGTTGAATCACTGTTACATACTGTAATGAATGCGGAAATTATTAAGCATAATCAATTGCGGATCACAGAATTGTGGTTTCCAACCTTTCCAACCTGTTTTTGTCTGATTGTACCTCTAGGCCATTTGATAAACTTTAGAAACCGACCTTCTAATATTTCCAGCTAAAGTACTAAACACTAGGAGCCTATTTTCATCTATTACAGCCATAGTTGTCATTACATCATGTATTATTATCAGTCGGAAATTATTCTATTTTTATGATTATATGTGTGTGTCTGACTTGCTGTGCACACTGTACCTTAGCTACAAGGAAAATCAATAATGTATACTAATATGTAAATGCTGTAAGAATATACTGTTTGCCATAGCTTGGAGTTTTCAGTTCAGTAACCTGTATGAATTAGATTTGTACAAGTAGCCTGCATGACAGAGATGGTATAACATACTTGGTTTTATCAGTAGTATGTTGTTCAGTCCCTTTAAACGTGACTGGTTTTGTGAAACTGAGCTTAACCTGTGACTACAGATTGTTGATTGGTTGTTCATTTTAATCTGATATATTATTTTATAATAAAATCCTTGTTAATCCTGAACCTTATTACTGTAACTATGTCTTTATTATAGACTTAGTCCTTCACATGCTATTTTAGTTGTTTTTCCATCCTATATTTAGCTATTTTATTATTTATGTATGTTATCTTGTCATGTAGTATATTACAGGGGTTTTAAACATGTGGTCAGGGGGCCATATGTGGCCCACCAAAGGATCCAATTCAGTCCAGGAGATGAATTTGCAAAGTGATAAAATTCAACAGTCAGCTGTAGAACTGATTTTAGTTCAGGTTACACATACAGGCCAATATGATCTATAGTCAAATAATAGCATAATCACACACACCCTTCACATTTGCTTCTTGGTGTGAAAACAATAATATTACATTATACCTATAAATAATGACAACTTCAAATGTGTCTTTTAGTACAAAAAATAACATTAAATTCTGCAGATATTTAACAATGCTATTATTATTTGTTGTCTGTGTAGAGCCGATCCATAAATCATATGTAGTAAAAGTGATAAGTTGAGGCAGTATATTGATAAAATTGCCCTTATTTTTCTTAATACATTTCAGTTTTTCTAGATTATTCACATCTTTTTCCTTTTTTCTTTTACACTAAAATAAGATACACATTTGAAGTTGTCATTATTTATAGGTTATTATGCTATTATTTTACTGGTCCAGCCTACTGGAGATCAAAATGGGTTGAATGTGGCCCCTAAAAGAAAATGAGTTGGAGTCCCCTGGTTTTAGGTAAATATTATTCACAGAGACATAGTCGCCTACTGTTTGAATAATGACTGTGGAACATATTCTTGGGTTTGTGTGCTCACATGAAGTTTGTGTTGGAACCTGTTTCATACTAAGAGCTTGTTGATATAGAGTTGAAATCCCAGTTCTTCCACTGTGATCTATGGAAAATGTCAGGGTTCAGTGAAAAAATAAGAACAAAATTACAGTAGATGCTAGATTGGAACGGCCAGACTGACGGTGGGCGGGACTAATGTCCGGACGTTCTGCACAGATTCTGTTGTTATGGCCTGAAATATGACACTCAGGTGCAGTGGAGTCAAAAAGCTGAATTGGGGTGCTTTCATTGGACATATTTATTTGTGTCGTGCTTTGATTCATTTATTTCATGTGGAGTGTTTTGTCAAATATAAGCACCAGGAGTATGGAATATATATTTTTTATTTATTATATTCATCTGAACCTGATTAGAGTATTGACTCATTCAAGATTTTCTTTTTTTTTTTACTCAAACTTTCCTATACACTAGTGAAACTAGACATAGAGGAAGGCCATGGCGATGCAAAGTGACATTAAAATAATAAAATGATAGTGAAATAAGGCTTCAATAACTTGCAGTAGGTTTATTTTTAACAAGTAAGATGTTTCATAATGTTCAGTTATATTTAAGAACCTCTGTTGAATTATATTATACAGTCATTTATACACTAATAAATGAATGGTAAAATCTTTGGATTCCATGAGCATTGCACACATAGTTTTTGTACATTACATTCATCGTTACCTTTGTCATATGCTCTACTGAAAAAATAATAAACATAGACGTAGAGTCGTCAGTGGTCTGTATATATTTTGCGAGATGTTCTTCTTTCAACAGTTCAAAATTGTGAAATGTAACTATTTACAATCTTACAATGTTCAGTGTTGAAATCATGTTGAACGTCCTGAGCACCGCCGCTGTCCGGCCGGCCGTTCCAATCTATCATCTACCATGAACAAAGGCCAAAGAAAGAGACATAGTCTTGTAGTTGTAATACCACTGATGGCCAATGGGATTCACTACTGAAAGCCCTGCCTGCTTCAAAATTACATCATAATTATCTCTTTTATTTTGGTTTCCCCATCACTCATTCTGATCCACTTTGTTTGGATCATCTAAAAACAGACCAGAAACGTCCTCCATTAATCAGACCTGGGGTCAAACTGGTTCTTATGCCTGTGGTGTCGGGCTGTGACTAATGACAGCTCACTCATCTCCCGAATTAAAACTTTCAGTGGTCTTTCAATTCTTTTTTGTTTTCCTCTTCAAACAGCTCCACTGTAGCTGTGGTTAATAGGTTTCACTAACAACACTAAAATGTCTCACTGTCTTTTATAAACTTTACTGTTTTACCGAGTTCATACATTCATGCTTAGCCTTAACTCACTTCTGAGTTAATGTTAAGCTATTCACTTCTGTTTTCATGGTCAATCATCTGTGTATTACCCTACCCACAAAAGGACAGGTGTGGGTACTGTTGTTTTTATTTGTCTGTCTGTCTGTCTGTCTGTCTGTGTGTTTGATTGTGAGCAACTTTACATAAAAACTACTGGATACATTTCCATGAATTTTTCAGGGAAGGTGCAGGGTGGTCCAGAATAGATACCACTAGATTTTGGTGAATAGAGGTCAAAGGTCATGGCCACCAAAAATTATAAGAAATAGAACAAATCAGGTAAAATGTTTGTGAGGGGCAGGGTTTGTTGTGCCTGACACCACTTATTATTATTATTATTATTATTATTATTATTATTATTATTATTATTATTATTATTATTATTATTATTATTATTATTATTATTATTATTATTATTAATTAATTAATTTATTTATTTTAGCTGGGATAGTGCACATTAATAAACACATTTATACATTCTATTTCAATACAAACATATAAATTAGCATTAGCACCAGTGCTAATTTTCATCCACAGTCCCCACTTAATAAACCTGCAATACAAATCACCTTAACATCATTAATTCAGTGGTAAAGGCAGTTTTAACACAACACTGCAATAAGACATCTGGAGCTATGTTGGATATTTATTACCAAATCAGAATCATTCAGAAAGACGGTGTAAACAATATTTTCATAGCCTACAATGACATGTCAGCAACACACCTCTGTAGCTCCTAAAAGTTAAACTACAATGTGTAACCATCATATATTGTAAGCTGTAGCTGATGCAATGCTAGGTGTGTATTAAAACATTGTCATTCCTGTATTACATCTTTGCTGATAAACAATAATTATGTGTCTGGTCTTGATCTGACTTTGATTCTGTCCCCACATGCCTTGGTCATGACGATACTGTGGTTTAGGATGTCTTTACTACAACACTATCCTACTTGGTTGTTTTCCTTCTTTAGAAATGCACATGGATTTTTTTTTTTTACCAAATCTCCTTAACAAGAACCATCTGACCAGTCCAGATTTACGCTCTTGGATACGTATGTGCCCTGGTTGGGAGTCACAGTAAATGCTCAGGTTAAGATATTAGTTTACCTCTCCTACCTACACAGTGAATCCATTTTGTGCTTGGTCTTTAGCTGCTGTCACATATTTTTGCCTAGTGTGAGATCAACAGCCTTTCTTTTATCAAACCTAAAACAATAAGTTAATGATGATGATGATGATGATGATGATGATGATGATGATGATGATGATGATGATGATGATGATGATGCAGCAGCCACTGCATCAACATGGATGCACTGCATCACATACCTCAGTTATACTGTGTATTGAGCTGCAGGCTGATGACCCCTATAATCAATATCATGTATGGATTTGTCCATGTTTCAATTTGTAGATGATCTGGTTGCTGAATTGTTCCTGCAGCTTTTCCCATTTCCTCCATATGGTCACCACATAATGGAAAACACAGAAAGAGGCGGGAAGTTTGGGCCTCAGTGTGCCTGATCTCAGATCAGCCAGTCGTTTGCACATCTGCTGTGCTCTAATAGTGTTCATTTAAAGAAAATGCCCTTGATTAGGTTATTATCAAAATCATTTAGTGTTTCAACAAGAGAAGAACAGGGAGGAGTGACAGCAATGTGGAGGTACAGCCGTATTCTTTTAGTCTGAATTGGACGCTGATGGGTTCACATGCTCACCTCATGGAATGTATCTGACAATGAAGGCTGTGGTGGAGGCAGGGGGTAAAGGGGGAGAGACCGTTCTGCATTCAAGCGCTAATTAGAAAAATTAGATCTATGAAAGGCAGCGAGTGATCTAGGCCTTCAACCTACGTCTGTGTACCGCTGTAGCAGCACAAAGAGGAGGCAACAATGAGCACTGAGGAGGAGGAGAGGAGGGGGGGGGGATAAATAATTTAATCCATTATCTACTCTGCAAAGCTCATCAGCACTGCTACACAATGGCCACGATTGAATTGCTGATTGCATTTCTCTCCTACCCTCCAGGAGAAAATGCCCATGCTCCACTATGTGCTCTCAGCCTGCCAGCACAACCAAGAGCAAGAGAACGACAGGGAGGGAGGGAGAGACAGAGTAGTGTTGAGTGTCTTCCACCAAGGTCAAACTACAATACAGCAATCTAATTAAGAGTATCAGAGAGTTTCCTGTGCGGGGTCAACCTCCCTGTTGTGCTCACAGGCTCATATTGTCCATTATGTATTACATCATGTACTCCTACATGTAAATGATGGATGTAATGCTGATTAAATCCTTTTACTTGATCATCCCCCCCTTGTTCTTTATAATTGATACGTTTGAATGAAACAGGCAGTAGTATTTTTGTCTTTGTGCGATGGGATGACCAGTGCACACTGCACAGTTAGAGTATTTTTTTTACCATCTTTCTCCGATCTTCAAGTCAATAATGCTAGAAGTCACAGGAACCATTAATGGATGAATCAGGCCAAGCTTTGTGATAGTGATGGCTTCCATCATTTTCTCCATCAACTGTAATCTATCATCTGCACCAGGCTCTGCTAAAACAGGAATATCAGGAACACTTGAGGTTTTCTTGGCCCCGTGCCTTCGACATGCTGGCTTAATTTTTCCTTCCATTTCAGTGTGGTGCATTTACATAAAACACAGTGAAAAGTAGTGCACATAATGGTCCCCTTTGGCCAAGCGCTTTAAGGTCCTGTCCACAGTCCCAGTGAGGGGCAGTCAAGCTGCCTCTGCTCTGCTCTGTTTATTTTATGGAGCAGTAGTGAAACCACTTTGAGGTCATCTAGCTGCAAAAACTGTGCTGGGTCTCCTATGGTCTGCTGAAAAAAGGATCCAAAAGCAATCCAGAGGGCCGTTTCTAGTAGTCCAGCCAAGTTTCATTGACAAAAAGAGGTCATTATTCTGCCCAGCTTCAGCAATAATAGTGTCAAATGCTGTGGATGGGTTCTAATACAGACGCTTCACTTATGTTCCAACGGCTGGCACGTCAGACGATTCCTCCTGCAAACATGCTGCCGCAGGAAGAGGCGCATCATTAAAAAAGCCCAAAATGTCCCTTTTCACCCACTCCAGTCACACATGCAGAATTAATTTGAGTGCTGTCATTATGCAAGTACAGCACAAATTATCCAAGACCAAGTGAAACTATTTATAGCTATCACAAGGCCCGAGAGCCAAGTGCGCCTAATGGTGTAATTTGTATTGTTAATGGTAATGCACTATTAGTTTGTTCCATTTGGCTTTGCACAGGTGCATTAATGGGGCTTGTTGAACCGTTGCATGGTCCCATGCTGCTCTGCGGCTCCTTTAAGCAGGACCAGGGCTCCCTCTAGTGTCTGACATTAGAACAGTAAAACAAACAGGATTCCACAGCTAAAATCAAACCTCAAGGTTAGAAAAGAAGCAGGTTATTTTATCCAAACAAAAGACCAACCCTTCTGTTGATTATCAAGTATTGTGAAAGAAAATGAAAAAAAATAAATGAAATGCACAAAACAAGAAAGCGGCCAAAACTGTCAAACAACAACAAAGCAGAATAGACTTCTGAAATATTGTGTTCCTAATTAACCTTCAAGCTCATCAGCCACAATCAATATAGTGTAGCCTTTTTTTCTAATTGAGATGAAGTAATTATCAGACTGTATTCATCTCGCTAATGAAACAATGTTCCAATATGCCTGCAGCAAAACTGTTAATTGAGTTCTATTTTCTGAGACGGGCAGGCTCTCCTTGTGTCCATGGCCACAAAGCGTCAAATGGGTTGGGGGCCTTTGTGCTGTCTCTGTGTAGACACTAGAACAGGCTGCGGACTGGTGGAGCGTGCTCCTTTTTCTCCCCACAGACCCTCCCTCATATCTATTCCCCCCATCAGAGAGGAGACGAGATTCAGTAATAACGCTGACTTCAGCAGATCATCCCGTCCCAGTCTGTTATTTCACGGTTTCAGTGGTTAAGTACTCCCTGTTGAGTAAGATATAGCGAGGACAATTATTCTGTAATTACGGAACCAAAAAGACAAGAAAGAGATTCAGGAGTTTGTGGGACAGAGTTAACCACTAGACGAGAGCCCAAAAGGGCGCAAAAACCAGATTATGTAGTTGTGCAAACCGACTGCATGTGTGATCTGGAATAAAATATCCACTTCTGACAGAGCTCAGTAACCAGAGAAAGGACAATACACAGCCTTCACTCAAACCACACTAGGAATTTACAGTTCAGTGTCAATTTGACCCATTTCAGTTTCTGTGTTGATCAAAGTACTGGTTATCCTCAGTTTTTCTTCATGAAATGCTGTTACTTTTCCTCATTTAGGGTCATGAACTGTTGAGTAAAATCTAAAGACTCTGGTGTGTAATAGAATGTCTGTGCAGAGTTTGTATACAAAGATGATGTTGTGGGTCATTTTGACCCAGACACTTTAACGTGAGTAATTAGTTGTTCAGATCCAAACTACACATGGCTTTATTGTGCATTTTATTTTCTTTACTCAGTTATTAGTATTTTGATTGTTTTTCAGGATCCAGCAGACACAGGTGTAAAAAAAACTAATGGAAAAGAATGAAAAATTAAAGACAATGTATTTATGAAGAGGGAAAAACTTGAACAAAATAGTTCTTAAATACAGTACAGTGTTGAAATAAAAATATATATATTGTATGTCTCTTTTCTAAATGTTTATGTCATCTAAAATAAGGTTGTTATTGGTTTAGCCTGTTATTTATTTATTGTATTGAGTGGATTTATACAGTATGGGTCAAAATGACCCACAACATACTCCATATAATAAATTTTCAACATAATACAAGGGTTAAGTGAAATATATGATTTTATGCACCAAAGAACAGTTAAAGATCCTCTGACACTTCCTCCATTACATGTGATGATGAAAGTGTCATCACTAACAAAGGTTTATTTCACATTTGAACTGCTGCTTCGAGTTAAACCATAAAAAGAAAGTGGATAAAACTAGAAGAAAACCTACTGTGGAGGAGTGGCTTGACATTTTTTGTGACATTTTTAAGACAGAAAGATTTACTTTTGCAATAAAACTTCAACAAGGTCTGTTTCTGAAAAGATGGGAGAGTTGGAATTAGGTATTTCATACAAGTTTGATCATCATTTACCTAAGGAAGTGTTTTTCAACCATGAACCATGGTTACCTGAAATTTGTAGATACAAACAGAAAAAAACTTACTAATAAAATATAATGAGTTGACACGAGACAATCACAATCTATAAAAGACATAAACTGAAGCACCGTGGTAGGGTCTATCTGTTAAATATTCACCGTGGTCTGTTTCAGATGATGCAGCTCTTTCATTATTATATCCCTGAATGTAGATTTGGATGAGGATGAGGATGAGGATGAGGGTGAGGGTGAGGATGAGGAGGAGGATGATGATGATGATGATGATGATGATGATGATGATGATGATGATGATGATGATGATGATGATGATTATTATTGTTATGTTTTTGGTGTTAACAGTAAAAATATTCAGTTTAGAAATTCCATGTTCTGTGATTGTTTGTAATGTTCCGTTTGTTTTCTTTTGTTGTGTTCCTCAGTCAATATAGTAGATCTTTTTTCTAAACACCTGTCTGTTTTTTTGCCCACTGTGTTCAGTTTTTATTCTGGTTGTTGTTACTATGGTGGTTGTTACCATGGTCATTACTATTTATATTGTTGACATTTTCTTGGGATGGTTTTTGACACCTTTTGCTTTGGTCTCCCTCCCTTTTCTCTCCCCCACTTACGGGTAAGGAACCAAATATGGCATCTTCATTCATCTTGATTTTCTACATAACAGGATATTTTTTATTTCACAAAAGTAATAACATTTTTTGTCCTCCAATAACACACTACGGTTGAAATGTTGAACTTCAGAGCTTTTTAATGAGTTCTCTATAAAGGGTGAAGAATATAAAATTAACTCAGAAGGTGGACGGTCTTTTCATCAGACACTTAATGTTTTGTTTTTCACCCTGCGTTTCAACCAGAAAACAGCCACAGATTCTGTTTTTCTGCTCAGATTGTGTGATGATTAGCTGCACTAAAAACACATTTTGATTCGTCCATATAAGGTCAGCACATCCTTTGTGTTCTTCATATAATTGCTTCTGTTTGTTAAACACATAACAGTTAACTTAGCAAACCGTCCCTGTCAGTACTATTATATAATTAGCTACCTAGCCTTTCCTTTACTTGCCAGGAGCAGTTTCCTACAGAACACAACACCAGTGTTAACTCTCACTTTGTTTCTATTTCTGTTATTCATGTTAGTGCTAAAGAAGGTGGTTTCTTGGAGGAAACAGGTTGGACTTTGCATACTGTGAAATTAATTGAAAATTGAAATTGAAAATTAAATTAACATTTGATTATCATATGCTTCTGTTTGGACAAATTGTCTCATACCTGACTTTAAAAGAAACCAAAGACTAAGACGAGCATTCATTGAATTACCACAGTGATCAGACTTGTACTGTATGGACTCAGTGTACAGTACAAGTGTCACTGACTGACCATAAAAATAAGACTGGACAAATGGGAATACTATTGATCATTTCATTACAATAGTTCATTTCACTGGGTTGGATACATTAGACAGCAAGTGAACATTTGGTCCTTGAAGCAGCAAAAGGAGGAACACAATGAACTCAACGACTTTGAACAGGTTGATATTGTAACATGATGACTGGGTCAGAACTACATGTCCTGTTTGTCCCTGGTCTGTGGTGGTTAGAAGTGACCACACATGGACTGAAGAACAACATCCCAATCTCAGGTTAATCATCTGTAGGAGGTGTAAGACAAATAAATCTGATTCATGGAGCTCTACCTCTGCTTCCAGGGCTTCAGGTATCTGCCAAAAATACTTACATTCTGTACTTAAGTAAAAGTACAGCTATTTGTGTTTAAAAAAAATACTCTAGTAAAAGTACAAGTCAACTCCTTTAATTAAACAAAAGTAAAGAACTACATCTTCTCAATTATAATAAAGTACAAAAGTAAGAAGTAAAACTGTTGTTTTTTTTTGCCATGAATAAAACAATACTTATTTAACCAGGAAAAATCAGAAACGTTTCTGTTTTCAAATTCTATAGTGAATGGTACTGACCAGAGTCCAGTGGTACCTGACAGGTAACCTGCAAAAAAAAATGTAGGAACAGCTAAAAATGTACTTATTTTACACACTTTCACATTCATTTTGTTTGAAAAAGTAGCAAGTCTATTCTGAGAATGTAAATATAAAGTACAAATATTTATGCAAAAATATAGGACATAAAAGTTAAAAGTTGCCAGAAAAATAAATACTAAAGTAAAAATACTTAAAAGAATGTACTTAACTCATTGACTGCCAAAGACATTTTATATATATATAAGTCTTGTACATCATATGTGTGAATTTCAGACTTGTGGGTAATGTATTTCTGTCCCAATCGGGTGCACAACCTGTATTTTCCAATAAAAGGCAACTGTAGATTTGTGCCTCTAAGAAGACGGAGGCTGGCAAGTTGAGAGAGTGAGAGAGAAAATGCAGAAGCGAAAGATGAAATTGAGCGGATCAAAAAAACATGAGCAGCTTACACTAGCAGTGTAAGTGACTGTGATTGATAAGGGTGAGGTGGCAGATTCATCCCCACATCTGCAGGAATCCAGCAGAGACCATCACTCTGGAAGTGCAGTGTGTTTGCATGTGTGCTGGTTTGGTACATACTAAAAGTTGTGAACATCTCATGTGAACACCTGTGAACGAGGCAATACAAGGTGTTGGGACACCTATTTTTTAGGTCTTGAAAGTTCAATGAAAATGTCAAAACCTCTGGCAGTATAGAGCTCTGTATTCTGAACATAGCTGGCAGTCAATGAGTTAAGTATAGAGTCGAAGTACTTTTACTTTATTACTTCCCACCTCTGCAGATCTGTTGCCAACAACATAGACACCTTTAGAGGTCCACCTCTAAAGCTCTTTCTTCCATTATACCAGCTCTGACCCCAGACCTGAGACTGGTTTAGTGGATAAAGGGGAACCTATACAATATTAGACAGATGGGAATGTTCTGACCCCATACATGCTGGATGACTGTAGATCTGGTTCGTTCCTTAGATCTTTTTAACCACTTTACACAAGGAATGAACAAGATCTGGAGATGTTCTGACCCACACTGTGGTCGGGGTGGGGTCCCTACAAACATGTACACTCACAATACTTGTCATACACAATCTAAAAACCAAGCAAAGTTACATTTTGAAACAAACAAGTGTCTTTGTGGGTCTTTGTTCCCTTTCTTCTTCTTTTAGATTATTTTGTGTGTAGCCTAATGGAGGCCTAAAGACAAATTGAAGTGGGTGCACTGTCACACTTCAGTGGCCACAGTAGGTAGAAACACTATCATGATAATATTAGGCAACAATGATTTTGGAACAATCATATGAATTATACATTAAATAGATGAAGAATTGCGTAGGCATCAATACACCACTGTATTTAAAGTTGTGTATCTGTGTTTTCTCCTTCCCACACTGGCCTGTAGAGAACCAGTGGTCGGTCTGTCTGTCTGTCTGTCTGTCTGTCTTCAGCGCAGGTAGTGAGAAGACAATCAAGATGCACAATCTCCCAATTGGATCAGAGCCAGAACCGCTTCCTCTTAAGGAGAAATCATACCTTCTCTCTTGTCAGCTGTTCAGATCTGTAGTCTTTGCTCATTTGACTGTTTTTAACACATCAACACTAAGGCCTAAACTTTCAATTTCTGTCTAATATATCTACCAACTAATGGGTCCAGGTGGAAGGAAATAACTTGGCTGGCTTTACTTTGGTGCATGTAGTATAAAATACAGCTTTACCCATATCTAGTCATTACCCAACTACCTTGTTTGACCCATGAAATATTGCTTTAAAAAAAACAAAAACAACAACATTTCAGACCATATTGGGCTTCTTCAGAAAATGCAGTTATACTGTGGAATGTAGATCTACATTCATCTTCAAAATGAAAATATATTCAATCAAATTAAAGACTGCTCCAGTGATTTATTACATTCTCCACCATCAGCCTCTGAATATTCATGATTTGTACTTGAGAGATGTTGACACTTATTCTAGATTATCTTTAAGTAAATTCACAGCAGCATTTAGATACGAGTCAAATACTTCTCTCTCCATCTTTAAATGCTACCACTGAGCTATCAATATGGATTAATGAGAACGTATTCATGAAGTCATAGATAAACCTAGTTGCTTCCACATTGACACTGAGGTTATTGGTGGGTTTCCTTCCTGGAACTTGGCACCAAGTCACTGCTCCACAAGATTAATAAGTATTATCAGCCAGATCGAATCAATGTGGTGTAAGCTACACAGAGCTGGTCTGGAACACCATCAGTCCCCCTCAGGCCCCTTTAAAGAATAATAAATGAATGCCAACTGTAATTTTATTGGTTATGTGGGCATTTAGTTTTTATAGGCATTCGATTATGCGTGGTCTGATTTGAGTTTTGTAAAACATAAAGAATAATGAAAACACTTTGCTTTCAACAGTAGTCCTTGGTTGATATTCAGCAAAACTAGAAAAATTATGTTGTTTAATATTTGATTTACTAGTCATTTTGTTCATTCATGTATGAAATCTGCAAATTAACTGCCCAGTTAGGATAAATAAAGTTGGTTGAAATAATACTTGCTTTTCCTTTTCCCCTGAATGTAGAAGTAGCAGAGCAGTGTCAAACGGCACAAGGATGATTCAGCACAGCAAATTTAGAGATCATAAAGAATCATAAAAAATACAATTTCTGAGTGAAGGAAGGCATAAATAATCCCATGTGGTAGAAGGTAATATGATGCTATTATATGCTTCATTTAATGTAATGGCTGTGTGTCTCATTAAAAACACACTTTCTTATTTATTGTTTTGTAAGGAGTTGGCCGTCTTTCTTTAAGGACTCCTACAAGCTAAACTTTGTTTTAACTTTTTAAGACTACTTAAACAGAAATCATTGCTCATGTCACAACCTCTTTCATGGCTGTAGCAAAAATGTGTGACTCATAGAATTTAGGAAGATGTATTTATGGACTCCAACACTCCAAGTCATTTCTCATGGGCTGATTTCAATAGTAATTGTCAGGTTGAAATGGGTGGAATTCAGTACAAACACTGCTCCTACACACACGCACGCACACACACAAAATACAGCCAGAAAGTTTAAGGTAACATAAATTAAGTCTTACCATATCCTCCTGAGACACAGCCATTTTACTTTACATCATTGCCTTATTTGGAAACTGCATGATACAACAGTTTTTTTTCCACACACACACACACACACATATATATATATATATATATATATATATATATATATATATATATATATATATATATATATATATATATATATATATATATATATATATATATATATATATATATATACATATATAGTGTGTGTGTGTATATATTTTCACAAAATTCACTTTCGTTTTTACCACACTATAGTGGAAACTTCTCAGCCTATGTAGCACCTACCAAACTTCCCAGTTACACATTTAGCAGTGTTCCTAAATATTCACAGAGGAATTTGTTAATAAGTCATTCCTGACTTGATATATGTAATAATTTAATTTGAAATAAAATGGAGCAAAAATTGTTTCTTTTCTTTTAAGGCCATGGACAGTATATTTTGAATTCCTAGGTAATGAAAACAGAAATCCATCTGTATTTTTATTTACATTTTGTGAGTGAACAAAATTTAAAAAAACATATTTTGCATCTGGCTTTAACAGCTTCTCTATCATACTTCTGTAAGTAATCAACTAAGAAAGTTTCATGGTGATAGCTCTTTAATTTTTTTACCCCGTTCACCTGTAGTGTCTCACCTTAAATATGAGAAAATGTCTCATCTGTAAAACAGTTATAGTCAGAGATACGAGTTAATAGAACATATTTAAGACCATTTCTGTTTCATCATCATCAGCCAATCATTTATCAGCCATAATGTACCTGACATTTCATATTGGCGCTCTCATCTTTTACCATATCACAGTCTCTCTACTGTAATGAAGTGTTATTGCGGACATACTTGGCTGTGTTTTCAGGATGAATATGCAGTAGGTGTGAAGTGAGGGTTAAGTGTGCTTCAGTTTCCATTTTTACAGACATGAGCACACATGCCCTCAAACCTCAAACGCACAAGGTCCCTTGGCATTAACAAGGCAAGTCAACGAAAGGATGCCATGATGGGAAATGTGCAACGCATTTTAGTATCCCTTTAGCGAAATAATGAGCCAAATTTACCAACAGTACTGTTCAAAGTCACACAGTGATAAGAAATGCAAGGAATCACGAATGCAACGCAATGGCAAACACATGCATAAGAATACACAGAGTCGAGACACTTGCAGTTGCATATTTATGTGTGGGTTGTTAATGTGATAGGTGTTCGACTGTTAGAAGAACAGAATCAGAAGTTGCGGTTCAAAAAAATACACACATAATCAAACAAAAGTGGGATCACTAGAAACCAAAATCCATTTATAAGAAAGGCACTATCAGCTCCATCTCTCATCTCTTTCTCTCGTCTGGAAATGACCCTGTGTCGACCCTGTACTCAAACATTCAATTCATTTTTCATTAATACCTTTATCCTGCTCCAGCTGTGGTCCTTTCACATGCTGAAAACAGTCGCTATCGGTTAGATCAAAGAGGCGCAGTGTTACCCTCTGTGATGAACACTGATACCATGTGTAAAACATGTCTAAAAATTGAGAACATTTCAGTGGCATTAAAAAATTACTAGTCACGCACCAAAAAGGATGCAATGGTCCAATTTTCTTTTTGCTAACGTTTGGTCCAAAAACACGTTGACTGCATGTTAATACAGTATGTACAAATGCAGCTTCGTAACAGTTATATCTGCTAGAGTTTGTAAACAAGTGCGGATGGTGATGATACAACGAAAGGACATGGTTTTCATCTTCAAATCTGTCTGTAAATGGAAAAAAACACATTTACATATAGAGTGAAACTTGTCCAACTAGCTGAAGTTTGCTGCATTAATAAGGCAGATCCACTCTGTGAACCAAAACATGTGACGTGTACAGGATGTTGCGTGTCTTCTGGTTCCAGGAATTCTCTCCCTTGCAGTTCAGACTGATAGTTTGTCCGTGTTAAGTTTTCTCAACAGCTGCACCAGCAATAAAAAAAAACAAAAAAAAACAGTAGAGATTCCACTTTACAGTTAGAGACGGCGCAACAGAGATGGAAATGGTGGATCCAAAAAAGGGGAGAATACAGATGAAATAAATCCAGCATTCATTAGTTATCGTCACTAGTGTTTGTCTTTTGCCCAGTGTTTAAGACTTCCCATCAAGTCCATGCTTCCCTCTACTCTGGTGTTACTTTCAGTTCACTTTGGGGTAAATCTTTTCATAGAAGAAGCTCTGGGCGAGGATATAAAGCTCACCGTCCTTTTCCCTGACAGCGTGGGCTCGCACAAACTGAAACTGTTCAAGTGCAAACTCATAAAACTCGTTTTCGATTTTCCAGATGTTGGACTGCTGCAGCTTGGCTATTGTCTCTTTTGTGGGTGGCTTCTTTTCAGTGGTCTTTCGCAGATGGGACTTTTTACCTGGAGAATCAGAGAATGAGTTTACAGAGTCTGTGAGTCAGCAAAGATTTAAGACTGATTAGTGGGGAAAGGAAATTCCCCAATTAACTCTACAATGAGCCCAGAAAGAGGATAAAACACACATCTGTCAAAGGGCTGTGTGGGATTTTTTTGCAGGTGGGACAGGAGGAAGTCATTGTATTAACTGCAGTAAGTGTAGAAAGCAAAACATGCATTTTTGTGACCCCAAAAAGGACACACTGTAGATGACAGAAAGGAAAGATGGAACAAAATCAATACTCTATATTTAGAATATTTTCACCACTTTATATTGCCACCAGACAGCCCTTTCTAACGGGGAACTGAAGCCATTATCACTTTTCAAAACCAGCGGATGATGGGAGTTTGCTGCTTGATCAGTTATTTTCCTTGTATTATTGTGTTTTATTTAGAATTGACATGTTATAACATGTCAGAAACTCCAGTGTCTTACAATTTGTACACTTCAAAATATTTTTAGAGTAGTTTATCCTCTAAGACCTTCCACATATCTACTGATGTAAAGTGTTTCATCATTTTTGAACTAGTAATCTAATCAATTTATTTCAATAAATCAGGAAAAATGTATATTCTAATTTTTTTTTTTTTTTTTTTTAATTGGTCCAGGATGCTATGCAATCTTTTTACTATATATATCTATATATACATGACCATAATAATCACATTAATTGACACAAACTGATTAACTGCAGTTAGAAAATGATTCATCTTAAGTGCTAAGTGTTTGGAGCCACATGGTGAAGGTGGGCATGAGACCCATCTCATACGTACCTGTCCTGTAGAGGTCTGTGGCCCCCTTGAAAAAGCGTGGGACTGCAGCTTCCAGGATCATGATGAAGTCCTCCAGCTCCTCAGTTACTCCGACCAACAGGTACTCATTGACCAGGTTGTACTTGGCCTGCTCCAAAGCCCAGCGGCTGCCGACGTTCCTTCACAACCACAAACAGAAAGTGTTCATTAAACCTGTGGTGTCTTCATCAGTGAACACATACATGGCTCTGTTTGGAAGAAAATGCTCTGATTTACTCTGACCCAGAAGCCCCTCCTTGAATTAGTGATTACCCAGTCATACCCTGTACCCTAGAAACTGGACCCAGGCACAGCGGGATCACAGAACTTTGAAGTTCTCCACAGGAGGAAGTCCAGAGCAAAGAACACAAACTAACAAAGTAGAAAGTGTGGAATCATTGTGGTTCTACCTCAAGGATAAAACATTACTCATTCATTCTAAAACTAGTCAAGGTGAACACAGGGAAACAACAACCACAGTTTGATACCAACATCAAAGCGTCAAATGTAACTGCAACATCGCTAGGATTACTGTCAATAATTTGTTGTTGATAATTCATCCTAGTCGCATTTGCTCAATTTGGACTCCAGTGAGTTTACGTAAGTCTGTTTTGTGAATTACTGTTTTAGTAATAAGATGATTATAGCAAACAGACGGTTGTGATGTCTGGTCTGTGGGTAAAATATTATGATCGGCCAATATATCGGCGTATAGTGTATTGGCCGATACGCTGTTGTTTTTTTCCCCTGCAGTGATTTACTGACAGGCAAAGTTCAGGGCAGCTCCATGTTGGTGCTGTCCACATAAAGGCCATGTTTTGCCCCACCCCTTCAATATCAGAGGCACAGTACTGAAATCATGCTCCATCTGCATCTGAACAGGTTTGAACTGTTAAACTATGGTGAAATGTGCAGGTTTAAATTGGGAGCATGAAATTCACATTAATGTAGGCACATATGTGGGTCAAGAGTGAAAAACCATAGTACCCAGTGCATACCTCCTGTTGGAGTCAGAGCCTGTCGGTTATGTAGAACTATTTGGAATAATAACCACAAGAAAAGAATAATTAATGCTGTTGTTAAATCCATTCTGCATAGTTGCATCTAGGGCTGCAACTATCTAATATTTTTGTAATTGAATATTCTGTCAATTGTTTTCATCAATTAATTGAGTAATTGGATTAATTCCATTTTTTTAAACCCTTTAACTTCTGATGCCTCATTGGTGAGTGTTCTATATGTATGAGTTATTCTAAATATTCATAAATCTGAACATACAATGGAGCAAAACAAAGCAGTGAGTGAGACTAAAAATGTTGGTTTTTACTATGGTTTACAGTTTTGTTATGATTTTCCTTTATTTCTCCACTGTAACTTTATAAAATTTTGACTGTAATTGTTGTTTGGGATCAAACCAAGTGCCAGAAAACATTTGAACTGAAATTTTTAAAGAGCCTAAAACAAAATCTACTGGGCCAAATACGTGTTGGTCAATGTGTTCCAGTTCAGTCCATGTTCAACATCCTAAACTGATGGACATTCAGAGTGTCTTCATTTTACACTGTCTTTGTCTTTTCTCCGTTATTCCACGTGTTTTGACCATAAAACACACAGTAAAACACAACCCCTGAAGAAAAGGAACAGAGAGTCACAGCAGCTTTTAGGACAAATTCACAGCAGCACATTTACCTGAAATAATGTCTCAGAAGTTAAAGGGTTAAATTAGATCAATCAACAGGGATGGGAGAAGACTGAGTTGTGTGCATGCATTTGCGCAGAGACGCATGCGCCTGCATATGTGGGAGCAGGTGTACCCTATTACACTACTTTTGTACATTTGCTAAAGATAATTACAACACATGGGGCTACATGCCAACAGATGCTAATATTCACCAGTGAGGCTATATGCCAACAGATGCTAGTATTCACCAGTTAGCAAAACATAGAAGCTCTGAGTTTGCTTTGACGAAATGCCGTTGAAGTGTGGATGTATTCGGTTCAGGTGATGTAGAAATAAGGCAGTGCTAGGCTAATGCTAATGCTATTTTGCTGTGGGCACACTGTTGTCTGCTTTATGCAGCTTAAAATGGTCCCAAACTTCTACTATTAATTAATCAATTATATTTTAAAAAGTACAGAACCAGTCAAGACGAGATGCACCTTTTCTGTAGCGTGTTTGCAAGTTTGAAAATGCTCGCTAGGAATTTACGTCACATGATCGGCATGTTTTCCTGATCGCCGATCAGGCTATTTATAGGCAATATCGGCCCATTATGATCGACAACCCATCGATCGGTGCAACACCAAGCTAATGGTGGCTTAAAACTTTTGGTCTTTAGCTGAAACGAAAAGAACAACTGAGACCTGTCTGAGATGCTGCCAACTCACCAACACTCTGAATGGTGTCCACAGAAGAATGGGATCTGCAGCCAGAGTTTCTCCGGTGCACAGTCAGAGCCTCCTGATGACACACACTCATCAAAGGTCTGAAACACAAACACAATCATTATCAGCACAAATTACAAACCAATGAAACCAGTTGGATCTGTTATCAGGTCAAGATGAGCTTTGAATCAAAACCTTTTTGTCTCCTTGTTTCCGCCGTCGAAGTCCGGGCCTGTAGTCGTCGCCGAACCTTAAGAAATAGTAGTACGACACCAGGCGCTCTATAGGGTCCCGGACCACGTTAATATAAAGTGGTTTTGCCTTCACACCGAATCTAAAGGAAAAACAGTCAGATTTTGGAAAAAGGTTTTATTCACATTGAACATGAACTCAAATCTAAATGCTATGCAGCTACAGTACTTGTTTATAGCAGCAAAGACTGAGCTTTTCCATTAGCAAGAACAGTTAACAGGCCCTTTCCCACCGAAGAACACTTAGGATAATTACCTGTGATCACTGAAATGATACTGCCAGTGGAGATAAGCACAACAATGCTATTAATCAACACTGAAGCACACGTTTACAGTCAATACATGACCTCCCTTTTATCTGCTCTGCTAACTGTTTGTAACTAATCTGGATATTAATGTTATTACAGGAAATGAAGTGGCCTTACTTTGAGAAGTCCAGATAAGCTACATGGCCATGGTAGAAGCCAGGCTTCATCTCTCTCCAGGAGGTGACGTTTCTGACAAAACGTACCTGTAGACAAAGATAATGAAAACTAATTAGCAAAGACTCCAGTGAATGGAAAACAACAACAACAACAACAACAATAGAAAGCACACAGACCAAAACAGTACAAGTGGGTTGTTTGCCTGAAAAATACTTAAAAAAAAAAAAACGTACACAATTCACAAAGTGACTGCTGTTCATTTCTGTGCTTCTGATCTGAAGGAGATAAAGATTATTCCTGGAAGTTTTATGGGAACCATCTAGTTATAGTGAGAATTCATTCAATAGAAAGTGTAATTTCAGGGTATTTTGCACATTTCATAAGAAATAGATGACAGATAACAAAAGTAGAAACACAGGGAACAAGTGGACTTTCAGTTGCTATGGTTGTACAGTCTGTGTATGAGATATATTAGCTACATTTGATTAAAATACAGATGTATGACTTTTTAATCAAAAGAGAAAACATGCCGAGGAGGAGAGAAGCTCTATCCAGCCTTCAGTCGTGCCTCTAGCCATGCTGTCAGGCTGGAACTACCTAAGCAGTATTGTACCATAGCTCATATTCAGCCTGAGAGTTAAAACCTGCGGCAAAAAAATCTACCAATAAAGTAGTGTAATAAAAACTGTTCATAAAGCTTATTTCTTAAGTGCACAATAATGATCGAAGGTGTCTCAAGTGGTCATATCCACAGTTTCTCTGGACCGCCTCCATTTATTACATGATATCCCTGAGACACACACTCTGTGGTTTGAAAGGACGAAAATACGACAACGTCAAACACATTAACCAGCTCTGGCTGCTCTAGTTGTTTTTCCTGAGTGTTGGAGTTGTAAAATGGGATGGGCTGTGGTGCGGAGGCAGGCTGATGCTTTCACCTCGGCTGTTTTATCGTCAGTCGAGGAAACAGTCTGTTTGGGAGGTGGCGTGGGGGAGGGTGGGGGCGGGCCTGTTGTGAGATGGCACACAGGATATTACCTTGGCACAAGCAGCCAAAAATAACAATGAAATAGCTTTAGGCCATTCACACTATGTGTCCTGAGCTGCACTGACAAACAATATGAATACACCCAGCGGAAGGGTAATGTGAATGCCATGCACAGCCTGAGGATTTTAGAACCTGAGCAGGCTCTAGATTTGGACAAAAAGGCATGAACTAATATGTTACCGAGCATATACAACTTTAGTTACCATATCTGCATTACATCACTTTGCTTTGCATCATGTGATGATTGGAGTTCTCTGGATTGGGCTAAGTTTTGTAAGCATAAAGGCATAAAAGAGCATGTAGCTTATTGTATAAAAGCCAACAAAAGTACATGATACCACCTCTAAAAAGTCAACTAAAATTCCAGGAAACCATCCATTTCATATTTATCCTTGGATTTTGGATTGATTAGAGCTTTCATGATACTAACATTTCAGCTACTACTTGTCATACAAATAAAATACCTCTCTTTTTCTGTTCATATTATATTACTAGTTAGTTGAAGCAAAACAAAACAGATCCAAAACATTAAAATACACAGGGCTGACTTGATTCAACTTAAATATACTAAACATATTACTGAGCAATAAAAATGAAATTACTGATAATACACAGGGACAAATAGATAAACACGTTGGCACCAAGTTTCCACATCATGTCAGTAAAAGATTCCCAGTCACATTTCACTTTGATTCTGTTTTTACATATGATAAAAAGTGACAGAATATGTGATAATTTAGGCGTTAAACAATTTTCATGCCAACCCGTCCAGATCTGACACCATGGATTGGGGCAACCAGGCATTATTCTGAACATGAATGTGCCTTAAATAAGAGCAAATGCCTTGTAGTTTTTTTCTTTTTTTTTTTATTCCATTCAATGGTCAATTCACCATCAATTCAATATGAAAAATACATACATACACACATATATATATATATATATATATATATATATATATATATATATATATATATATATATATATATATATATGTATGTATATATACACACATATATATAGAATACCAAAACAAATAAGGAAAAAGAAAAAAATATATAAATAAAAGAAAGGTGCCTGAAAAGGAGTGGGACGGAGAAAACTTATTAAATCCCACCCCAAGACGTATTCACAGTAAGAATACCACATTTCTTGACACCTTTGTTCTTATGAGCTTAAGAAAAAAAACAATAAACATTTACACAACTGAGTAGTCAGCTCGTAAACAAGACAAATAAACTAAATACATATGATCATATACACCAGTGTAACCATAGTAGTTGCAGGTCATTAAAATATATGGAACATTTCTTATCACATGTCCCTACATTTAAAATGTGAAAAGACATGTAAAAAGGCTAAACAACTGAGTAGTTGGTCTATAATCAGTTCACTCACTGAGCTGATTACAGACAACAATTCATGTTCAAACACACTTAGTTAAATGTCTACATGTTTTATATGTTTTTGGGAGTATAAAAATACAGATCAGCTAAAATAAATTAAAAATAATAATAAAAAAGTTCCATAATTTACTGCTGTTTTTGGGTTCAGGCCTGAAATATAAATGAAACACTTTTAAGGCATCAGTATTGTTACTGATATTGGGTGTTTTTTAACAGCATGCAGTCTTAATCTCCTTATAGTATAAAGCGTAATAGAAAAATAAAATCAATATTATGGAACTTAAAAATCAAACCTCAAGTAACTTCATAACTAATATTAGAACAATATATGTTTCAAAGGTAATGAAAAATACAGTTAGATTTTTGTGGGACAAAAGGGGCCAGTATGCATCAGAACTACCTGCCAACCTCAAACTAAAACATCTATTCATTAGACAATTTTAACACATTTTATCAGACACCGTGCACCTCTCGGTAAGTGTTTGACATGGTGGAAGTTGCATTAACCCAGTGGTCATCTTTCAGCTCTGACCTAGATGTGCTAGGTGACAGGGCTGCAGCATCATTTTCCAACTGTATTTTGTACTGCATGTACTATTATAAGCTACCATCCTCTTAGCCACAGTTATCTGCAATATAAATCATGAATGTGCAGACAATGTTCAGAAGGTTATATATAGTGTTATATAAAAGTGTGAAATGCTGCATTTTGCAGATGTGAGGTAATGCAACTGACTAAAAGCCTCTACATAGTTTCCCAAATGCAAAACACTGGGGTGAATGTTTCATGTTACGAATAGGCACAACTGAGGCTACAGAAAAGGCCTAGTTTAGAATTCCACATTGTTATTCGTGCTGATCAAAGTGACCACAAGCCTGTCATGCACTCAGTGTCTGTAGTGTCTGCAGAACACACTTCTATCTTTACTTCTTTGTTGTGTTGGTTATTATTAGTTGTAGTGCAGAAAGAGGCTCTGAGAGGTGTGGACAAATTATTTAGTATTTTAATACAGTATAGAAGTGAAAAGTGTAAAGCGATTCTGTGATGTTGTTCTGTTTGACGTGGTCTCACCTGGTCCTGTAAAGACATGACGGGGTTGTTCTTGGTCGTGTTGATGTGCAGAACATGGAAGGCGTTCTTTGCGCACAAGTCGTAGGCGATGTTAGTGAAGGATGTGCTGGCTGTTTTGGGGACCCGATTGTAGATTATTACTGTGTCGTCTTTTTCTGAAAGTGGGGATAATTCCCGGCCAACATCTTCATTATGCCGCTGCTCCACCTGGGCAACTTCATGTCTGGCAATAGTGTGTTCTGTGGAAAGTAACCGAAAGACAACAGGATACTTACAATTCCATAATGAATTTAGATTTCTCTGTGTATGTGCCCGGGCAAACTGAAAACCAGCCCATAGTTATTAGTTGATGTTTACGGATTTATTTTCTACTGGAAGATAACGGGTAGTATGAGGCCGCCAACACAATGAAGACAAAAGAATTAACAGGTTGTTTTAAAATTAAGGCTGACAAAGCTTATTAGCATGTCTTAATTAAAGGAAACAACAGTCCTTCAAAATACAATAACACTGAAACAAGTAATTAAGCTTTTCATAATAATATTGACAGCAGGCATAATTAAAAGTGTTTCTCCCACTTCTTTTCTCTGCAATGTTAATTAAACCCAATTACAGGAATGGCCTTGTGTGTCTCTTAGAATGACTGTGTGTTGTGCAGTGAAATGAGGGCATCCTGCTGCTCAGTCCTTCAGAGTCTGACACCATAAGGAGAAAAAAAAAACACTGAATAGATGTACTTACTCTTCTCTATCCTAAGATAACAAATGAACTGAATTACAATATAAGTTTGTAACCTAGCTAATGTACAGAGTGGATGCCAATAGCAGTGGTCTACATTAAAAGCACCACAGTATGTATATAGAATAAGATCATCAGGGTGTCTATGCATTAGCCAACACATTGGTATTTAACACTGAAAAACTGGACAATCCATAGAGATGTATCATGTATATGACTGCAACATCTGCCTAATACATATGAGATTAAAGCTGCAAATAATCAAGGATTCATAAGCTGTAGAGCTGTGCACCTAATCAAATCATCTCAATGTCAGTCTGTGCAATTACGTAATTACATAAGGCTGCAAATGAATCTTAAAAAAAAATGGGCATGGGTGAAAAGGAAAAGTTATTCTCCGTGTCTGTGTGATCTCCTTATTATATCCAACTATAATGAAGTAGTCGATCTCTGTTTCGGTGATCTTGGTTCCACTATGTGTGGTCACATGACTATCATGGTAATGAGTAGCAAATACTGAACTAGTGAAGAGAAAAAGATACAAATAGGCTACAACTTGATGGTAATAATCAAAGGAATAAGGCAAAAAAAAACCCACAGAATTGCAATCCCAACATTGCAAAAATCACAATACATCTGTTCAATCAAATTAAGAGATTTTGGCAAAATGACAAACATGTGCTTCCCAAATATGACTGTTTGACAGATGACTTGAATTTGGTGAAAATATCTGAAGACATCACTTTGGGCTATAAGAACTTACAAAGACCTGTTTTGTTAAATAGAGACAATAATGTGCACAATAATAGATAGCGACAAAATGCATTAATTGGCAAAAAATTTATGAATTCCTACTAGTTTTGTATACACACTAGTAATATTGTGTAAGAACGGATCCATAAACTACTGTACTATAGATCAATGTAGTCAATTTACGAGAACTACATCTGGCATGTTACTTAAGGTATGAAATGATTTCTGAATAATTAATTGTTGTTAAATACTGACATGTACTTCTATGATATGCCATAAAATCATATAAAATATTCTGAGGAAAGATATTGTACCTTAGATATTTAACATTGGTGCAAAACTGTTGTTACAGAGCACCACAAAGCTTCCTTTACGATGGGAAGTTGTTTTTTTTTTTTTACCTTTACCAAAAAATAATAATAAAAAAAAAAATACAATCTTTAGGTACTATATTATCTTCATCTAGGGAAAATATGTAATGCATTTAAATAATATTGTGTAGAGCACAACACATATTTTAACCTGAGTAAGACTTTACTGGTTAAATGTTCAAAAATATTTTGATTATTTTTGCTCACACAGAAACACAGAATATCTATATTTGTTATAATCTAAAATAATACGAATTGATTTGATAATTCCAACGAAATTTGATTAAAATAGACTTAAATCTGGAACCATACTTAGCTGTAATCATCATTGCACTATTTACGAAGTAAAACATTTACAGCCATGTCTGTCTAAACATGGACTGCATTTCTACCTAAACAAATCACTTTTTTTCTCCAATTGTTTGGTTGGAGTCACAGGAAAAAGTACTGTGAGTTTGTGTTGAGGCAAGAACATGTACAGAACATCTTCAAACCCGTTAAACAGTAAATATTTCTGGAAGAATGGTGCATTTTAAGGGAAAAAACAAAACAAACAAGAAAATAAAAAATACAAAAATAATGCCCCCTAAACGACTGGGATATTATTTTTCAGTCAGCCTGTAGTTTTATTTGACTATATTGTAATCTGATTCTGATCCTCAGTACAACCAATAACAACAGGCGGTTCTCTGTACAAAGTTGGCCAGTGCCACATTTGTTTTGGTTCTTACCGAGTTTAGCTCTTGACTCCTCCAGTTTCTGGATCTGGTTCTCAATGAAGAGCATCGCCACTCCAAATGCCATAACAGCCAAAAGCTGAAACTTAGGCGCCATCATAATCCTTAAAAGCCCCATTAAACAGCCACAAAAATCAAGTTCTCTTCTACAGGGTATCCCCGCAAAGGAGTCTGCTAACAGCTGTTAGCTTATGTTAACGAGGATAATATCTAAACAAACAAACAAATAAAAAACCCAATACAATAATTTACTGTCAAATCAAGTCACAATAAAGTTAGGCATTTAATGCCATTCAGCTACCTGGGGTTCATTTAACGTAGGTGAAACAAACATAAGACAGCTAGCGTCTTTGCTAAATAACATAATTAAGACAGATAGTGGTCATGCTAGCGTCATCTTTAAAATAAAGCTGCTGTTCGCGGGGCTTTTTAACTCGGTCTTTAAAGCCCACTGGCTGCATGCAGGGTCTAGGACTGTCCATTAATTTACACACGACTGGGAACAGGAGGAAGAGAAACCGGCAGAGAAACTCCAAACTCAGAGTTGGGGCAGCTGTGTGGACTGGAGCTTGTTGCAGTTTGTTGTAGCATCACAGGAGTTTAGCCTGTAGCTTCGGCTCATCGCCTTCTTCTTTTACCATTAATGCTTGAACAAACGCAGCATGTCTCCCTCTATCGGCCCGGAGGATGAGCACCACGTGAACGGTGACACAACCTGTAGCTTGTATCCTTTCCAGAAGTACACCCATATACTTACAGAAGTACACCCATATACTTACAGAAGTACTTACAGAAGTACACCCATATACTTACAAAAGTACACCCATATACTTACAGAAGTACACCCATATACTTACAGAAGTACACCCATATACTGACAGAAGTACACCCATATACTGACAGAAGTACACCCATATACTTACAGAAGTACACCCATATACTGACAGAAGTACACCCATATACTGACAGAAGTACACCCATATACTTACAGAAGTACACCCATATACTTACAGAAGTACACCCATATACTTACAGAAGTACACCCATATACTGACAGAAGTACACCCATATACTTACAGAAGTACACCCATATACTTACAAAAGTACACCCATATACTTACAGAAGTACACCCATATACTTACAGAAGTACACCCATATACTGACAGAAGTACACCCATATACTTACAGAAGTACACCCATATACTGACAGAAGTACACCCATATACTGACAGAAGTACACCCATATACTGACAGAAGTACACCCATATACTTACAGAAGTACACCCATATACTTACAGAAGTACACCCATATACTGACAGAAGTACACCCATATACTTACAGAAGTACACCCATATACTGACAGAAGTACACCCATATACTGACAGAAGTACACCCATATACTGACAGAAGTACACCCATATACTTACAGAAGTACACCAATATAGTTACAGAAGTACTTACAGAAGTACACCCATATACTTACAAAAGTACACCCATATACTTACAAAAGTACACCCATATACTTTTAGAAGTACATTCATATACTCACAGAAATACACGCATACTGTATACTTTCAGAAGTACACCCATATACTTACAGAAGTACACCCATGTACTTACAGAAGTACACCCATGCACTTCCAGAAATACACCCATATACGTACAGAAGTACACCTATGTACTTACAGAAGTACACCCATATACGTACAGAAGTACACCCATGTACTTACAGAAGTACACCCATGTACTTACAGAAGTACACCCATGTACTTACAGAAGTACACCCATGCACTTCCAGAAATACACCCATATACGTACAGAAGTACACCTATGTACTTACAGAAGTACACCCATATACGTACAGAAGTACACCCATGTACTTACAGAAGTACACCCATGTACTTACAGAAGTACACCCATGCACTTCCAGAAATACACCCATATACGTACAGAAGTACACCTATGTACTTACAGAAGTACACCCATATACGTACAGAAGTACACCCATGTACTTACAGAAGTACACCCATGTACTTACAGAAGTACACCCATGTACTTACAGAAATACACCCATACAGTATAGTGAGTTTTAATCTTTTAATTTCCCCAAATCAATCACCTGCTCAGAAGAGTCCTTTATAGCCTCATTTCTGTTGTGTTTCATTGATCTTTTCACCCTTTTTCATCAGTATTGATCATTTTAAAATGTGGATTATATCCTGTCTTCCAGTGTACTCTTTAATTTTAAATATACTGAGTTGAAATAAGGAAATGTGTCAGTCTGTAAGGTTCAAAACTGGAGTTCAGCATTAATGAATTAAAACAAGATATGAATGCATTTCTCTAATGTTAGGGCATTTTGTTTTGTTTTGCGTTGTTTTTATCAGACTGGGTTTTAAAGGGAACAAGAGAAGTTTCATGTTTCCTTAAAAGTACGAGGAGATAAGTTAGGTGAAACACCAAACTATATTAATTAGGAAATTAGAGATGTGTCAAGTTCCTCTCCTAATATTTGTGAATTCTCTTCACTTCTGCTGCTCAAACATGAATTGAAAAAAGGTGTTCTTTACTTTCATCCACATAATCTATTATTTCCATTTTTTTGTGGCCTACCACCACCCCTCTTCTTTAGGGGACAACTTCTTTATTGTATTTACTACTGGTGCTTAAGTAATAACTTCCAACTTGCTCATATACATACACATATACATATACATATACATATACATATACATATACATATACATATACATATACATATACATATACATATACATATACATATACATATACATATACATATACATATACATATACATATACTGTATATGTATATGATATACATACGTATATGTAATAATTACATATTCGTCATTATACCGTACATTAGTGTGTATGTGTGTGTGTGTGTACAAATATAATATCTTCAGACCTGTTAGAATATTATATAAATAAAAATTTTATCAAGTTGATGTTTGTTTCATACAATATTAATTAGATATTTTCAACATTTATCTTGAGTGAATTCCATCAAATGTAATACCACTTTTACATTAGATTAGACATAAATGTCAGGTCCCATCAAGAAAATGAAGGTTTCAGCAGCAATAAGACATTAAAAGACAGGGGGACAGTAATTGTATTAATAATAGTAGTAGCAAATTTTATAATCGAAATTGTAAATATAATAGGAATTATTACAGCAATGGTAATAATATTAATTATTAGTTGGTAAGTGAGGAATAATAATAATTACTAATTAAATATAATAATTAATTAATTATATAATAATTACTAAATAAATATAGAATAGAATAATGACTAATAAATAGAATAATTACAAGAAAAAACAAACATTTTGCAATGGAAACTTGTATTGTCATGTTCTTGGAAGGGAAGTTTCTGTTATATACTACATTTTCCAAAAAGACACAAAGGATTGCCCTGTTCAGCCTCAATATATCATTGAATTTGTGAACTATGAGGGAGGTTTAAAAAAAAAAGTATATATATACTGGACACAAAGTTATTTGTTTTATGATGAAATCATGCAGATGCGGTGATGATGCTGAAAAAAATTCTTATACTGCTTTTTATGAAGACTATTATTAGTAAAAGAAGAATTATCCACATAAATCAAAAATTTTCTGTCTTTAATTGTCTCACACATTTCCTCTCCATTATTTTTCAGCATGTCCAAGAGACCCTGACAAACTCTACAGCTTGTTAAACACAACAACCACATCCTCTTTTCTAACTACAATCTAAAGTGTTTAGCATCTTTTATCTTTATTACTTTTTGTAGCAGATGTTCTGGTTCTGTTAAAAGTCAAAGGTTATTTCTTCCCTCACTAATGAAAACAGCTCCACTCCCTGTCTGGAGACATTCCACAGCAGCCGGTAAGATATATCATCACACCTCCAAGGACCAGGACAGCTGCACTCATCCAACCTGAAGTACAACTGAAAGTCAAAGTCAAGTAAAAGTAGTGAACTCCTAATCAGGGCTGTATTTCATCAAATTAAATTAAATTATTAATTCTAATCTCCATGACTGAAAAGAAGCAGGATGAAGAAAACTTATTATAATACTTGCCTCTTTCTTACAACATCTGCTACATCAGACAGTCACCATTACAGTCATTAACAGCAAAAACACAAAAACATTTTACATAACCATCACTGAACAAATAAATCCAAAATCATTGTGTCCTGCACAAATGACAAAGAAACTTCGATTCTATTCTATTCTATTCTATTCTATTCTATTCTATTCTATTCAATTCAATTCAATTCAATTCAATTCTATTCTATTTTATTTTATTTAATTTTATTCTATTCTATTCTATTCTATTCTATTTTATTCAATTCAATTCAATTCAATTCTATTCTATTCTATTCTATTCTATTCTATTCTATTCTATTCTATTCTATTCTATTCTATTCTATTCTATTTTATTTTATTCTATTCTATTCTATTTGACTTCTTGAGGGCCACTTTCCTGCATGTTTTAGATACACAATAGCATCGATAGTTGCAGCGCTGTAACTGCAGAGGCAGTTTTGGTGGCCATGGCTCAGTTGGTAGAGCGGATCGTACAATAACTGAAGGGTTGGCAGTTCAAATCCCACTCTGTCCTTGTCAGTCCGTTGTCTCCTTGGGCAAGACACTTCACCCTCCTTGCTTCCAATGCCACTCAGACTGGTGTATGAATGTTTGATGGTGGTCAGAGGGGCCATGCTTCTGTCAGTCTGCCCCAGGGCAATTGTGGATACAAATGTAGTTTACCACCACCAGAGGGAGAATGTGAGAGCGAAGGAGTAATGGGTCACTAATGTAAAGCGCTTTGAGTGGCCAAAAAAGCTCTATATAAATCCAATCCATGTAATCCCTCTTCCAACACACCTGACTGAAATGCTCTGCAGAAGCCAGATGATGAGGTTCAGGATAGTGGCCCTCAGGGATCAGGATGTGACTCCCCTGAACTAAAGGAAATGAAACTTCAACCCACTCAGTGATACATTTTTCTGCCACTAGATGGTGGCAGAGTTCCAGAGATGACACTACACCACCTGGATCTACATGATCCAAGGAGAAAGAATACGTTCTGTGTTCATATATAAAAACCTGCAGATGGAAATATGTGAAGTTACGTCATTTTAAACAATGTGCAGTAATAATAACTATGCTTAAATATAATAATGTAACATTAGCAGTGTCACAAAGAAGACACAATTGTGCTCAGTAAAAATCTTAAGTAACATTGTCTTAACACAGTCATGACCTTTAATGAAACATTTATGATGAAGTATTTTTGTGATTGAATTAAATATAACTACCCATGTATTAATTTAATTAATTGTGTTATATGATTCCATGCAAATCAGCAAAAACCTTTTCCTCCCTGTTCTCTGTCCTGGGAAATCAAGCCAAGTCCCAGTAGACGACTAACAGAAGCTCTGCCACATTTACATCTAGGACCAGTCCAGATACACTGTATGGACCCGTGAAAAAGGCTTATATCAAAGATGAACTATTCGTTTTATTTAATTACCCTAAAACAATGTGCCAATAATTGCATTTATCGTGCAATGCTGGAGGGCTGCAGATAACAGGTAACAAGCGTGGTTGAACTGATGACCACTGCAGCTCCTATTGATAACACTAATAGGATAAACAACAACATCCCAATCAATATGGAGGTTTTTTGAATTTATTTGGAATACACACTTGCATAAGTAATATGTTTTGTCATTGATGAAACTTCTCACTTCCGTTGATCTGAAAACATTACATTATTAATTTTACAATATCAAACCTTAAACCTTTACTTTCCTAAGAATATACTTTTAATCCCTCAAAATATACATGGGATTATTCCTATCAGTTTAGGTTTTCAGTAGTGGTGCATGTTGTGGTGTTTTATTTATTTTACAGACAAAATGACACAACTAGAATCACAAAGCAACATAGGTAATTAAGAAATGAAACGAAATGTGTTATTAAAAAGTTACAAAAATAATAATTTAAAAGTGAATAGTGTAGGATTTAGTGGCATGTAGTGGTCAGAGTCAACTGAATACATGTCAGGAGAAACTACAGTGTGGTGTTAAAACCAGACAGATCACTTCTCAAACTAATAATTAGTTTGTCTTTTCTGGGATTCCTTAAAAACATGGCAGAATGCATGGGGGGGTGGGGGGGGGGGGGGGGTGCGCATAGTCACTAAAACAAAACTACTGCTTTTTTCAGTTACAAACTAATGAAACATAAGTACATTTCTACAATTAAATCCCCTTAAATCATTCAAACCTGCATCTTTAAATGGCAACTGAATGTACAGAGCAATAAACACAACACTCCTTCAATGAAGGTCAAACAAAAATAATAACTCTGGGATCATGAAAGAGTTGCAAAAAAACAAACAAAAAAAACAAAAACAAAAGAAGACCCGAATATAGAACAAAAAAACATTCTAGACATAATCAAATCTCTGGTTGGACTGTCTCCCGTCCACACTGTGGGCCTTGTAGGAGTCGTTGTACGCTGGCCGGGATCTGGTGTCAGGCTTGTAGAAAGTATGTTGAGAGGCAGCTTTGTAGGCCATCCCATCATACCTGAGGAGGAGGAGGAAAATAAATACAAAGATAATTTTAGGGCTTGACATGAATTACAACACTAAGCCTCAACACCACCTCCACTCGCCTTTTTAGTCAGTGCACATTCCACAACTTTTGTGATTAAAGTAGTTATAAAAACACTTGAATGTGCTTTAAAATATATTACAAGAAAAAGAAGGACAAATATGACAGCGAGAAGAATAAGAACCTGCTTTGCCAGCAGCATTATAAGCATTTGCAAGTCTGCATTATACATGCAGGGGGAAAAACATACACAATACTTGCATTTACATTTTGCTGAGTATGTGCCCTGATAATTTAAAGAGAGTGAAAGGTTTTAAAGACCCATACCATAACAAAATATATCAGAGGGTTATTATATTATTGTTCATCAAAGATTTCTGTCTATCATTGCTTTTCAATATACAATCTACGCTGGTCATTGGCAGGAAATGAGTGATTAGTAGAAAGTGGGTCATTGCTTTTTTGCAGCGAAAGAAAAGTTCTGGTCCTGTTAACCATTTATCAGGGAAATGACTATTTTTGGTCATTGCAAACATTAAATATGGGGCCAATCATTAAGAGCAAGAAGCATGTTGGTTAACAACATACAGTGATTTAATGAGATTTTATAGAAAATTTGAAACTGCCAACAGTGAATATGAGTAGTTTTTGTTATCAGTTTATGACTTTATAACAGACTGTAAATAAACAATTCAGAATAATTAAATATATTAAGTTGTGAATACTTAAATTTTCAGAAATATTACGACTAACTCAAATGTATTAAGTTGCTGTAACATGTTCTTCTTTTTAAGTACTTCCAACTAATATTTTTTTATTAAGGGGAACTATTGTGGACATAAGCGAACATAACTTAACAACATAGATGACGTACAACTGAGTGGAATTAAGTCATTAAAGGCTGAGAATTATATTGTAATGTTATTTATATTGTTTAAAATGAGGGTGATTGAAAAAAATAAACTTAAGTAGTAGATGCTGAAATACAATTTCAGAGCACTCCAAATAACCACCAATATCTATCACACCAAAAAAAAATTACAATCACAAAACAGAGTCATTTTATTCAGGGGTGGCTGTGGTTCAGTTGGTAGAGTGGGTCGTCCAATGACTGAAGGGTCAGAGGATTGTGTCTTGGCTCGAAATGCCCTTGGGCAAGACACTGAACCCTGACTTATGCTCCCAGTAGGACTGACAGAACCTTAGAAACCTACTGGTGTATGAGTGTGAGGCTAATGTAAAGTACTTTGAGCACCATGAAGGTGTCAAAGCACTTATAAATATTCAGTCAAATGGTCTGAATATTTACTTATTCCAGTGGTTTGAAAAGTCTCATTTTTAAGTCTTAAGAACTGAAAAGAATAGATTTGCCTTAATAGGAAACTATGAGTCAAATTAGCTACACATATTTGAGTTGAGATAAATGAGCACTTATAATTCATATGTTATTAGAAGGTTTCAGTTGCATACCATTAAAATGTTAAGTTCTGGAAAATAGCATTTTTAAAGTTTCATCAATTTAAAATAATTGAGCCAATCTACTGCCTTAACAGTTCCGCTAACTTATTTGGGTTTACAGTCAATTTTAGTCATTGATAAAAACAAACAAGCAGACAAAAAAAAATTGTACTAATAAAAATATTAATTAATATTAATTTATTATTAATAAAGACATGACAAATTGCGAGTCTGAAACTGAAGCACCATGGTACTTTTTATCTGCCAAATGTTCAATGGGGTCAGTTTTAGACGCTGCAGATTTTTCATAATTCATAGTTTGAGTTTCTGTTTCTTCAGTATTAATTATCAGCCTTGTAAATACAAGCTGGACTGACTGTACATATACAAGGAAAATAAAATTATTATTTTTTGTGCAGTAATCTACATCTGACTTTTTCTGCCTCTGTCCACATTACACATACATTATATCGACTAAATGTTGTCTAAAATTGCAGCATAGTATAGAAAACTATTACACAATCAAAAACAAATTAAGTTTAGCACTAAAAAGTCTCTGATTTGAATATCTAGATTCACCATAAATTTGTGATGTTAAAATGGGGTCATGAACCAAAAACGATTGGAAACCACTGTTAACAGCCGTGTTTACTTTTTAACTCATGCTACTTTATGGTAAAAGGAGGGAGACTGTTGTCATGGCAACCAATAAGGAGGTTGTCCAATAGCACGCTAAGGTTGAAACGGTGAATTTCAGAGTATTTCAAAGAATATAAAGGTTTAAAGGTCAAATACTAGATACTTTTTTCTCCACTGATGAGCTCATACCTCTGCTTTCTGTCAGGAGACATTCCACGACAGGCCAGACACATCATGACTCCTCCCACCACCAAGATGGCTGCACCGATCCACCCAACGAAAAGAGCGGGGCCAAAAGTGTATCTGAGGAAAGATGAAGACAATTATAGCAGAGGCTCAGTGAAATGACAATGAAACGTACATGTGTGCATGTTCACCTGGGAGTGAGAGCTCCAGTGAGTCCACCAACACTGCCTCCTCCGTACATACCGAATCCACCATCAGCATATGTGGTGAAGCGGAAACTTTGCACAATCAGGTTAGCAAAGGCAGACACCCCGGCAATACCACAGACACCTGAAATCAAAAGAATAAACTTGAGACATGTCTCACTAACAACAAGAAAAAACTATAAAGTGTCAAAAAGCATCACTGCACCTGCAAGAAGGAACATGATACCAGCAGTCAGAGTCATCGTAGCTTTGATGTTGTCCTCCATGTTTCCCATTTTCAGACACTTCAGGGCAAATATGGCGATCAGACAACCAATGGCTCCCAGGACAATGCCAACGATCATCAAGGCGCGTACGGCTTGGAGCAGAGCTACGTGTCAAAGAGAAGACAGAAGTCATCAACCTGGATGATTTTATGCCCGTTTACAGCCACACCTTACAGCTATGTGGTTGTGCTTTTATCCCACATCCGTTCAAGACACCAAACATGGAAAACAAAGATATGATGGTCTAGACAACACAGGCAAATATTTCTGTTGTATTTGTTTTTAGTGAATTTGTCCATTAGTGTCTGCGTTTATCCAAAGATAAGGCTTGAATTACAGAAAAATTAAGCTTTCTTTGTCACAAAAGGGCTAACAAAATAATACAAACAAGACAAAGACACAGAAAATAACATTATTTCCAGTATTAGATATTTTAAATACTAATATTTGCTTTTAATGTTTTTATCAGTGCATCCTTGATGCAACTGAAGTAGAAAAGCTGCTCCATCACAACCAGATGCAGCACAGCAGTACGTACTACGCCTTTTTAAACAATACATAAATGCACAAAATACAAAATACTACACACACACACACACACACACACATATATATATATATATATATATATATATATATATATATATATATATATATATATATATATATATATAGTGTTTTGGGTAAAGCACTTTATTTTTGACTTTTCATCTAGAAAATATATAAAGCATATCTGATGCGTCAAAAGTCATTTGAAATTCGACAGTAGATTAAATCACTGAATATAGTACTCTTATTATTAACATTATTAACTTGTTCACCATTTCATTCATGAAAATAGATAAGCAATCAATGTAATCATCCTTATTTTTTAAGATTAAATCAAATGAAGTGAAAAAAAAGATCTTATCCACTTACATTATGTACTAACTATTAAAAACATACTCTAAAAAATTTACAAAGTCATTGCAAACTCACAGGTTAAGTTCTAATTTCACTCACACAGTGGAATGCTTTTCACAGTACACATAAATACACAAAAACCACATACATTAATAAACACTACATAATTAAATGTTTTACACCTATAATAATGTTTTGTCCATCTATAAAGATGTTATGGAATATTTCAAACACTTGACAGACTTTTTAGCTGAGATAAAGCATTAAAATAAATTCTTACAGTCAATAGATATTCTGCTGAATCTTATTGACACATATACTGTATTGATTATGTTTGAATATCAGTGATTTTTCCACTCTTTAATTTTTTTGTTCGATAAAAAAATGTCAGATCCATATAAATTATAGAATAAATATTAAAACACACTTTGTCTATGGGCACACTATCTTAAATTAGTGCCATGAGGATGACCCAAAGCAGTAAATTAAAATAAAAATATCAATACATGAATATAATAATCTACATAATAGAATTTCCACTCTTAGTGTTGAATAAAGAATGCTTTACTATATTTACTAAAGCACTATTTTCACCACTGACACTATCAACATTTTTCACCTTATAATAAAATATCACCCAAGAATGAAAAAAAAAAAATCCAAATCCAGCATCCTTAGGCAAGTATCGGCTTCTGTCTTTCCACAAAGAACTGAAAATATGTCTTGGATTTGGAAATAATTAACAATGGAAGGTGAGCAGTTATTTCAGAAATCCACTTGAGCTATTTTCTGAAGATGTGAAAAGATTCTCCTTAACCTTTGAACTCAGATACTCACAAATTATAAAAAGCAAAAATGATAATTAGATTGTTAGCCATCTACAGATCTTGTCTAAACTCATTTTGTTTCAGATCTGTCTTCCTCATAATGTGATTTAAAAGGCTTAGAGAGCTGCAGGCAGCAAAATTAAAACCACAATGAAAGAAAGCGA
>CM035786.1:27428241-27675741 GCA_020466265.1 Siphamia tubifer | reverse complement strand
CTTGTTCTCTTCTACACTAATCCTGCTGGTTTGCACCACCAGGGCCACATTTAAATTCAATAAACTTGTTGCGAAACTTAAACTGCCAGCAAGGTACCAGACCTTGCCTATTTTCACAATTGTGTTTGTGTTTGTTCTCTGCAGGGTTTGTGTGTCGTGTACGCTGCAGCTGTGATGGCCAACAGTGATGCTGATGCTTTTTAGAATCATGTTAGAGACCACGACCAGCAGTTAATGATAGAGTTTGATAAGAAAGTCACTCCTACAGTCGTTTAAGTATAATTTCTAGTATAATAACCCTCAATTTTAATCTAATGTTTTATGAACATCTACACAATAACTTAATTAAGTTAATTAAATAATGGATTTATATTGATAAAATGCAAAATACAGAGGATGATATTATGATGAATGATCATAAATCACTTAAGAAAGATTAAAGACAGAGAAAAGGCTATTTTGGGAACTGAAACAAAAGTAACACTGGGTCTTTATAGATTAATAACTTTTTTATTTTATTTTATTTTACCTACCATCCATATTCCTAAAATATTCAGTTGTCTTTCTGTTTTGACCAAGAAGAGCTCAAAGTTTGGCATTTTAAAAGACAACGTTCATAAAATGATGAAGGGTTCTATTGTTTTATCTAAATAAATTCATCAGATAATCATATCATTTCTAGTCATTCTAACAGCAGGTTTTGTCCAGTGTATCAGATGATATTTACTTCAGTTGAAGTATTAACATCACACTATTCTAGGGGACTCGAACCTTCAGCCTCAGCAACTATCTTTGACCCAAAAGAGAGAAATATTATATTTAACCAGTTCTGTCTTTTACCTGATTCTGGAAACTCTCCAGTCGTTTATTTAGGAACATTTGGTGCTTTGAGAGGTTTGGGGTATTATGTAATGATTCAACTAATAAGATTATTGGTAAACACCAGATATGTTAGCTTAGTAAAAAAAAGAAACTGACCATAAACTAGTACAAATTGCATTAAATAAAAGCCTTCAGTGTAGTGTACGACATACATTTGGGTTAATAAAATGTTGTATTTTTACAGATGGATTATGTTTGACAATGGTTTTAGGGATACAACAACAACTGAAAAGTGTTAAAATGTTCAAAGAAAATATGCCATTCACCTTCAATAGTTGCTAATATTTTAACAAAATAACTAAAAAATGTCATTAGAGCTATGTGATCCATCCTCCACCACTGTTCAATCAGGACGTTTTATCTGTCACAGTCCACTGAGAACAGACATCATTTATGGAAACTTCACTTTTTTTGAGCTGATATCTCTAAGGAAATCTGAATTCAGCCTGTCCATTTACTGAACAGATGCTGCCTTTGTTAAATCTGTTCAATATAAGTATAGAACTGAACTTACTGTAGTCTGTTTGTTCACTTACATCTGTGTACTTCCTCTTTCTCAACTGTTCTTTCATTTGTTGTACACTGTAAACCCGAATGTTCAGATATATTAAATATATTAAGTTGTGAATACTCAAAGTTTCAGAAATAGTACTACTAATGTATTTTCTATATAAGTTGCTGTAACATTTTCTTCTTTTGAAGTACTTCCAACTAATGTTTTTTTTTTTATTAAGGGGAACTATTGTGGATATAAGTGAACATAACTTAACAACATAGATGAGGTACAACTGAGTGGAATTAAGTCATTAAAGGCTGAGAATGATATTGTAATGTTATTTCTATTGTTTCAAATAAGGGTGATTGAAAAAAAATAACTTAACTTATGTAGTAGATGATGAAATACAATTTCAGAGCACTCCAAATAACCACCAATATCTTTCAATCACAAAACACAGTAATTAAGTGAAAAAATGTTGAGGTTAAAGTAAATTAAAAATTAAATGTCCCGTGGGATATAGTGTAATACTGGCATAAATCCACAAAAAATAAGTATTTCACTCTACATTTCCAAAGTATGTGAGTAAAACTACATACCAGCAGATGAGAAAATCAAACTTAGTTAATGAATGAAAGTTACGTAAATAATAATAATGTGTTCTGGTTAATACTGTGTGCATCTCACAGATGAACAGTTGAAAAAACTTGTTCTAACGAGTCGCCACCAAACCAGTGTGACAACAAACGGCTTTGTGTCTCCAATAGATCTTAATACGACACAGATGATAAACTCATTAATTCTCTGAAGGTTCACTCTGCTGCTCTACAAACCCAGAATGATACACATCTGCCAGTTTTGTTTTTCATTTTACTCCTTTTTCTGGTATGATTTGTACACATAGAACAACACAAAAGAATATTCCTATGAAAGTGATGATGCTGTCTTATAATATCCTCTAATGTAGAATACTTGCCAGATGCTCAGTGAATGGAGCTCATAATCCACTTTTATGCCTGAGTGAGTCTTTTGTGACTGGCTTTTTGTTGTGTATCATTGCCCACATAAGTAATATTCACATTATGCTGTTTAAAAATCTCCTACTGCCTTTCACCTCTTTTCAGTAAATACTTAATGTGTCAAAGAAGATGACGAGAGAAAAGCCGGAGGGTGTTTTTTTTGAGCAGTTTGAAAGTCATGAGTGTTCATATTAGCGTCACAGAAATCACAACACCATTGAAGAAAAATACTTTTATTAAATATTCTGTCAACTAGTTGTGATAAATAAGGAAAAGTAATAAATACTGTTCAATGTGGGGCTGTGGGGCTAGTCCACAGGAGACCATCTGTTAGCAGGGGGTCTTGGTTATGGTGGGGTGTGATCCCCACTCTGACAGCTGAACACAATCCCACAGCACCAGCTGGGAGAATTAAACCCAGAATAAATAATAGGAAAACAGGGCACCTTTGGCTGGGAACAATACATCGTGCTGACAGGGACACAAATGGACTCTGAATTCTAACGGCCTTGAGTTTTCCTCCGCTGCTTTTCAAGTCTAATCAGGACGTCTAGCCACTAAAAAAACTAAACAAAACAAAACCAAAAAAAAAAGATCCTGAGAAGAGCTGGGCAGGGTCATGTGACTCATCCTGGTTCGTCTGGTTTTAAAACGTGTCTTCAACCGACAGCCTCCGCCAGGATTTCATCTCTCTAAACACACAGAGAAAGACACAGAAAATGCATTACCCCACGTGTTCTTTGAATTCCTTCCGCCATTAAAAAGACATTTATCACAAACTTACACATTGCTGCCGGGGACAATCCTCTCCTGCTGCTGCTTTGTCAAACTGAACTTTCTGAAGAAGGCAGGAAATTTGAGTTTCGTTCTGGAGGGTCTGACAGAAAGACTGAAAGAGGAAAAGTGTCCATTTTAGACTGTGTACTTTACAAATACAATCCACTGGACATTAGAGGTGAAGGGGGCAGTGATAAGGAGAGGAATGGGATGGTTTGAAAAGAGTCTGGAAAACACACATTCTGATGTAATACACACTGACTCTGAAATATCACCAAATATTGAACATGAAATAAAGTATGAGAAGAGCACTATTCATCCTCTAAGAAAATTTAAAGGGGTCACATTTTTTAAAACCCACTTTTTGTAGTCTTTGGTTCATTTATTTGTGTATTTAGGCTCAAAAAGTTTGAATTTCAACCCTCCAAGTGCTGCAAAATTATTTTTAAATTCATTTTGGAAATTTAATTTGATTGAATTTCTACAACTCATTTAATTCCTTCTTAATTTTTTACATCTATAACTAGTTATGTCACAACATTTGCCCTTCCGACAAACATTTCTATTAATACGACAGATGTTTCTCAGCTCAGTGGTTGTAGTCCATACTGAAAATATGTCCAAACTTCAAACTGATTACCTAACATGTTGTATTAATGAACACAAGTGGCTAAATATGACAGAGCAGTACAGTCAACAACCAGGAGCAGGTGGAATGTGAAGTATTTGTATTTAGAGCCAGCACTCAAAATTACCTTACTAGTATCATTACTCAGTTGAATTAATAAAAAATTCAGACCTGAGCATAGCATTTATAGTTTATGTAAACCACAGGGAAATGTTTTAAAACACATAATTCAATCAAAAAAACAAAACAAAACACAATATCCCTCCATTAAATATATGCCTCATTTTACAACATCTGCTTCTATAAAAATTATCAAAGTATAAAGAACTCACCACCTTATGGATAACATTTGAGTTAAAAAATGCTTACTTTTATGCCTCCTTATGTATGAGTTTACAGAGTTACACTGGACTGAACAGTTAAAACAGCTCAACATTATTCACGTCACACTAACTTAATAATAAAATGAACTTGTCTGTCATGAACCTTCACATGTAAAGTACTAAATAATCATAAATCAACTGTTCTAAGTATCTTAAAACATATCCCAAAAACTGAAGTATACCATTTTTACATATTATAAGCCTAATATTTCTCTTGTGGATGTCATCCTGTCACTTATAGGTCCCCTCCCTCCTCCCAATAACCATGTCACGTATTACAGTGTTTGCGGAAAAAGCTGAAACGTTTGGGAAATACTCAGAGGTCAAAGGTGGTTTTCTCATTGTATCATCTGCTTGCGTCCTGGTACAACACTTCAAAGAAAGCCTGACTGCAACGGTCAACAGAGAGGAAATTAAAGTGAGTATGTTGAATGTTTGTGTTTGTACCATCATGAACCCACCACTCTGCTTGTAACGAGGGTTGTTTAGTCTCCATGCTCTGCTGCTCAGCTTCTAGCTTCAGCTGCTCCTCCTCCTCCTCCTCCTCCTCCTGGTCCTCTATGTCCTCCTCCTCTGGTATCTGGTCCCACAGCCTGCTGTTGACCCACAGTGCCTCTTGCAAACAAAGGCCACGTCCTATGCAGGTCACCCGACGACAGAGTGGACAGGACACGGTGAGAAACCCACTCCTGACCTGACTCAGGGTCTCCAGACAGGGGTCACAGAACGTGTGTCTGCAGTGGAGCACCCGTGGGATCCTGTCCACCCGGGAGAAAGGTGAGAGGCAGACGCTGCAGTCAGTGTCCTCGCACAGGACCATGGTCAATCTGAAGGAAGGTTGGATGACTGAAAGAAGGAACATTCATGTCGTTTTTTATTGTCAATTCACTAGATACAATGGATATATACAGAACTGAGGTGCTACTTCAATATTATACACTTTTAAGAAAGAGTTAAAAATAGAATAAAAATAAATAAGGGGTGTAAAAGATAAATGATAATAAAATCTAAAAACAATTTTTACAATAGCAGTTAAAAGGTGCATGATCTAACACATTAGCAGCAGATATAACAATGGTGCAATAAATGTGGTAATAAACAGCAGAAGACAGTTGGCAGGACATAATAATGGTTGGATTACTATTATTTAAAATAAAATTATTTAAAAATGACTTGTTGACATTAAAAATCTCTTTCCCAATAGTGTCCTGACCAAGATAACAGCAGCAGAACTTCCAGAAAACAGATATTTCGGTCATACATCTATGAAACAAAGCATCAAATACAAACACAAACCATCAGACTAAAACATACATACATAACACCAACAACAATGTAAAAGGTACGAAAAGTCAAGAGAAGAGACAATGCTCCTCAAAGCAGAACCTGGTTCAATGAGTTAGAAAAACATCTCCATCCAGATTTATCCTTTTCCAGTTGGTTTTCAGATAACTTTAGGTGCATTTAAAGAGTCCAGTTCCTTACTGTAGACTGTTCCAGGTGGTGAAAGCAGAAAATGGAACAGCTTTCTATCCCAATTTTGTTCTGAATTTCAGTTCACATAGAGGTAACAGATCGTGGTGACTATGACTACTGATGTATATAGACTGGTAAATGTGATAGAATTAGACCTACTTATAAATAAAACAGTACAGTGTTTAGGTTGATAAGGATGAAGATGGTAAAGGTCTGAGTTTGCTTCAAGTCACATCACAACTAAATCAAGGATAATTTGTGAAGGATCTGTTTTATTAGTGCAGGCAATTGATTCTATAGTTCAGGATAGATGCACAAATGTAATAAACCGTATGTTAGAGTACTCACAGTGTGTGAAGTATTCCCAGGTCAGATGCTCCTTCAGACCAGTGCTGTCTCCTTGGACTGATCTGCACAGTAAACTGCCCTGCAGTGAATAAAGAGGAGCCGGCTCGTCTGCCGCCTGTTAGGAGTGTCTGGTTTTGTTTGTGGGGGCGGGACAGAAACGTCTCTTTCTGTTCCTGTCTCTGACCAACAGCTGTGGAAGCAGAACGACGGAGGCGCCCTTTGTTTAGGGGTGATGGAAGGAAGGTGGAGGCACTGCCGTGGGAAGGTCCGCATAGAGGCAGGATGGACCCCAAAAAAAAACCACATAATGACTGTAGGTATTCAGAAGACTACATACAGTGAACTGTGATACTTTGTCGGATAAAAGTAATCTAAAATTGATATTGGTAAAAGGTGGGCTCGTCCGGGATTTGAACCCGGGACCTCTCGCACCCAAAGCGAGAATCATACCCCTAGACCAACGAGCCACACTTTATTAATCTCACAGCTACGTTTATAGCCCATTTGATGTTGGTCTTTTTCATTTGCTAAAGCGAATTATTTGCTTTCAGAGCCAATCACAGAATCGTATTTCCGAAGAACACGTACTTGCTGAGCGGCTAGCACATTGCTAACCTGTACGCCAAAAGGAAAGGACGTTCTTGCTTAGTTCCAGGGGCGGAGCACAAAGGGGGTCCGGGTAACATTGGCCCCCCGGAATATGATTGCCCCCCCACCCTTGTGCCCCCCTAGATGATTGACATGTCGTAGCACCACACAACTTGTCGGGAAGAGCTTGCAACATAGTTTAATTGGTAAAACCTGTTGACTATCAGGTCCCGTCTCTGCAGTAGTTGGTGCTATGTATCACAAAGAGCCACTGAAAGGTGCTGACCACCAGATCGTCATGAAAATGAAAAAAATAATAACTAATATATGTGTGTGTGTGTGTGTGTGTGTGTGTGTGTGCCTGATCATAGTCTGCAATGTATAATGAGGTTATCAGCTCAAAAATAGGTTATTTCCAAATGCTATTTCCATCTTCCCTGCATGGGTAGGGCAAAACTGGACTGATTTATGGCAGATGTATGTCACTATGACAACACCGCTGGACTGCTTTATGCCAGACTTGTTTCTCTAAGACACCATGTCCACAGGCAGAGCATTGTAGTGAGGATCCGCTGACTGAATGGAGCTCTGAGACTGAGTGAGCTCTGGCTTTTCTCCTGAAAACAGATATTTTTTGGATTTACTTTGTTATAATGATGGACACTGGAACTGGAGCAAAAAGAAGGACAGAAGAGCAGAAGAAAGTGAAACAGGAGAGTGACAGAGCACGGGCCAAAACAAGATGAAACTTTAGCATTGTTTTCTACTGATGGAGAGAAATAATCAGGAGCTGGTCCTCTTCCTTCTGGACAGGTACCAGGGGCGGAGCGTTTGGTTCACTGTAGGGGGGCAATGACCTGTAGTGGACCCTTTATATACTAGGTCTAGTATAGGTAATGTTGGTGTTCATTCCAACACCATGGTTTTAATTAGTCCTCCTCGTGTTGATCTTCCTCAAGGCATAGCCATTTTGTTTTTATGTTTTTATGTCTTGTGTGTTTATGTTTTCAGATTGTTTCTCTATAAAAGTAGACTATAGACTCCTTCGAAGTTAACGTCATTCAAACACAAGAGGAAGTTGCGTGCGCAGACCGGACTAAAAAAACTGCATGGAAACGCTGTTGTTTATATAGATGACAGACCTACAGCAGAACTAGAAATGTCTAGTTGTTGTTTTGTCAGTTGTCAGAATCGTTACAAGGACAGAGTTAAACTGTATAGAATTCCATCTGGATCTCACCCATTTAAAAAAATTAATCGACAACATCTATGGTTACAAAGATCCAGGGTGTGGACTGGGATAAGAGCACGATCAGGAATGTCCATTTGTCTGTCCTTCTTATTCTAACCAAAATCTGGACCTTGAATAAAACTGCTGCAGCATGACCCAAACCTACAATGAAGTACAGACTGAAAATAAAATGAAAGATATGGGAGATATACAAATAGGTGGTTAAGTGATTAGCAAGGGATAATGCATTGCCCAAGAGTTACTGATAAAATATTCCCCCAGCCGAACAGCGACCGACGCCTAAGGTGGTAGGTAATACATTATCCCGCTTATTCTACGGGTTATTACAGTTTATTAGTGCTACCACTTAAACAGATTGGATAAAATAACCGTTACAACGTAGTGAATATTTACTTTCAAAGTGGCCACACTACCTGCGGAGTGATATGGTAACGTGAATCTGAAGTGACAAACTCGTTGCCATTGGCAGCGGGTGTTAAGGGCGCAGCGGGCGGTTATCGAAAAAAATCCGCCTGCTAAATGCTGGGGACGTCACCTCAAAGTGAACGGGAGCTGTTGGAACATTCTAGAGGGACGTAGAATAAACCTGGTAAATTAAACCAGAGGAAGTTATAAACCTGCTAACAGATTAGCCTGCTAGCTTTCTCTAGTTAAGAGAATAATGACTCCAGCCACTTATGTTATTAACACCACCTCTAGGTTATGAGCATGTGTAAAACATGTTTGACACATACACACACATAACAGTCATTATGTGTTTAAACACTTGTAGGCGCGAAATTTTTCATCAGTGTACACAGAAGGCTTGTTAATTAAGTACATATACGTCAGGCTGTTGTATACTAGGAAACTTACCGATATCGACCGTCCACTCTTTTATCAAGTAAGGATTTATTTATGTAGCATTCTAGATCTTGAAAAGATACAGATTTAGCATAGTCTGACAGCTTTAAGTCCTGGCTGCGCGTGCATCATTCGGTTAGTTTACAAACATGTCAGTTACGGCGTGCGTGAGGCAAGGTGCGTTCACGAACCGTAGGAATTTTAAGAGCCAGGGTACAGGTGGTGACGGTTACTTAAAACTACCAAGTCTACACCAAGTCTAATTAAGACACATTTTGAATATGATGAAGCTCTGCAGAACATTCATGCCAAAAAAGGTGGCATTGTTGAGAAAATTATGTTCAGGTGTGTGTGTGTGTGTGTGTGTGTGTGTGTGTGTGTGTGTGTGTGTGTGTGTGTGTGTGTGTGTGTGTGTGTGTGTGTGTGTGCGTGTGTGTGCATGCATGCATACATTTTGCACATCGTTAATAAACTGCACTTTTTTTTACAGAAATCTCATCCCCTTGTGTCCTTAAGATGTATTTTCTGAAAACATTTCAATATGTTTAGATTTTGAATGCAATTGATCATGTTTGTTGAATATTCATTGTTGTATACTGGACCCCCTGAAATAGCTTTGGCCACCCCCTGTGGCCACCCCCTAAACCGTACATGACATAGGATATATACATAAGTCACATGTTCTCCACACGTTGTTTACGACGAGGGAAGTTACACTATGATGTAAGGTGAAATTCAAAAGGTTGGGCTCGTCCGGGATTTGAACCCGGGACCTCTCGCACCCGAAGCGAGAATCATACCCCTAGACCAACGAGCCACGTGTTCAACTCTCCCTTATAGCCACAAAATAAGGAGTTCACGTATCAATTGTTATTAGCTTTCTATTTTTATCATTCTATTGATATCAGATTTTAACTTTATAGTCATAATATGTCGTTTACCTGGTGTAACCTAATACAGTACAATGTTAACACAGGCTGTTGCAAAATATAAACGGTAAAAACGGTTTCGGAAACGTAAAAACACTCTCCAGTCATGTATTCTATGTATTTATGCGCCACATAATCATCATTACATAAATACATTTGACAACAATGTATCGCTTTATACATTTTTATGTCGCTCTATTCGACAGTTACGCATAACGTAATGAGGTCATCAGTTTAGGGCGGAGCTACCGCCTTAAATCAGGAAATCCATTGTACACAGTAAAGTTTACGTTATCTGTATGAGTTACTTGACGATATAAACAAATGTATTTAGGTGTTGTGAATATCGTTAGGAACTTTAAATATCAAACATTTCTATCCCCGTTTACTAAAGTTTGTTGTGATTCGCAAAAAAGGAACAGCTAATATAAACATTGGCACAGTGATTGTTATGTCAGTTTGTTTAACTCGTAATAATAGTTAACTTAACCAAGTCCAACCAACGCTCAAAGAACCAGCCCACTCCATTCAAATGGAGGCTTCCGTGGGATCACCACTGCATCCTGATCTAAGGTAAACTGATCATAATGGTTACTCGTGGTTCCTGTAGGTTCTGTGCCCAGTAGCACCTGTATAACATGCTAACATCATTTGTGGTTTTAACTTGTGCCTCAGCTCTGTACTGTCATCATGTGAGCCAGAGCTTCAGGAGCTGATGAGACAGATTGACATTATGATCAACCATCAAAAAAGACAATGGGAGGATGAGATGCAAACAATGCAGCTCCGCCTGAAGAGCGAGGAAGAGGAACTTTTATCTTCCAGGGAGCTGACTGGACGGAGGGAACTGGAGGTCAGGGGCTGATCTAGCCATTTTGGGGCCCTTGGCAAAATATAGACATGGAGCCCCTCATTCTGTTGATACACACACACACACATACACCAAATAATGCTGGACAGAGAGAGATTGGGAAAGAGGGAGAGAGCGATTAAGGTTGCAGTAGTTAAGTCCTCAATCTTCAAATGTCCATGTTCCATTAGTTCAATGTACAACAATAGGGTTATGTGTGATGGGACAAATATTATTTAGATCTTAGGTCAGTTTATTTTGCTGCTATTTAGTATTTTTTTAATACAATATTTTTTATTACGTTCCATCAGTAACAAATTTAAAATTAGGTTATTTGTGTGTTTACTGTGAACATGCTGCTCAGATTGGGGGCCCTTGGAGGGCAGATTTGATGGGCACCCTCGGCAATTGCTTGGGTTTGCCTAATTGAAAGTCTGCCGCTGCTGGAGGTGAACTAATGAAATTTTACTATTTCACCATTTTCAACTTGCAGTCCCAAAACAGTGTGCTCCATGTTTCTGTCAATTGTCCGTAAAATCTGTCTGATCAAAGATACCCAGGACACACTGCTGCGTTTAAAACTTTCAATTACTCCAATGATTGACACAGAAATCTTAGAGACCCAAAGGTATGTTATTCTGAGATATGTCATGGGATATGACATCTGTCCTCATTTCTAATTCCTGGGGACAATTTTAAGCTTTTGTCTTACTTTTTATGTAATAAGAGGTCCATCTAGAGTGTGATGGTTCCCTATATTACACTCATGTTATAGTGTTTGCCTTACAATATCCTGATTTCCATAAATCATAGATTGGATTACTCCAGAAGCAGCTAGAAGATGTCCAGACTGACCGAAAGGAGTTAATTAATAAGTATGAAAAACAATTGCACAAAGTCAGTGAAGAGGTAAGATGCATGTTTCAATGATCTAGTTTGTCACTTTGACTGAACATGAATGTTTGTCTTGTAGCCTGTAAAATCTATAAAACCTGTCAAACATTATTTTGCTTTTTTTTTTTTTTTTTTTTTTACATATTTTGCAATCCTGATTAAAATACACTTGTTAAGTTTTCAAATTTACATATTGAATATCAGAGCATTTCAAGAAGCGTAATGCACATCTTCTCCCCTGCAGTTAAATAAATTAAAGAGAAGCTACCAGAAACTTCAGCGGAAACATCATAAGGAGAACAGTGGAGGAGTAAATACTAAAGAAAAAGATCATTCAGAAATTACACAACTCAATGAAAAGATTGAGGTGTGCAACAATCACTCATTTATTATTATTATTATTATTATTATTATTACATTGCAATTGAAAGGCTAAATGGCATGCAATAATCTGTGATTATTTCTACAGGAATACAAGCATCGCTCTGCAGAGAGGGAACAACAGTGCATTCAGTACCAGAAACAATTCACAGCACTGGAGAGCCACAATAAGAACCTGACTGATGAGCTCATGCATTTGAAAGTAAAAGCAAAATATCAGCCATAATGTGTGATATCTAGTGAGACAGTGTTTAACATTTTCACACATTTTTTTAATTTTTGTATTGGGGTTCAGTCCCATCAAGTGTCCTGGCAAAAGCAGGGTGAACACAGGGAGTGTTGTTTAGAGCTGCAGCATTTGCGCATTCAACTTGAGAAGGCTCAGGCCAGTCTGCACTCACAGGAGCTGGAACTTGAGCGGCTGCGACCCCTTGAAATGTGGCTTGGACATTACCAGAGAGAGCAGCAGGTAACATGCAAAGAACTTGATTAGAGGTTGAGGTCCTCTACAGAACTTAACAGTGTTTTCAATGTCTAAAATTCAATAATCTGCCTTGTAGGCTTTAAAATGTCATAAAAATTAATTGGATCAGAAAGTTGATGTGAAGTAGGTTGCATTCAGTTTAAAAGGTGCAATTGTAACTTGTTGAAACTACAAAAATATTTGATTAAAAGGGAGGAAAACCGGTATCATTTTGGTCTTGTAACTCAGCAAAGTCTCACTGCTCCACAGGTTCATGTAGAGGAAAGAGAAGAGCTGCATGCCACACTGGACTCCCAGGATTCATTTGTGAGAAGGACCAGTCTTGAGCGCCAGAGGCTTCACAATGAGGCTGTTCGGCTCAATCAAATGATACAAGCTAAAGATCACGTCATCCGGTGGGTAACATCAGCTGAGTCCTGCTGTTACAGGTGTAATACAACAAAACATACACTAGAGGGCAGTCTGACCTCTTAATGTGAAAAGGTTTCACTGCTGTACAGAAATCAACATTGCACTTGTTTACAGAAGTACCTCTAAATATTTCCTATGACAAGAAATAAGAAATAAATTATTTCAGCTAATTAACACAGAGAAGAATCCAGTAATCTTGCAATGTGATGGTTAAGTGGATGTTTGTGTGCAGATCCCTGGAAGACTGTCTGGCAGCCCATGGCAGTACTGGTGTGGAAACCATCAGGAAAGACCTGGAAAGGGTTGTATCCAAACTCCACTGTGCCCAAGCAAGTGAGGTTCAGCTCAGGGCTGAAGTAATTTGTCTCAAAGAGAGGTGAGCAGTCCTTATGATTATCTTAGAAAAAAACAAGCTCAATATGTGGATTTATGCATTTTGAATCTGACATGTTATCATCTGCTTCCATCTAATGCTTTTTCACTCAGACTGGAGACAATGAGCAGACAGAGAGCCGATCATTCAAAGACAGAGCAGGAACTGAGGAACATTAAAGCTGAAAATGACTCCTTTGCTACTGAAGTAAAAAAGGTATTATTACTTTACAGAGTTAGTGTTTATTCTCAGTGAGTTTTCCCACATTTACATGGTGACCTGTGAATTTGCTCTGAAGATAAAAGAAGAGCTTCAAAGGGCCCAGCAGACTCACAGAGGTGAGGTGGAGGGAATGAGGAAGGAGGTGTCGAAGTTGACCCGTGAACTCCACCAACGGGACGTCACCATTACCTCGCTAAGTGGCTCTGCGTCTGCCACCAAGGAGCAACTTCATACTGAAGTGGAGCGAGGAGAACAGAGGACAGCGGAACTTAAAGTGAGTAGAGATTCATTTTTTCAGATTCAGATTTGCCGGGGTTCCAATTCAACTGATTTATAATTGGATTTGGTTAAATTGGTTTCAATACCAAGTTGGTTTAGAATATTTCAGTTCCAATACCAATTTGAATTGGATATGTAATAGAGTATTCATTTGAAGAAAGGAACCTTCTGATCGAAAGCATTATTGACATATTTAAGTTGTACTGCAGTGAAGTTGTGACTGATATCTAGAAAGCTCTGGGTATTGGATGACCCACTCTACCCCCTTAGCCTCAGCTGCCCAAACCCTGTTTATTACATTTATTATTACCATATTATTTAACATCATATTCACAAATAATGCCACATAGAGAAGCATATAAATACAACGACTAAAGGACCAAGGACAGATCTCTGGGGCACACCAATCATGAGCTATTAAAGTTAAAATAATTAGTAACTGAGCTCTATGTAATAAACCAAACTAAACCATGAAAATACTAAACCTGTGGATACTAGTACATTATAACAAGTTATTTCTCCACATATTGTGGGAAAAGGTGAAAAGAAGACAACCTCATGTCAAGAAACATGAACTCAGAACCAATATCAATAATCTGTAACATTAATTAGCAGCAATATCGTGAAAATGTCGGAATCTACATTGAATTGTGGGATGTTGGACAAGGAAATCATACTGGACGATATTTTTCCCTGATTCCAACTTTCCCAGATGACTCAGTCTCAGCTGGAAACTCTACAAAATGAGATCCAGCGTCTAAAGGGTCTACTGGAGAGGCAAGAATCTCAGCCAGCAAAGGTATGTCTGCTTTAATAGAGCTGTTTTATAGTTATTAGATCATTTAACAGACTGAACCATATTGTTTTATGCTCTCCTCAGACTGGAGACTCCCCACTCACATCCCTGAGGGAGAGTTATGTATTATCACTGAGCAGTCTGGAAGAGGAGAACCAGCAGCTGAGGCAGGCTCTCAGTGAGATGCACGGTCGACATGGATCCTCCATCTCAACCCACCAGGACAAATATGAACAAACCCTGCTCAGCCACGCCACGACTGACCAACCACAGGCTGAGCTGGAAAGGTATGGTATATACGCAGAGACAGACCATCAAGCAAGAAAAGATCTATGGATCTCATACATGAATGTTATAGATTCACCTTGTAAGTCAGGATGTGGAGAAAGAACCCCAAAACACAACAATGTCTATTCTATCATTAATCTCATAAGAGGCAAATAAGAAATTGTACATGTAAACTATTTAACCTGCACTGGCCAGACGAGGCTGTTCTTACCTCAATAAGGTGATTAATTTTTTAAATGATATATGGGAACTTTGAGTGATTCAGCTCATCCTCTTAATTTTGATATAATTTAATTGACAGGTAATCACCTCATATGAATGTAAGGCATTTAATTTATTAAATAACTATTTTAGAATATTTTTCTTTTCTTAATAATTTTTTTTTTCATCATATTTATACATTTTTAATGGTATAAAACTGTGGTCACCATAGGGGGTGCCAAAGATTACATGTCCTGCTCTGAAGTTAATATCAGATTATAACATGTAGAATACATTCATAATTATACACATAGTTAGATGTGTGTGTACTGAATGTGTACTAGAAGTGGTTAATGAAAAGTTTTAAAAGTTGTTTAGCCAACCACATCCCTGTGACCTCCAAAGAAGTGTTAATTATACCAGCACAGATCAAAGGGATCAAGGTTAACATGGTGGTCCAGTGGTTATCACTCATGCCTCACAATAAGAAGGTCCTGGGTTTAAACATCAGTTGGTGTAACCTTTCTGTGTGGAGTTTGTATGTTCTCCATGTGCCTGTGTGGGTTATTTCTGGGTACTCCAGCTTCCTCCCACCATCCAAAGATATAAAATAGATTATTTGATTAATCTATATTTCCCATAGGTCTAAATGTGAGCATGATTGTTTGTCTCTATATGTCAGCCCTGCGATGAAGTGTTGTAAATTTTTACTCATGGAGAAAATTAAATGAGAATCAAATTTCCTTCTAAAAATGTATCTACCTTTTATATTTTATTCTGTATTGCTGACTTTTGATGTCTTAAAAACAGGAGGCTGCAGGATAACAAGTCGTGTTGTGAGGGGGAGATTCAGAGACTTTTGAAACGGCTTAAGACCATGTCCCACTCATCCAGACAACAGACTCCTAAAGAGTGGCAGTCTCAGTCTCTAGCATCCTCCTCCAGTTCATCAGACGGTAGGAGGCTGACCAGGCAAAGCTCTGTGCCATCTTTAAGTTCTAGTGACTCTGTAGCTGAGGGACAGAGCTCCAGAGACTCTGGACATCTAACACCTACAGAGAAAGGCATATCGCTGGTGAGTCAAGTCACAGATAAGACCCTGAAAATGTAGTAGTGACACAGTACAAGGTTAATTTCTGGTCTGGTCCAATAGTAGCTTACATTCAGCATCCCACAACTGTCTTTTTTTTTTTCTTTCTTTCTTTCCAGGACCCTTTGTCATTTTCACCCACAGACGGCATGGTCTCTCATTTCTTAGATGAAGAAAGGCTGAGGACCACAGAGCTGCTGCAGAGACTGGACACCCACATCCAGGGAATGAAAGACAGCAACATGAAGACAGTGTCCAAGTACCAACCAAGTGCATTAGGACCCGAGTCTCCTCAGACATCAGCACAGAATGAACAGTGACTGAGTAAGATGGAATAAATGTACAAAATAGTGTCTTAAAGAGTGGAACTTTTTGTCCTCTTGGGGTGTGTGCCTCACTTGATTAATGTTATGTATTTGTAAATGCATATTTGAAAACATTGATGCCATGTGACTAATTGGTTTCTCAGCAAAAGCAGAAAGAATGAGTAAATCTGTGACATAGTTTCACCGAGTACCTCCAACAGTAATTCAGTAAGTTAATGAGGTTCTGTCAGCTATGAAGTGAATGTTTTCTAATCAGATTACAGTGGACGTTAACCATCCACAGTGGAATCTGCCCTGCTTCATTGACCTCACATAACTGACCCTGAGTTGTTGAATTCCAGCCAAACTACTCGTTGAGATTTTTTAAAGCATTTCTTTGGTCTTCATCTCGTAGGAGGCTGCACTGTCACATTTTTCAAATTGGCTGGAATGGCGTATTAATGCATTTACGTCTGGAGAAAAAAATGTTGTTACATGCCAAAGGAGTGTCCGTCCTCCCTGCAGGCTTGTCAGAAGCAGGAAAATACCACATATGTACTTCCCCAGACAGTGAGGAGGGAGAAAAGGCAGCTTATACTGTGGCTATCCTCATTTCCAACACCCCCCCCCCACTTTGCAGAGGCCCTTCAGGTAGTCCAGCAAACATTCAGTGCAGGAATGTGTCGGTTATGCCAATGCTGTCATGAACCTCCCCCTGCGGCCTGCTTCGTCCTCATCATTAGGAAGCTTATGGAATGTTAATATCAACCATGTGGGCCGTGGAAACTTTGAAACACACAAAGGCAGGAGGAGGGTTGTGTCATATTTTACAGCTTTTCTAATGAAAGATACAGTGGATTTATGCAATAAAGTGGAAAACAATTCAACAAGAATTATGTGTTTTCCGTTTTCTGAGCTGAAAAAATACAGCACATAGTATCTTCATACTTGGGTATTTAGTAGCCTGCGTTACTAGCACTGTAAGCCCCAACAAACAGCACTGAGGAATTTGGCAAGGCAGGCATTCCTCCGGCCACTCTGGAGGGAGGTGAAAAGGTTTTTATATGTGGAGATTCCTTGAAGGGGCCTAGTAAAAGGGAGGAGGAGGGAGGGTGATTCAACTCTATCAAGTTTATGTAACGATTCATAAAAACATTACTTTCGGCTACAACATGATGGAGGTCCTGCTAAATTGATTAATTTATTGGATTGGTTGCATTAAGAGTAATATAGCAGCATATTGTGAACGAGGGACAGTACCTTCCCTTGAAAGGAATACTGTGGCTTAATTCGTCTCATATTTGGATCGCAGTGTTTCCTCCTTGCCCTTCTATAATGTTTCTTTAAAGGGAATTTCTACCTTTGCACTTCTGCAATGTCTTGACTTGTGAGAATGAAATACAGTATCCATTGTTTGTGTGTTGATGCTAAAAATGTTCATTAACATCTTATTCTTAAGAATGATAATGTACATATAATATTATAGTATGGGTGATTTTATATGGACATTTTTATTTACTGATGAGAAAGAAAGACCTGTAAACTTTGATTGAATATGATTATCTGGTCTTATTTTTAAACATTTTAACATGTGTTTATTGTTTGAACCACATGTGCATGATATTAAGCTGTGATTTATAAAACAAATCAGATTTCTTCTAAATTATATAGTAGGTGATGTTTTCAGTCGACACAAATGGTAATAAATATGGTCACCTTCATTAATGCAAAAAGAAAATCTTATTGATATTCTTATCTTCTTGATATTTATAGATAAGGGGTTTTGTGCTCTGGTTTGCAGTTGTTGTTTTTTTTTGTTAAGGAGGTTCCAAAAAACAACCAAAAGTTCATTCAGACGTGCCCTCTATCATCACATCATATGTTTATGCAGTTCTTTAATTTACCAGTACTTGCAGTATAATCTCTGGTGAGGTTATGACTGCTTTGACATGTTGTCAGTGAATCTAATCAGTTCATCTTTAAGTCTGAATGAATATTTCTACCTAAACAGGAACAATTCCACGAAGGCATTCCTGAAATGTAGCAGTAGACAGACGGAGGGTCAACATGAATTTGACCTTTGGACCTTAGGTCACCAAAGTGTTTTTAGTTCACTCTTATGCCTTGGAAAATTGTTTGTACCAAATATAGTGATGCTTTGTCAACATGTTCCTTAATATCCAGTTTGACATGTAATGGGCTTTGACAACACATGGTCTTATAGAGACGTGCTGTGGACAGTTTTGGAAACAAGAAGAAAACTGGATCTTACATTTTCCACCACTCAATTGTGTCTTCAACTTTATTTCTAAAAGTTCTAAAATGAATTCAATATAGATTCAGCAAATATTATTTTAGGACTATTTCAGACAATTGCTTTGTACTGTGGCACCAATGGTCATTTCACAAAACATAACATTTCAAACTGACGTTGGAGTATTTTTCTCAACATAGTAAAAAATGTTGTGGTTGGTTGATAAAAAGGAAAAAGAAAAATAATGTATGTTGACTTGAAGTAACCAAGCTTGGATGTGTTAGTACAAGCTTTTAGTAGAAACAAACTCAAGAGGGCACAGTAAAACTGCCTTGGGCACATGCGTTTGCCTGACTAGACACTATATCCTTGAAAGTCCAGTTTTCCAAGTGTGTATTTTTGCTTTTCCTTCTCATTGCACGTCATGTGAGTTGTTTCCACTTTTCCACCTGTGTTGTATTTATTTAACTCAGAGCAGCATCAATCATGACACAATAATGTAACATAATGAAGAATATCAGCCTTTGGTTTATGGTTTGTCTTTGACTGAAACAAAAATATTCAATTATTATTTATAATTCTAAATATTCTAAATATCATGACTTTCTCTGTCTTTAAGTTTTCATGCAGATGATTCAGAGCAGGTGCAGTCATTTCTTCACATTATTACAACTTTCATTAGTTGTCTGGCTGTTCTTTAAATCAGCAACAGAGGGCGCAATTAAATGACGCTGGTCTTTCAGATCTGGGCCTGTGTCTGGTTTCTTTACCTAAAATTTTCCCTGGTCCTGTCATAAAACAGGAATGCCTTTACTGCCCACTGCTGTATTGAGAGGCTTATGTCACAAAGCAGACATGTGAGTGGATGCACAAAGCCAAATTATCTATTAAGCTCTGACCGCAGTACATCTCAGTGTGTAAACACAAGAAGACATGTGGAATCCAAGCAGCCTGCGAGCTATTTGGAATCCATTCTTTTGGCATTTCTGACACATGAAGACCTAATCACTCCCATAACAGCCCAATGTGCATATTATTATTATTCTGCTGCCATTGACATGATAAACTTGTGTACATCTGGTGAACACTGGTTGAAAAAGGCACTGCTCATTATCATCTGAGAAATCTAAAGCATTTGTTAGAGGAATTTCCCTTATCTGCAAGATCATACTTTGTCATGGGATGAAAGAATGAAGATAGATTGTTTGTGTAAAGGCCTAACTTATCTCTGTAGAATAACTGAGAGGCATTGAATGTTAGCGGGGATTTCTTCAACCAGGGTAGATTCCCAGTATGGGAAAGTTAAATATCTGTGATTCTGGCAGTGATAACTGAATCAAGTATTTTACCTCCATCTTCATCCAGGTTGCAGCTGGATGAGAAAACAGTTTTTTTTTTTAGAAGTGTTAAGAGTGTGAAAAATGTAAATCAGTTGTCCACGTGAGAAACATTTCCTCAGTATGTTTGAGCGTTTCAGTCAGGTTGTTGTATCTTGGTAGAAATGATAAACACATCTTTTCATGAATTGCTGAACTTCCTTCATGAGATAAGACGTGATAGCACCTTTTCCCAGAATTGTTGCAGCCTGCATGCATTCTTTGTTACACATTCCATGGTGGGGCTTCTGAGAACATGCCTGTCATGCTTAGCGTGCGTTCATGTCCCACTACGGGTCCCTGGTGTAACGGGAACGTCTCATTGTTCTGATGTGTGAGCACGCTTGAGGGAGTGGGTGCAGGTCGGCCGGACTGGTCTCTGGACTGGGTACTTGGAATCCTGCAGAGACAGAGGGGCGCGTTCTTCCTGGGCTGCTCACTGTTCTGTGCCAGGGGAACTGAGCCAAAGAGGCCAAGAGGAAAAGACTCATTTCTCTCAAACACAATGAGTGCGTTTACATGCACACTAGTATCCTGCGTATGTGCTTGTTGACTTGTGGCAACATGTAAACACTGGTGGATAAAGTTTTCTGATATATATATTGTTTAAGTAAAATTTGCATTTACTTTGTTTGTAAGAAAAAAGTAGCACATTATGGCTGTTATTCATTATACTTTTGTATCTTTACTAAAAAAAAAAAAAAAAAAATGTCCGGCCAATGTATCTAATAAACAACTGTAGTTAAAGACAGCTGGTAACTAACAGCCTGTGGAGTCTTTCTTGTTATAAGGCTGTAAAATTTGATATTATACACAAAATAGTGTAAATTGGTCTGGACTCTGTTGGTCATTCTATGTGTTAAATGATGTCTACACATCCCTGAACCATTTTTTTTTTGACAGTTTGATCCTGATTTAGCAAAGTAATATCATCTTAGAAAATGTGTGTGTCATCAGTGAAGAAAAAATATTCACTGATGGGAAGGCACATTTATTTGTGTAGCACAATGTATACACAAAGTAATTTAATGTGCTTTATAAAGGCACAGAAACATGTAAAATTACATAAGATGATAACAGAATAAAACACTAAAGGAAAGTGCAGATAAAATGTTCCACTTCAGAAAAAAGTACCATCATGATGTTAAATCTGGTCTTTCAGTATACTCAAGTTCAGCTGACCTCATTTTATGACACATATCATTATTAAACCAGATGGTCTCAAAATGTTCCCCCAGTCTTATACAGTAGAAACTGAGCATGATGGGTAATCACTTCTTCCATCTATATTCTCAACCCTGATGCTTCCATCACTCTTGAATCTGGATCTGGAGTCATCAGACCACATGACTTTTTTTCCATAACAATTTGTCATTTCATCTGATGCTTTATTAGTCACTTTTAAAAAAAAAAAATAGATCTTGATCTTGATGGGACTTTTTCTGTTCAAATAACAAATAATAATAAAAAAAAATATAAAAAAAATGTAAAATATCAGCAGGAAATTTGCATGACAGCAACAGAAGCACAGATAAGAGTGGATATGACATAGAAGGACCAGCCCACATATCTTAAGGGGGAACTTCCTCCAACCACTGGCACTGTTGGAATTCTCTTGTTTTGTCTATTTTCTATTTTTGTTTGTTATTCTGAAAGTGAAATCTAATTCAGCAACTAAACTGAATATGGTGTGAAGGGGAAACAGATAAAAATAGAATGAAAAGAAGGAAAAATGTGAATGACTTATTGACCATTATGAGCACTAGTATTAAGTCAAGTGCTTTATAATGACATTTATTATATGGAGCATTACATTTATTTTCATATTCTGCAAAATTACTAGATGAGGCAAGTCCACTGTATTAAGTAGTGTATTTTTTCACATAATTATGAACTTGACATAGCACACCACCTTTCAGTTGCGTGTTGATGTTTCACGTGGGTTTGTGTAGCTTTTTATTCAAAATTGGGATGTTAGAACTTCACATTAATATATTTTGTTAACATATTTTTATTCTTAATTGAACTATTTTTTTAAATAAAAGGAGACAAATGTGGGTATATCATTCAGCGCGGTTGTTGTATATGAACTATTTAATAATTTGCATGAAATGTAATATATTAATATCAGACGTATTATTACTGATGTGAATGAAGTGACCTTGGTGACATATGTTGCAGTTGTGATTAGTTTTCCAGAGCTGATGATGCAGCCTTTAACTGCTGATTTATGGACATGCATTCATTTTACAGCACTAATGTTGGAGGGCAGGTAAACTGTTGGTCACATGGGGGCAGTGGGGAGCAGGTGTGTAGGCAGGTGGAGGATCGGGTGAACCCATTGAGGACACATGATGGACAGGGAGGGGCAACAGGGTCAGACATGACAGCAGATGTTCTTTAACAACCAGACACAATGAATCAGACAGACAAAAGAATGATGATGATCTGCTGCTGTGACAGTGGTAGTGGTCTTAACTCTATCTCATACTGGTCTAAAAACCTGGACAAGAGACATTTCTTCAAGGACCTTTGACTTAAGTGACCTGCTTCTGTAAAAGATCAGTGTTGGTTTTAAAGAGCAGTGGATTTAACTGTTATCACTATTTGTGGCGTTGGACTTTTAACATGTAATGTTTTGGACAGAACATTACTCATTGCAAAGAAATTCTTGAACAGAGACTGTAAAAAAAAGTGGATTTTTAAACTTTTCATGTGTACAACAAGTATCAAACTATATTTGTTAGGACCTGAGTTTTTACGTTGTAATCATTTCTCATAAATGATTCTGTAATAAAGTGGAATATTAGAATATTAGTAGTGCAAACATATATTTAAAACAAATAAAAATTGTGTATATATATATATATATATATATATATATATATATATATATATATATATATATATATATATATATACATACATAGCCCAGCTTACTAACTAGATAAGTAAATCTCCAGTGAACTCTGCAATGCAAGAAAATTAATTTCCATAATATTTAAGGAATGTTTCAATATTTCATTTTCTACTAAATTTCAGGTTAAAGTATATAATTGCCTAATGCATTCTTTTATCCTACCTTTTCCCAGCTGTATAAATACTGCATACCTGTAAATACCTGTAATACCTAAAAGGAATGCTTAAGAGGAAATGTTATTCTTATTGTTGTTATAATTATTAATTATTATATAATTATTTGCCAGGTTTGCTGATATTGCGTGTAGCATGTGTTGATGTGTTTGGATCAGAGGTGAGCTGAATGTTCTCATTTATTCCTGAAACTAAAACTGTATCATTCTCTGTAAACACAAAGCTCTTGGAAAGTAGAGCACCATCCTGTTGATATCCAGCTCAGTAAAAACAGAAATTCTTTGAAGCAGTATCTGCGTGGACACTTTGATGTGGAGTCCTGTTATGTAAAGACTATTGAGAGCATTCCTTGTTCATTCATGACTAATGAGGGCATCCGTTTGGATCGTCTCGAGTAATTAGTTTACAGATTTGCACATTCTCCCTCTGCAACAACAAACATCACAGGCCAGCCTCATTGGGGCTTCACGTCTTATGCAATGAAATGAATAAGCTGAGGATTGGCATTTGTGTGGGGGTGATCTGAGGTGTGAAGTGAGACATAATCTTAAATCTAAAGTAGGTGCTCAGTGTGATCTGATAGCAAACATCATTACATTTCTGACCCCAACATATATTTATTTGATGTGTAAACATCAGAATCAAAGTACATAGATGCAAAGTGAACATACAGTATGAACTATAGTAACCCCAATCCCACCCCTAAGCCCCATATGTCATTCTTCAAGATTCAAGATTCAAGATGTCTTTATTGTCACTGAGCATTTGCATGTCAGTGAAATTTTCAGTGCAACCCCCGTGTAAAAGATAACAAAATGAAACAAGATAAACCAACTGGCATGCAATAAAAACAGAATAGAATAAGATAAAATAAAATGAAATGAAATAAATAAAATGAGATAAATAGAATTATGTGCAAAAGGTCAAGGTTTCCAAAGAGAAAGTAAATGCATAAATAAATAGAAAATAAAGAACATAAATACACACAGTTACAAAATTAAATGTGGAGTATAATAAGATTATAATGTACCCAGACAGTAGATCAACATTATTACATTACAGAACAAAGTATTATTACAATACATCCACTGACAGAAACATTTATAGCCCAAAGAGTGCTGAGTCAATCAAATTAATATTGGCATTGAGTTGACCATGAACATTGACTATAAAACATCACAAAGAAGTATGTAACTGATGAATTAAATGTCAAAGTTAAGTAGTTTCATAATTATCTGTGCTTTTTTCCATAGTTTTAATCCATCTATTTAACCCGTACCATGAATTTCTCATTTTTTACCTCCACCGAGGAGGTATTAAATTCAGGTCTGTCTGTCTGTCTGTCTGTCTGTCTGTCTGTCAGCAGGATTACGCAAAAAGTTCTGAATGGATTTTGATGAAACTTTCAGGAATGATAGATAATGAGTCAATGAAGAACCCATGAGATTTTGAGCAATGAAGGTCAAAGATCGAGGTCACTGTAAAGGTCAACACCTAAAACACATCAGTGTTAATATCTGAGGATTCAGATAACAGAATCTGGTGGGTTTTTTTCGTTCACATCGTCTCACCTTCAGACATCAGATGGGTCAACACCTATGGCTCCATTACGTCACGTTTTGACATCATATGACGCCATATCAAGCCTTGGCGGAGTTCTGCTGTCTCTGACTGCCTTGTTGTCTTTTTCTATTAGCAGGGTTTGACCAATTTGTTTATCAAAGCTAAAATAATAATCTGGTGCTTATGTATTTAATGTTTGCATTTTATTGAAATTCTAAACCTATAATCACGGCACTGTTCTGTTTTGCAGTGAACCACTGTGTGTCAACTGAGAGCCGCAAGATTTACTGTTTTGTATGATTGAGTCTGTAATATAAAAAATAAATATACAATATAAATACTTCAGTTGTTTAGCGTATATTATATAATCCTACAAACAAGGTTTATATTTATATTTCAACAGTGCATTGGTAGAAAGGATGGAAAATGCTCTGACTGATTGATTGACTGATTTGGCATAAGCTGGCCATTAGTTCATCTATATTTTGATCTTAAAATGACCCTAGTGCATGGTTACACATGTTTTACTCACTGTAATATGTAAGTAATGAGCATTGTATTAATAAATGTGCTATTCTTTTAACAATATTTTCAGCTCCATTTTGCTTTAAAATGTTGCAACACCATAAGAACTGGCTAAGACTAGGATAGGCATGGAAAACACACACACACACACACACACACACACACACACACACACACACACACACACACTGAAAAAAAGTCCTGTGAAAGCATTCTTTATAAAATAGAGTTACAAATTATGTTAGAATTACCCGGTCGCTTTAAGGTTAATGTGATATTCTTCATTTTCATGTGACTAAAACAAGCATGGAAACACTCAAATAGACATAGTTTTAACATTGGGTGCCACAAAGTCTGAGAAAGCTGTGATTTCCTTGATATACTTGTGTCTGAGAAATGAAACTAGAGAAAAGAAAAAGAAAAAAGTACAATAACTGATTATAATCTATGATACACAAGCATCCTGGGATACAGCAGTGAATTGGCGTGTGGAACGGTCAGTTTACATTCTTCCTGTTGTAGTGACATAAACAGCTGAACATGTTTTGATTTGTGTCTTTGATTTGTGTCTTTGCTCGAGAAATGCCTGAGGGAGTGACAGCCTTCCCGATTTCTAGTGTCTAAAACCTTCCCCTCTTTCCATGATGCTAGAACCACAGCAGTAAAATAAATACAACCTGCGGCACCTGCTTGTCACAAATCACATTAGACACATTTTTGTTCTGTTGTCTTGAATTTTATACCTTAGTAAAGTGTTGGTGTGCTTTTATTGAAGAATCAGAATCACTGACCTATATTTACATCCTTTATTTTTATGCTTGTTCCATGAAGTTTGGATTTGATTTTTCCCAATAGTCTATTTTCTATGTCATCATTTTTCACTTGTTTAGCTCCTTCAGTTGTGTATGACTATATCTTATTTGTCGAGAGATCTTTGAAAGGATCTGGAGCTGGACAGACAGATTAGACAGACTGACTGACTGTCTGGCAGATGGATGGATGGACAGACGAATGGACTGACTGACTGGTTGGATGGATAGATGGTCGGATGGACTGGTCAGTTTGTCGGATGGATGGATAGCTGGCTGGCTGGCTGGCTGGCTGGCTGGCTGGATGGATGGATGGATGGATGGATGGATGGATGGATGGATGGATGGATGGATGGATGGATGGATGGATGGATGGATGGATGGATGGATGGATGGATGGATGGGTGTGTGTCTGATAGTTCAGCATGTGTTCCCCTCCTCCCATTTAAACAAGCAGGCATCACATAAGGATTAATATTTCCATGAATAACCATTGGCAGCACTACCAGCACAAACCTTTTTAAACAGGGATTTTAAATATAGTCAATATTGTCTTTCAACTCAAATTAAAACACATAAGGAGAGTTGTTGCATCACGGTCTTGACTAATATGTTTCATTTATGTCTGTGTTGTTTTCTAACCTTTGAGCATTTGGCAGCCGATCCTGTAATACCTGTTTTTCCTTTAACTTTCATGAAGAAAGCTATTATATTTATTTATTTATCATAAATCTGCTAACAAATAAGCGGTAGCCAAATTACCTGGTTATATGCAGGATAAATAAAGATCAACCTACCTACTTCCTATTTTATGTTATATATTTAGAATTTAGATCACAGCACTTTATTTTTTGGGTCAAGATAGATAGTTGTATTTCTTTTGAATATTGGATTTATATTGTGCTTTTAGTGTTACTTTTTTCTATTTAGCATTATTTCAATTTTTGTTTAGTGTTTGGCTAAAATGTGCCACCTGCAAGTATTTTTTTTAATTGATCCCATATTTTGATCACAATTGCATTTGTGATAATTGTAGAGTTGTATCTTTGTGTGTGTGTAAACTGTTTAACTTTTTCTCACTCAAGGTTAGTGTGACTTGACCCAGTTTGTCTCTTTTATTTGATCAATATTACAGAATTTTTGGAAATTGAAATACAGAATAGTATAAATGAACACATATTAATAAAAGTAATGTTAACTTTAATGCAACAGAATGTAGTAGGTCTGACAAAAACTCCACAGGTGGGCTGCAGGAAGCCTCAAAGATATTTAGACTTCAGTTATTGACAAGTTTTTGACCTGTTTCCGCTTTACTTCCTGATTATGCTCTTCACTTCCTTTCCTGCTCCTCCGGTTAGTTTTACTAGTTAACTCCGATATAAACGCAGTGATTCAGTGAGAAAAAAAATGGACATCTATAAGAGGAAAAGTTCTTCTGGAACTACGTGTGCTGTTGTTGGTTATAAAAACTCAAGAAAACACCTGAAAGATTGGTTAGATGGAGAGTGTTTTAACCACAAACCTGCCACAAAGAGGCAATGTTCATGCCCTCTATTGTTTTCATTTTTTCCCCGCAAGCCTCTGAATCACGGGCATTGAATTTAAAGTATCCACCCCGCAATGTTTTTGTGTGTTACCATCACTTTGTGAACTAATTATAACCCGTTTCTAGAGTTATTTTTGGGATACACTGGCTTCACACAACCAAAGAGGCTACGACTCACCCAGCGGACTATTATCTCCACAAAGCAACTTAAACTTCAATCTGATGGTAAGTTCAGCAACTTTAGCTTCAATATGAAAGCTTTAGTTATGAAAATGTCAATACTGTTAATTGTGAAGTTGTCATAAATGAACATTCCCACCGGTGTTTTGCTAACACAGCTGATTAGCATATAAGCTAATGTTCATAGACAGTAGCGCTGTATGTGTACGTTGGGTTGACAGATAAGTGTGTAGGGTTATTAAAGTCCCTTAAATACGGAATCGTCCCTTATTAAAAACAAACTTACGTCCGGTATTGAGCTGAGTTTAAATGAGACGAAATTCTTATTTTGCCATTGATGATTACATTAAAAAAATCAGGTCTGTTAAACTGATATAATTTGCCATAGTGTCCCGTATTTTCCCGTCACGGAGTTGGCAGCTCTATCCGCATGCGTGTGTGTGTGTGTGTGTGTGTGTGAGTACAATTTATTATTATATATTAGTGCTTTATATGCAGATACTGATACGCCTCGGAGGCTGTCAGATTGTCCATAGCTTTCCTTTCTATTGCAATGGAGTCCATGAAATACACACAAATCTGCTGTACGTTATGTTGGGTCACGTCGTTATATTTTCCTCCCAAGTCTGCACCACATTCAGGTGGGGGATAATAACGCCATCTCCAGACAAAGTACTAAAACTATGTTCTCAGGACATTATAGCTCACAAAGAGCTATCGAAGTCTGTTTACATTAGCAAATACTACGGAACTTACTTTCGGCAGAAATAACACATATCTGGATGGTTTGTGGCGTAAACTTGTCTTTTCACTTTGACGTTGAATATTAGTGTTTATTCGCTGTATTAAGATGGCATCTCAAACGTAATACAATACAAACCTGTTCTTAATAACACATGTCATGTAAGTAATATTGTGAGGGCAGGGAGAGAATGACAGAAAACTACTGTACTTTGCTGAGCTGTTGTCATGCATTAGTTTAATAGTGTGGTGTTGTGTCACAGCCAGTGGAATAGTATTGCTTTAATTACTATAAGGAAATTACAACCTCCCACCCCACTCCCCCCAAAAGGTGTGGTTTTTGGAGAGGATTTTTTTTCTGCCTCTGTGGTGCTGGAATTGGCCTGGATGATGTGGGATATTCCCGGCCTGAAATCCTGATCCAGTCCAGCCTTGTTATTGTTATTATTAGTAGTAGTAGTAGTATTAAGCTAGCACCACATATCATGTCACTAATTGAGGAATTTACAAACAACAGTTACTTATTGGAGCTGCAATTGCTATAGTCTGCCATTGTTGTTTTTGTTAAGGCTCACACTCGTGACGTCACGCAGTAAAGTCTGCACTACTTCCTGTTTGTTTGGCACTGCTAGCCAGAGGTGAAAGTTTATCAGCGTATAGCTTTGCCATTGTAAGGACTAAAAATTTCTTTTGTGTGTTGAAAATAGAATAGGTAATGAAAAATTTATAAAAAAAGTGAGTTCAGTTCACCTTTAAATAATGATTATTTGAAGCACCCTAAAAGCACTTTTTAACTGATGAAGAGGCAGATGGCAGTTCCTTTGTTGGAATTGTACAAAAATAATGTGATGATGTTAGTTATGAATGAATAGAATCTGAACATTTGAGCAGGTTCTTAATCTGTAATAAATGTAAAACACAATTGAAGTTTTTACACAGGATCATTTTGTGATATTCCATTAGATCATGCTGTGATTAAATACAATGTGTTGAGTATTTGTGCTTATTTTTAAGGTAATTACATTTTACCAGGAAATAAATAGCGAACAAAAATTGGCATTTTTAACAGTGTCATGTAATAAATTGCATTTTGATCCTAGTATTGTATTTGCATCATATCAACAAATTCTCACCAATACACACTGCTAGTGTTCAGTGGGACAGATTTGATGCTTCATTTCGCTCAGGAAGCTGCTGTCACTTGACAAAGACATGGGTGCAGATAAAGTCTGGTGTCATCACATTTTACTCACTGAGAAATTCATCTTTTTTGTCCATTTCCTCTGTTCCCACCAAAAGCTCATCAGGAATGTCAAAAGCCAATTGAAATGCCTTTCTCTTCAACAGCTTTGCTTCCTTTCATGCCTGAGTCAACTTCACTGCTTCTGTGTTTTTAAGGCTTTAATTACACAAGTCATAAAGTTGTCAGTGTTGTTGAAGATCACAGAGTAAAGCGTCGTCACCTGTGGGGATCACTCTGCAGGACGACCATGGTGTAAATCACTCAGCTCTCACGGTTGTCCTGAACAGCGTTGACTCAGCAAATCTGAGAATCAGATGTGCTGGGATGTTACACACACACACACACACACACACACACACACACACGACTATCACACTGTTTGACTCTTTTGAAAGTGACAAACCTTTAACAGTCCATTCACTCCAACATTTACTTAAGTTACACTAAAACATATTAAATCGACATTTCCATTTATTCTATATTTGACACAATTATTCTATGTTTAAAAACTGTCAGTTTTATCTGGAAGATAATTTTTTTATATTTAAGCTACAAAGAACCATGATTACATAGCAACTACAACTGTTCAATACAGTCCAAACTCTATCATCATTCATGATAAATATGTTTACATAATTATACATGTGTTGTGTTGTTGTCTAGTAGGTGTGTTGGGTGTATCTGTAAAAAAATGAAAAAAATCAATATGGCCATTGAATCAACTGTTATTAGAATAGAATAGAGTAGAATACATACAAATTATTTGGCTACATCAGCAGTAAGCAATCAACAATGGAGGTACAAGGTAAGCAAGATATAGATAGATAGATAGATAGATAGATAGATAGATAGATAGATAGATAGATAGATAGATAGATAGATAGATAGATAGATAGATAGATAGATAGATAGATAGATAGATAGATAGATAGATAGATAGATAGATAGATAGATAGATAGATAGATAGATAGATAGATAGATAGATAGAATAAAATATCTCTAATTAATAGGAACTTTCTAGTTAATGTCAGGTATCCACAGAACTGAATGTTTTTATTCAGGAAAGTTATTGCTGCTATAAATTTAACCCATAAACCTTTTGTGTCAGTTCCCAACTTATTTTTTCTCCATATTTAAGCTTCCCTAAATGATTTATCCCCATTTTATTATAATATCATCCTCCGTATTTTATTATAATATCATCCTCCATATTTTTTTCAGTGACATTCGCCTATTCGCTTATATTTTATTTGCCAATTATGTAGATATTCATCAAAAGTCAGATTAAAGTTAAGTTTTTATGATTTCAAAAAAGTCACTTTTTCAGTCAAATATATCATTAGCCAAACATAAACCATGTGTTTCTGTCATGTATCCCTAGGGACTAAAATGAATGTCGTCCCGTATGAAATTGTCAACACGAGACTACAAAAAATGTGGACCTTTTTTTTTTCCCCCAAAAAAAAGCTTTCAGTACATTTGCAACACTTTGAATCAATGTTGGATCATATCTGATGACCAGTAAAAGATGACAGACGGTATTTATACCAGTTATTTACATGTATTAACAGGATTAATGGGTGGAGAATTTGTTAAACAGTTTAAATCAGTAGATGATTTTAGTCAATAGTGGATGTGTGGGTTAAAAAAAATGGTTTGGACCACCCCAGGGTTTTCCAGTGTTAAAAGAACCGATGTGTTCATCCGACATTCACTTATTTTATTACATGACATTTGTGTATTCATCTGTTTTGTGTTGGGAACCAGTCATTTATTGACATACTTTAGTTTATTTCTAAGCTCATGTCTGTCTGACATGCCTCCACACATGAATACTGCCTGTACACTGATTTCCATGCAGAGCCATTGTTTGTTTGAGTCTGGGGGGGGGGTGAGCCTGGAGCTTAACATCAATAACATTTGGCCTCCAGCACAACACAGACTCCAATACAAACTTCATGTGTTATGTTAAATATTATATTAGTTAGCAGATAGAAGTAAATTAAATCATTTTGCGACAATGCCATGTAATAACTGGTCGTAAATAATGATGTTTACATATTAAGCACATTTTTTTCTGATAATTCATTCACATTTTTTATTTTGCAGTGAAGGGTCTGTACCTGTAAATCTTCCAAAAATGTTCAAAAAAAGTCCAGAAGAATGTGTGGCATTCATTTCGGTTTTATCTTTACTGTAAGCTATTCATCTATATGATTGATGTTAAAATAGTGTTCATACTGCTGTCATTACTACAGATAACCGTGTAGATATATTTTCTATTTATTCATGGCTGCTTTTTAACTTTTTATTTGTTCTGGCTCATTTTCAGGCATATCTATTCCTGTAAGAAATGTAATGCATTAAAATGAGTTTAGATTGTTTTAAAAACTTCAGGTAATGTTTGTTGTCAAACTAAACAGTGTTTAGGATAGGGTGTATGAATTAAGATTAATTACAATTACAATTTAGTGCATTGTTTTTTAAAATCGCATTCATCTCATTTTTAATCTAAGTTTACTGCTTCTGTATGCCAGTTGCCTTTTTGATGTGCTAACTTACAGCACTGTGATTGATAGGTCTGTTTTATTTATTTGACATTTTCTGAAGCACAGAAAAAGCAATAAGTTCAGTTTCTAATACTTGTACTGATCAGAAAAGTCTTTTTATGGTTTTTGATGTGTATTATATATTACAGCGCGTTATATGGACCTACTGTTTTATTTTATTTTTATTTTCTAATTATTTGGAGGTTGACAAAAAACACAATATTTCCCTCAGTTGTGTAATGAATTGAAATGAAAATACTTTAAGGTGTGGACTTTTCTCTGCAATTTTTAGGTGAGATTAAAAAGGAGGCTATTTAGATCAATTGATTACAAAACATAATTAATTAACCTCTAATTTTTTTTTTATCTCTTGACAGACTCTTATTTTTTATTCATTTATTTATCTTAAGAATTTTTTATTTATTTTCTTTGTATTAATTTTAAATGTTTAATTTGTAATTATGTATGTGTATATATATATATATATATATATATATATATATATATATATATATATATATATATATATATATATATATATATATAAAATTTTTAAAATAAATAAATGAAAATGACAGACTTCTAATAGAACCTCTCCTCATATTTTATTTTTTTTTGCTCAGTGGTTTCCTCTAATGAAAGGGAACCATAGTGATGAAGTAAAGGCTTGTTCTTTATCTGTGTTCTCTGTGGTCAGGGCCTGTGGATGTCATTAGACATGTAATGGCCACCTGACAATGCACTATCAGTGGTTCACAGCTCTCCTCCTGTGCTTTTAACCCACTCACCCTGAGCTGCACATGTTGCATTACTGAGGAGGTGAATTTGTATGCAAATGACAGCGCTTCCTGTCCTCTATCTGCTGGGGCCAGGGTGGGATTTCCTCATTCCTCACAGCTGACCCCTCTCCTCCTCTGTCTCCTTCTGCCTTTAACTACAGTCTACCATCTGGAGATAGACCTTATCACAGCCCTCTTTATGTCCCTGCACTTAGACCTATATTTCACAAAGCCCACACTGTGCTCTTTCATTAAATAAAGGTACACATTTATTTTCCATTATGTAAATATGTTTCCTGGCCTGGAACTATAAATACAGCTCAGATATTTACATTGTAATTGACCTGTTTGTTTGTTTGTTTGTTTGTTTTCCTTAAGTGTAATCAGTGGTGTAGTGGTCCCTGGAGAAGTGGTTTACCCAAAAATACAACTGAAAAGAAATAAAGTAAATGTAAATAAGAAACAACACAGAAATACATGGAGGGATAAAAATTAAAGAAGCAAAATATGAAGAAGGACAAAATAAATAAATGCTGTAATATATAATTATGCTATATAATATATTTATCAATCCATTTTTATATTTCTGTATTTATTTTTCATTATGGCAGGGTTGTTCATCCATGCACATTAGGGAGATGAAGTGGGTGTACCCAATGTTGACCGAAAAATAAGTATAATATGTATACTGCCATTAACCCTGGACTACACCACTGAGTGCCACCACTAAATACACTGTTTTGTCTTGTTTTGTTTGTGTCATTTACATTTTTAAAGGAAAGAATAAGAAAGCATGTAGACAGGAAATAAAAATCCTAGGATCGCCAATAAGAATATGGTTAGATACAGACTTTCAATCAGTTAAATAAACAGTTTTACCTATTTATGCACTTATTTTGCCTGTTACATTTATTATATTTTTCTGTTTCAATACATTTTTAACCTCTAGTTTCAGGGGAAAAAAATTAGAGCAAAAGAAAAGATAAAGAAAAGAAGGCATTAAAAGAATAATGGACATAAAAAATAAAACTAAACAAAAAAGTGTTTAAAAATACATAATGAAAATAAAGAATCAGTGTTGAATCCTGTTTTCATCCAAGACTAATTATTTAACGCTAAAAAAGATTAAACTTATTTTTTTGGGTCAGGAGGTAAGCATTTGAGACTGTTTCTGCAAACAAAACCCTAAAAATAAACAAAAAAATCTTCAAAACAATGATATTTATTATAATATAAAACTATAATTATTTTTGTTATTATTGTTTCCTTCTCCAGAGATATATTAATGGGTTGTCAGATATGTACACAGACGTACACAGACTTTACACAAACACAAGTAAAAAAAACAAACTGCAGATTATTGAATTGACATTGGTTTAAAAGCGTAGTATAATCATGGAAAAAATGTCATTTTCTCTGAAAATGATGAGGTAAAGTAAACAGAGCCTTCTTGAAATGTAGAGAAAATCTGCTGTGAAACTTAATAAGATGCGAGGGTTGTAAAATATATTAAGATAATCTAATGTTACTCAGCAGAACGGCTATACAAGGGTTACATATACATCAGCTTTGGTTTAAGAGCTGTGGTTCCCTGGAGTTTATAAATTAAACTATTACCTGTTTATTTATTTTTTATTAGTGGAAAATAAAGAATCAAAACACAACATGTAAAAAATGTTTAATTGCATAATTCTATAATCCACTCATATAGATAAAGCTGTCATGACAAATAAGAAGTACTGCTTTTGGGTCACTTTTCCATTGACTGTTGTATGATAATAATCACTGTTCAGTATCATGTTCAGTATGTTGAATGTCACACAGAGTCAGTACATGTCAGTGTCCTGTGCTAAATAACATCAAACTTGCTCCTGTTTATTTTTCCTTTAACATCCATCTTTGTCTCAGGATATTTCATATTGTGAAATATGAACAAAAGAACAATAACAATATGCACTGGTGTGTTACAATAGAAAATAAACACTTTGTTGGCGTCCACCAGTCTGTTGCAGCAAATGGTGAATAAAGTTTGACCTACGCTCCGTGTTCACTTGTGCGTCTGTCCGGAAGCACTTTCTCCAGACACCACAGTGAAAAAGTGGCAAAAATCGGCCGTAGAAATCCAAAGAAACATCCGTAATTTTAGAAAGGAATGTCACATTCCTTTGCAGTTCACTGAGCCCAGTCTTCCAGAGTGCCTCCTATCAGGAAGTGCCGCACAATGGGAGCAAATTGCCAGAAACACAAAGTCAGACATTTGGGACAGAGGTGGGGGCAGACAGAGGAAACTGTGTCAGGCACTGCGTTCAGACAATAACACTTCCTAACACATCTAGCATATATATATATATATATATATATATATATATATATATATATATATATATATATATATATATATATATATATATATATATATATATATATATATATATATATATATATATATATAATAGCTGAATATTATGCATATGGCTTCACAGTTTTATGTTAAAGAACTGTGATCATGATCCAAATTCAACAATAATGAACATCAAACAAAAGTTGTATCCCATGATTCAAGAATCAAATGAAATGTTTGTGTAGAATAATGACAAAGTGATTTAAATATTTGACATGAGCCACAAACTTAGTTCTGTAAATAATCAATGAATTAAAAGTTTCTTAGTTTTCACTCAGTGTATGTTAATAACGGTAATCATTCATTAACTGATCACATACTTTGCTTACTTATATTAGTCTTTTTTTATTATTCCAACCTTATTCCCCATAAAATTGCACTGACTTTGTTTTCACACATTCCTCTTTTTCTTTCTGCACATTTGTTATGTGATATTTTTGTTCCTATTATGTATTTACCTTTAACAAAATAACACATGGCTGAAAGAAAATAACAGTGCATATTAATGATAATGTTTTGGGATAATTTAATATTATAATACCGATTAGAAAGTATCAGTTTTGAAACCACAATTATATACATGAAATGCCTGAAGATGAACTTTGCACAGCGTTTTTATGTATTTACAGTCAGGAAACATAAAAGTACAACTTTTTTGGATTCTATGTGTTTATTAATTAGGGCACAATAAAATAATCAGGGTGTAAAATGATTAAAACCTGACCTCAGGTATAAAACAATACACAACAGATTCCACTGTAGCAGACTGTCTTTGTTTCAGCCATTTTTATTTTATTTAATACCAGAAAACATGATGGATGATGACAGGGAAAAGATATTTTATCTACAAGAGAAAGGGATAAATTAGAATATTCACTGTGAGGGATATTTGTACAAATGGGGGTCATAGTTCGTGTGATGCCAACTGTGTTCTGTCAACATTCACAGCTTCTGTTTAACTCTTGCTGTGCCGTGTGTCAGGCCTGTGAGGTACTTGGCCTGTGTGGCTGAAGCCCACCACCTGCTCCCTCTCTGACACTAGGACGTCTCTGGGCTTCAATCGCAGGGGCATCCATCTCAGCTCTGTGACAGAAGAGCAGATTGGGCCTGTCCTCTCAGCGCGGCCTTAGGAAACATCTTTATCTGGCCTGGAAGCTGTGGCTTTACCCCACCATCTGCTTCCACTTGGATCGCACCAGGCCTGGGGAAGAATGCGTGTAACCTGAGATGCATTGTTCAGACTTGTTGTGACGGCCATTTTGGCTGGCATGATGATGTGGATTAAAAATGTGAAATGAGCAACAACAGTTGGCTTGTTTAACAGTCTGAGTGCTGGTTCACAGCTGTACATTTACTGCAGCTGAGATGACATCTAATGGTTCTCCCACCTGCTCTTCACATAATAGCTGGAAGAATTTGGAGGAGTGAAAGGACGGCTACACTTGTATGGGTCCTCTCTGTTGAAGAAACAGGTGGTAGATGGACTTTGTGCAGAATATAATTACATATTTGAGGTAAATGTCTCGCTCTTTGTGTTGTTGTATTTGTTGGCCATATGCTTGGTCTGCTTTTTGTTTTGCGCACACTGTAGCGCATTCTTGCAGGATTGAATTTGTCCATACGGCGAGGGCTGACAGGTGCATCTGCCTCTGAGCTGCAGGCCAGGACACAGCCTGAGCAGGCCTTTGTTTCCACAAAACATCTGCCCCTTTGCCTGAAGCCTCATAACATCTCACAATACCGGTACAATTAGTCAAAATCATTCAAATTGCCCAGTTTTAAATGGACCTCGCTTGTACCACTTCCTTGTACTTAAATAAACTCACAATAATTGCTTCCAGGCTTTAAATGTTTGCTTAAATACTTCATAGATTACCACACTGTGAAAGCATCTCATTGCTTAAACTTTTGTTCAGATAAGGTATTTTTCAATAAACATTAGGCAGCGTTGAAAAAGCAAGTCAAGCATCCAGAATAATGGTCATGTTTTGTGTTGATACAAGCTGTATGTTGTGAGCCAAACACAAGTTGCTTGTTTTCCTGAAATGGCTAAATTGAGCTTAACACTTTCCAAAGGTTTGTGCAACAGTGATAGAGAAGAATGTCTGGGCATCAGCATTAAATGTTTACACAGCTCAAACTTCATTTTAGTGTAAGCATTAGGGGCTGGATTATTTTAAATAGATTACTAAACATACTTTTTTTTATCTGTTATTGTAGTCTAATTTTAGCCTTTATGTTTTATTAAGTTCTTTTTTATACCAATCTGTTAATATTATTTCTGTGTCAATGGTCCAAAATGATGTTGATGTTTCTCTGTAAGACTATCTCTTCTTCGTGGGAGCCTGAGGACCACTCTGAATGCAACCAAACCTCTGACATTTGCATTGGAACAACGTGTGAATGATTATAGCATTTCCTTTCCTCTCCACTGTCATTTTGCATCTCTTTAACATAGTGAGTCTTTGTTCATTGTTAACTCTTGGATGCTAGTGATACTGCAACTCAAAAGCTGCTATTGTGTTTAAAGCAGCTGAAGGTGATTATTGAGACACTTTTTAGTTTTCCAAATGTTCAACAACTGAGGCTAGTCACGTACCAGAGCACACTTATGGTTACCAAAACCACCAATAAATGAATGCTATGTACCCACAGATGGCATCACACACCAAATAAAATATGAAGCACATTGTTTGCTCACATCTGTATAATGGCATCGTCAAGGTTTCTTCTTCAAACTAAGTTATTGATGCTTATTTTAACAGCTGGTCTAAATAACACTATAGCTTCTAATCTTCATGGGTACTGATAGTTTACATTATAGCAGTTAGTTTACAGGACAGTTTTTCTTGTCAGTAACTGCACTAAAGAACTGTTTGGAATCATCCCAACCAGGTCTGAACTGTCACAGTTTAGTCAGAACTGTGACTCAGCAAAGAGTAATTTAGCAAAGATCCATTTTATGAAGCCCCTATATCTTCACCAGGGTCATGGGGTCACATGGAGCCTATCCCAGCTGCTTAAGGATGAAGGTGGAGTTCACCCCGGACAGGTCGCCAGTTCATCACAGAGCTAAACCTATAGAGACAATCACTCTAACATTCACACCTATGGGTAATTTAAGGCTACATTTATATGGAGACAATGAAAACAGAAGAAGCAAAAGTGTCGTCTCATCTTCACTTTTTCATCCGCGTTTAGACGAGCGTATTCTTGTTTATAGGAAGATGCAACAGTAGGTGAAATACGATTGGATAGTCATGCCAGGCCGACTATGTGGTACTGTGGTAAACCACCGACATGTCCTTTTCTGTTTTTGACGTATGTAATTGTACACCCGTCTCTGTTTTGGTATGTGTGTAATGTCTGTACAATAACTGAAACGACTCCTGTACACTTACTATAGCTGCTAATGCTAATGCTAGTGCTAATGCTAGTGCTAGTGCTAGTGCAGCTGGAAGATCTGTGGGGTCGATGTTGTCTGACATGTTTGTTGTTTTACCTGCTCGGTGTATGGATGTAACGTGAAAGTGTATGTGACGTGAACATATTTGACGTAAAGATTTAGGCAACGTGAACATGTGCATTTCTTGCCATTTAGATGGAGATGCGACCTAGAGTGTCTTCAATACGCCCCACTCTGGAAGGAGTCTGTCGAATTGTGCATATTCACACCCCGACAGCATCAGCTTCATGTAAGTGAAAGGCACCTCTGATAAAATATGCTGGTGTATTTAATGACAATTGTCCTCATGTAAATGGCCCCTTAAAGTAACTACTTAACCTATCAGTGCATGTGTTTGGATGGTGGGAGGAAGCCTGAGTACGTGGAGAGAACCCACACAGACACGTGGAGAACACACAAACTCCACACAGAAAGGTCGTACCCTCTGGTGCTGGAATTGAACCCAACTAGATAAGCACTCGGAAAGCACAGACCTCCGCCAATGCAGATCCACCCCCCTGAAACAAAATGTAATCATTTGTATCTACATTTCATGAAATGTTTCAGCCAAATCCATCCATAACTTTTTGAGTTGTCTTGCTTACAGACAAACACAGACAAACTCTGATGAAAACATAACCTCTGCTGTTCCTTGGTGGAGATAATTACCTTTATACCTTCAATGATCTAACTCATCCATCTCGAAGAAACACTGCCATTTCAGGTGGTTTGAAATATACAGTATTCTCCATTTACTGTAATGTAAATTTTCAAAGTGATCCAGAATCCAGGAACTCTTCCGGATCATCACCAAAATCTAATCATTTATTCCTTGTGTCACCCCCAACACATCATGAAATTTTCATCAAGATCCGCCCCTTAACTAATTCACTAACAGACAGACAAACAAACTCTGGCAAAAACAGACCTCTCTTCATTCAGAGGAGGGGGGTCTGCCTTGGCGGAGGTTTGTGCTGTCAGAGTGCCTTTCTAATTATTTGAGGAACTGGTCAGCCTAACTATTTCCGATTTAAACTTATTAAAACTGAATAAAACATATTTACACTTTTATCTGTTTATTTTATTTCATGTTATTTATTTATTAATTTATTCATAATGAGTAGAAGAAAAAACTAAACTATTGGATCAACAAGGAACTAATAGAAGAGTAAACAAATCAATAAAAAAAGGAGTGGGAAGAAGATAACCTATTAAATCTCACCCTCACTTCTTAATTATACAACATAACACATTTTATTTCCTTCAGATAGTTTCTACAGGTATTTTTTTTTAGATTTGTATGTAAAAGTTTTAAATCTTTACATTGATTTTTGGATGAATAAATGAATGCTTTATATTACAAATAACAGATTTTCACACATAGTTACACTCATGTACTTGTAGATTATACATTAATAATGTAAAATTAACAAACACCTGTTCAAGTCCAATCTTTATCAATATTACTAACATTGTTATTGAGTAAATTAACACAAATTTTGACTAAAGTGCTTTGTTCAGGCAGAAACATACCTGAAGATATGACATATATAGGTTCACATATATGTGCATGTAATGAGAACATCTTCTTTAAAGCTGTCATTCCATGGTTATTTCAGTAACATTGCTGTGTTCTCCATTGTTAATGAATACATTGTGTGTTGGTTCTATTTAAAAAAACCTCTGGATTGCTTTGTTTCCAGCTGTTTTTTCACGGTAGAAAAATTGCTTGAGGTCGAACAACCGAGTTTACCGGTACTTCCTCATACATGTTCATGACGAGGTGATGATGTGTCTCTGATTGGCTCAGAATGTGTGAAGGAACACTCCCCCCTCCCCTCTCACTGTGTATGTACCCAAGTAGCACCCAGCTAGGTTTCGTGCCGTTACTTGTTCTAAAAATATGCAGGGGAAAAATTAGGCTTTATTTCCACAGAGATTGTATGAACTAGGTTGATTACGCCATTTGTTTCCAGGTTGTGCAGCAGCTACTGTGGTACTACTACTTCTCTTGTAGATGCTAATGCTAATGCTACTTTAGATTCGCTGCCACGTGGGTGACGCTAAAGTCCCTCTGACGTCAGACGGACCGGCTTTTTCTGTGTCCCTCGTTCCTCTTGTTGTTTTCTGTGAATGTGGTATGCAGCCAGTGGAGGTGACAAACCACTTTCAAAGGCAGCATGTGTTGGTAAGTCGGAGTGACCCATCAGATTCCAAAAGGAGCGTGGAGAGGTGGTTTTCAACGGAATGACACCTTTAAGAAAAGAACGTCTCCAACTCATTTGTTTAGGCAAATGAAGCTGCAGGATGTTGGTGCAACTGCAGAGATGACTATCTTCGCAGCAGTTACTCTGTGACCTCTGGCTATAGCAGATGGTCAGCAGCCTCTGGTCTGCAGAGATGCATTAAACAGATTCCAGACCCAGGTTACGACGCAGCTTGACTTCTTTCTTTGTCTCACAGATTAGTATCCCATAATCCAAAAAATGAACTTCATTCATATTAGTGGGATCATGATGGACTGTGTTATTTTGTAGAGTTTGAACATGTGCCGTGAACATCAAAAGCACAAATTCAGCATGTTAACCTTGGAAGTATATGTTATAAATAAGTTCCCCCACTATTACAGGATGTACGTTTTATGAATAGAAAGATAAAAACACTCCTTAAATTCTGTTGCTGCACTAGAACATCTGCTTATCTTTGTCAACCACGTAACAAACTGCTTTTAGATAGTAGGTATATGGTATTTATAAAAAGGTGTGTGTATATATATATATATATATATATATATATATATATATATATATATATATATATATATATATATATATATTTGTCAGTGCTACATGTACAGGTATTTCTCTTGATTTAAGCTTAAAAAAATATTAGAATTCAAAGGTCATTTTGTTTTCTGAGAGAAAACTACTGAGTCCACAATGTGACCATGAAAATACACGTTGTCTTATCTGTAAACAGAATCACCCATGGGTGTAGTCCTGTTTGGAATTGTAGTCTTTCCTCACCGGTTCAATGGGACTTGTTTACTTTTACGGTTAAGTGAGGAATTTCTTGTCACCAGGTGCAGTAGAGCATTTCTTCTACAGTGAGCTTGACTTGTGTAAATGTTGAGTTTTTTTCACAGTCCCTGAAAATGATTGGATTTTTTTTTAGTAACAACACATGGTATTGAATCATATCTGGAACACCCAATGTTGTTTTTGGCTGTGTGTTCAGTTTTGAAGCCTCCATAGTTTATTTTAAAACATTATACCGAGGACCCATATGAAAAAAACTTCATAAATTAGGACAGCACACATTATTCATTCAATCATTCAACCCCCCTCATTCAGGAGAAACAGTGGTTTGTGGTTGCACCCTTGTCCTCCTCAGTTTCAACAGACTGGAGGCTTCGTCAGACCCCATGGACATGGTAATGTGAGGAATGTGGCCATTTCCTCCTTTGCAGGAAAACAAAAGGAGCTGCTGAAGCGCCTGGTTTGTCCCACCTCACAAGGCCGGCGCTCCCAGATCACAGTGTGCATTGTGTTGACCCAGTCAGGCCAGGCCAGGCCATTAACAGGTTCAAATGGCCGAACTTAAAGACCACTCCCCAGGGTAAACTGTGTGGACAACGACTGTATGTATTGTAGTATTTACAGTAAAATAACCACAAATGCTGTTTGAGTCTCCCTTAAAACTTTTAATCACCTTCTTCAGTTCAAGACCTGAGCCACTCAATAAATATCTGAAAAATAGCTCAAAAATCCATCCATCCATGCATGCAGGTATGCACTGTGTTCTGGTTGGATGAGGGTAATTAGAATCTGGAAAGACACACTGCGGTAAATAGGTGCGCAACCCAACAGTTCCATCCATCCATCCATCCATCCATCCATCCATCCATCCATCCATCCATCCATCCCATAGGTTATGAGGTATAGATGAATAGAATAGAATCAATGTTATGGACAATATATTGAATATTTTAAAAAGGATGTTGAAAACATGTACTATGATATTTCCATACATATTTAGCTTGAATATGTCAAGTTATGCCAGTTCAGCAGCCAGAGCAAAGATCCTATATAATATACTCTGTCTGCTTAAAGGGAAGCTAAGGCCACTTGTTTTGTTTGTGCAGTCATTCACTAGAGTTTACTCATTGGGGGGTTCATATGTTTAGAGAGGGCCTTACTTGGCTAAAACAATAATCTGACATGTAAAATACCCTTATTAGCTTGGTTTTTGGGGATGAAATGAGACAATCAATGCTAACATTTACTGTACAGACAAGTATCATACAACACCAGCTAAGATCGAACATCAAGGCGAATTATTCTGCCACTCACTATTCAGACGAACCCAATTAGACACAGGTCATATGATGAGGTACAAACATCTGACAAACACTAGATTCAAACAGGGCATGTGAAAGGAGCTGAGCAACTCCCCGCTTATGTGGGTGCTCTTTACTTAGCAATATTGCTCAAAGCTGTACCCGACAGCTCTGCTCAAAACCTGCTCTCCGCTCTCCTTTGTCATTCCGCTCAAATTTTCAAGATAAAGGATTTTCTGACACGTTTTCCATCAAATTAGGCCCAGGAAATCCTACCTTTTGATTCAATGTTGTAACCACAAAACATATGTTTATTGTCTTATTTAACAAAGCATTATCTTTGACTCGTCGTGACAGCGTATCGGAGGGAATGGAAGCGAAATGAAAATGCCGCTCTGGCCTTTGAATTGAAAATCTCTCTTTGCTCTGACCATATTTTGCATGCTCTGCTCTGTGTTTACCTCTGTTCATATGCCCTGGATTCAACTGATGAAATTCTGTCTCGTAATAAAAACAGTCCTGAGGTAGAGAAAGGGTGATCTAGTAAACAAAACAAACATACATCTACATAACACAAACAACTTAGGCGGTTGTAGCTCAGTTGGTAGAGTGGGTTGTCCAAAGACTGAAGCGTCGGCAGTTTGTTTCCCGGCTCTGGGTGTCCACATGTTCAAGTGTCCTTGGGCAAGACACTGAACCTTGATTTAGGCTCCTAGTAGGTCTGTTAGAAGCTTAGAATCTACTGTGTGTGTGAATGGGTGAATGTGAGGCTATAATGTAAAGCACTTTGAGCACCATGAAGGTGGAAATGTGCAATATAAATGCAGTCCATTTACCCTAGTAAGTATGCTAACATCTGTGCTAGCCAAGAAGCATCCAGCCACCATTCATAAAATAAGTTAATAAACGAATAAACATTGTTACAATCAGTAGCATCACCAAGAGCATAAATCCACTGAAACACATAGATTAAAAATAATTTATCTGAGTTGGCTCTGCCATTGTAAACAGCTGTAAAATGAAGGATGGATGGCTTGTGTTTATAGACCTCGTGCAGTCACATGATCACTGTTTACATTCACATTTTGGACGGCATAACAAAACCAGCGTGTTGATCAGTGAATGTATACTCAAGTGAATTTAGTCGAGAATTAGCGGTGATTCAGCTAGCCTGGCGCTTTCTAAGTACATGGAACATTTAGAGGAAGACTTAAAGAAAAGGTATATTGAAAAATGGTGACGCTACTGTTAGCCAAACTTGTCTTCTAATTGGTCGAACTGAAGTTGGATTCAAGAGAGACCCAAAACGCAGAAGCTGGGGTAGAGAGATATACAGAAGCTGGAGTGCAGAGTTACACAACAAAGACGATGGAGTATACATGTAATGATGAAACCCTTCTAACCTTAACCATAACCCTAAACTGATGGTGGTGATGAGATGGTGACTGAGTGAGTTAGCCAAGCTTATATGGATCAACACCAGCTAACTCGTTCCGTGTATCTCTCCACTCCAACTCCCGCGTTTTGAGACCAATCAAATGTTTGACTAACAGTGTTGTCGCCATAATAGGAAATATAATTTTGCATTCGGGACATGGCTGAGGAGTTGCAAATGGCAGATTCAGCTGTAGAGGCGTTTGTTATGGATGGAAAGCATTTAATCATCAGAATGTCTCTGAAACGGTTTAAGGTAAAAATGTTACCAGGTTTCACTTTAACTAAAATGTAGGCTGTACTTCTGGATAGAGACATGCTAGCCATGTTCCCTGCTTACACTTATATAGCTGAGCTGATAACTAACATCAATTGGATTTTAATGTTAAACTATGAAAATTTAACAAAGTCATATTTTGTGCTGGTAGTCACTTTACATTACCTTCGGACAGTCAGCTGTTTGTTAATGTCAGGTCATAAAAGCTCAGCTAAATAAGGCTAGGCTAACCAACTAGCATCATTATCTGGTAATAAATTGAGACTTCACTCGCCATCCAGGTCAAGTCTTTTTCATTCCTCTATAGTTAGTGTGCTGCAGTGCTGTCTGTAAAACACATCCAGTTGTCATTCTGACACTTTACACATGATGATAAAGACCAGAGGAAGTGGAAGTTGATCAGTTAATGTTATAGTGTCAGAAACTAAGGTTAGTTCCCATTTCTTCTGTTAGACAAAATCACTGTGATATAGAATAAGGCTTTTATAAGGTGTTTAATATTTTGCATTATTATTTTTCCACCCTTTACCTGTGCTGTCTAGTTCTGGGAAGGTCATTAATGGAAGTACTAAAACTGTAGTGAGGTGATTTACTGCTGTAAAATGACAGAACGTGAACACTATTCGTGATCAAATCTAATTTAATTTGTTTAATTAATTAGCCATCTATGGGTGAAGCCCCAACAATGTGAAATGCCACTAATGACAGTAATTGATTTAATACATGAATTCTGAAATGTTAAAGGTGCCTGGTTTAAGAGAGACATTATAGCAAATGAGCACACAGGCTCCACTGGTAATTGACTGGATCAGGAAATAAGTTTTATGGCACTATGACATCAGATTTCACAACCAGACACAAAGCCAAAGTCCTGCTCATGGGACCTCACTTCAGAAAAGTATGAGCAGCTGTCAGTGGTGAGAGGAAAACCATTTCCCATTGGTGAAATGCCATCATTTACACACACATTATGTTTGTTAATTTAAAGTAGAATTTTATGAACAAGGATAGTAAAGACACCAAAGACCAAAACAGATGTTGTTTGGCACATTTCCCTCAATCTTCAAGAACAAAATGAAAAGTACTGTTACCAAAAAAAAGGTGAAAACTACTTCAAACCTGGTCATGTTGAAGCTTTAGAGCAGAGGTGAACATTTCTGGTACTTGAGGGTTGGGATCCTTCATGTTTTTGTTATTTCCTTCTTCCATCACACCTGATGATCAGCTCATCATCAGCTCTGCAGAAGCCTGATCTTGATGTAATGGTTTCCAGGTGTGATGCAGGACACCAGCCCTCGAGGACTAGGATTGGCCACCCCTGCTTTAGAGATATCATCTAAAACTCTGAAGAGATTATGGAGAGAAACAGATAGTAAAATCATCTCCGCAAATGTATGATATTATATTATTAATTGTGTATTTTCACAGGATGATAGTTTAACAATTTTACTACAAACCATGACTTTGTTGAATTTTAATATTATTTTTAAATTAACAAACATATGTGGAAATAGTATATAGTCTAATACATTAATAATTCAAAGAGGACCAAATAATTACTTGTGCATCACCTTTCATCACCTTCGATATTTTTTCCAATGTTACGCCTCTTCTCCCACTTCAGTAGGGGTGGGACTGTCACATCAACATCATCGTCATCGTCATGAGAGTGGGAAAAAAAAAACCTAAACTTGTCAGACAGTCTGTGTTTATTTATTTTAGTGATTTTGCAAATGACTCATTCTGTTTGATGCTGTTGGGTCATCTCATTCTGTGTTAACTATCTTCAAGTACAAACATACAGAAACTCTTTGGCAAAGTATTTTACTGATTTCTAAGGAATCATTGCTTGGGTAGATATACATGAACAGACAGTGGTCCTATTGAAATGAGCCACAGATTACATTTACTGTGAACAGACGTATTGACTCTGTGACTGTGTTGTGACTAAACATAGCATGGAGAGGACTCATAAGAAACTATGTAAACTTGTATCATCAAGTTTACCATTTGCTTTACTGTCTGTGTACAATAGTATAGTGAAAGTACATGGTCAGTGTGTGTATGAAAAGAACTGAATGGTTATTTATAGGATATGTTATATAATACTTAATTTATTATATTTAATACCTAATTCTATGTAGTTTATAGCATCTTTTAGGACACTTAGAAGGAGTGAAGTATTTTAAGACTTTGGTGTTGTCTCTATTTTATTTCTGACAGTGTGAAAGGATGTCACACTCACACAATACTAATACCCAGGAGTCACTCTTAACACTTACAGAGATGTAAACATACAGCTGGGTGCATGGAAACACAAAAACAATATGTCAGTGTGGTTGGCAAAAAGGATGAAGACATTCCTCCACCTTTTATTTACATCAACAGCATCAACTTAGAATGAAAAATAGAGAGTAAAAGTGAATTTACATTTTTGGTGGAGAATTTTGTTATTACAACAGAGTTATGTGTTTCCCTCCATATAAGAGCAGTGGGAAAATCAGTTCATAACTTAGCAGTGAAAATACAAGATAAATAACAATAACATGCATTTACAGTTGACTTGAACATGTAGCTTGTATGAACAGGCAAACTATGTCTACTCTGGTAAACACTATTAATCCTCTATCCAGCAAGTGACTATTTTAGTCATTTTCACATACATTATAAGACAGTCACAGCAGCAATTACAGCAGTGTTTTTCATCTTGGGGTTGGGACCCCATGTATGGTCCTCTGGAATTCAAATGGGGTCATCTCAAATTTCTAGTAATTGATGTTGAGTAAGTACATCATTTATTTGTATAGCACATTTGAAACCAAAGTACTTCACAGTAAAATAGTCTCTCATCTGAACCCACTTTATCCTCACTAGGGTCATGGGGGTCACTGGGGGCCTAATCCAGCTACAATGGGTGAAGTCGGGGTACACCCTGTATGAGTCTCCAGTTCATCTCAGGGCTGAACATATATAGACAAACAATCACTCTCACATTCACACCTATGAACAATTTAGATTAACCAATTAACTCATCAGTGCATGTGTTTGGATGGTGGGAGGAAACTGGAGTACATGAAGAAAACCCACACAGACACAAGAACATGCAAACTCCACACAGAAAGGTCTGGTGTGGGATTCAAACCAGGGCCCTTCTTGCTGTGAGGCACGAGTGCTAACCACTGCACCACCATATCGCCCCGGTGAAATAGTAAGAAAACAAAATAAAATACATTAAAATTATGAAAATAATTAAATACAAATATAGAGATACCAGTACTGACAGATGAGACAGATCAAACAAGACAAGGAAACAACAGCACAGTAATACAACAATACATACAGTAATAGGGTCGGAATATCTGATAGATATTACCAAAAAAATGACTAATACAAAGATATGGTAAGTAAGGACAGACAATCCCAATCCATTAAAGACATGAAAATCTGAGTCTGAAACTGAAGCACTACTGTTAACAAATGTTCATTGGTTGGTTTCACATGCTGCAGCTCTTTAATAATTCATAGTTTGAGTTATTGTTTATTCAGTACTAATTGTTAAGATGGACTGACTGTACATATCCTGACCAAGGAAAATAAAATTCTCCCTTTGTGCAGTAATCTACACCTGGCTTTTCTACTTCCATCTATAATAATATACTTTATATAGCCTAAATGTTGCCTAAAATTAATATTTATTTGCAACATAGTATAACAAATTATTACATAAATTTAAAAAAAATACATTTTGAATGTTTGGGATCACCAAAAATTTGTGATATTAAAATGAGCCAAAAAAGTTGGAATCCAGTGAAGATAGCGAGTCAACAATCTCAGGTCCAATGTGGTCTTCAGGCTCTGTAAGGTCCACTTCTGCATGAACAGTGAGTGTACCTGCTCTCTTCTGTAACATAAAGTAATGGTACTAATGTAAAGAATGATGTTCAAAGGGATAATGTGGATGTGGACAGGGGTCTGTATCAGCACTAATGTTGTTGTCATGTTCTAAAAGACATGTTCCTTTCACCCCAATTGTATTTGTCTTCTTCTACTTTGATAGTTTTTTGGGTTTATGAATACAGGAACTTTATTGACCTCGATTTTCTACGTGACAATAAAACATATTGAAAATTTTCACAAAAGTAAATAACTTGTGTTATATCCTCTATGGTTAAAATTTTTAATTTCATGTTTCTGAGTCTCCTATAAAGGGTTAAATTAGGGATTTATGTGAAAATTGTGACTTCTTAAATTTCAAAGCACTAAACAGAAACTTTAAAGCAATCACTTAAATAATGTATTACTTTTAAGAATGTAACTGAATCCTGATTGCTACCTATGTGAATTCTAACAATACTTTAATCGAGTTGTTCATATTATGTCTAAATACACATATAAATCAAAGATAACACCAGCTTTTAGTCTTACTGGTCTTTTTTCAGTCTCCTATAGTCATGCTAGAGCAGATAAATAGTAGTATTGAGTAATGAAAGTACAATATAAAATCATAGTTACTGTACTATATAGCTTTCCTTTGCTAGAAATGACACAGTTTGACAAAAATTCTGCATAAGATGAATAACACTGGACTGAGTTGGTGTGTGATTAATGTTGTAATTGTGTGAAGTATGGAAAGAATTTGCTGCAGCTCTGTACATGATAAAATACTTATAAAACAGTGCAACAGCACAATGTGAGGTGTCATAAACCTGTGCTTATCTCAATAACCCAGATGAAATGCCTAAACCTGTAAGCACTTATCAGTTGTTGAAGCAATCAACATTCTTTAGTAACTGTTGGACTTCAACTGCCATGCAAAACAGCAGGTGGACGTTTGCCTGTGTGTGCTTGTCAGAGATAAATTCACCTGCAGTTTGTCTGTGGAGGAGACCTGTTTATCTCCACTACCACCATACTGGGATGATCGTTCTCATGCAACCCACCCCAAAAAAAACTACACAAATAGCACTCAATAACATTACAAGCCCAGCCCCCACCACCAGCTGATGCCAAATCTTCATCCACATGCATGTGTGTATGTGTGTGTTTGAATGAAGCATGTAGTCGGTGGTGCTAGTGGTGCAGGGGAGAACAGCAGATGGCAGGGCTGCCCCCGTCATGTCTGCTTTTGGGGAGAACAATGCATCTCTTAGAGCTCTTATTAAAGGAGGGGAAGGGGATTTCAGTCCACGGACAGCTGGCAGGCAGCGTGCCTCACACCCGCCCCTCTCCCTCCATGTCCACACACAGACACACACTCTGCAATTAACTGGCACGGGCCACGGCTTAAATATTTACCAGGCACATGCAAACAAAAGACTGTTCAAAAAATAATGATTAATCCGTGTCTCAATTATATGACAGCACTTTTTTCACACTGTGATTGTAAGAAATGATCTGTTTCCAATTTGAAGGGGTTTTTTTGTATCAAATATAGTAATAATATCCATTATTATAACATAATCACATTATTTTATATTTAGTTGATCAGTAGAAATTGAATTATTTTAGGTCAATAATCATTTAAGATATGTGAACAGCTAACTTCTTGTTTCCAGTTTTTTACATTTAAAGAACTGCTGCTTCTTCTGTTGATATTATTATTATTATTATTATTATTATTATTATTATTATTATTATTATTATTATTATTATTATTATTATTATTATTATTATTATTATTATTATTATTATTATTATTATTATTATTATTATGGACTAATACAGAACAGTTTAGATCATCTCTGCCTTTTGTGAAAGTGTAAGAAGAATTTAGTTATATATTTTATATCTTCATCTAGGTTTATGTGCTGGTTGATCTGACAGTCAAGAATCATGCTCAAGAAAAATACAACAGAGAATCTTAATGCTCAATGAAACTGGTAAAGTAGAATAGACTAGGATCACTCAAAATGAACGCAGCCTTAAAAGTATACAGTAATTTATTTGAACTTATTTCTATTCAATCACAAGCTACTTTATTAAATTTACAGAAACCATAATTACTTTATATTTGCCTACTTGTATATTGCTTGTGTGATAAAACAAGTGATGTTTCCTTCAACTTTCTTATCATAAAGTCATTAAGTGTATCATCAATTTAGCCTGTGATGAGAGAGATCTGCCTTAAATCAATTAAACCAATATGAAGCAGTGGTTGGTTGTAACAAAACACATCTCTGTAATGTATTTACTTAAATGAATGGGTGAAAAAGTAATGTTTTATTGTGTTTCAGCTCTCACAATAACATTCCAATGAAAGTCTTAAAAGTGTGAGGACTTAAATCTCCTCTAAGTTTGGGAGCTGTGCAGACAGATTCCTCAGACAAAGACAACAACAAGCTCTTTTACATGACACAAGCGGCCAGCTGAGTTAGTGCTGCTGCTCTGAATCCAATTTCAGTTTTTTTTTTGTTTTTTTTTTTGTCGCTCAGCCCCCCCACCCCCCTTCCCCTTCCTCATCCCCCTCCTCCTCCTCCTTCTCCTCCTCCTCCTCCTCCTCTTCCCTCTCCTCCTCCCCTGTGCACTGCTTTTGATCCCACAGGGACTTGGAGCCTTTACATTCCAGTCATTCCAGCCACACTGAACAATCGGCCCTCAGTTATTTATTAGTGCAGCTCTCAGCTCTCTGCTCAGTCTGCTGCTGCTGCTGCCCTGCGCACACACGTCCATGGAAAAGCGCAGCGCAAAGCTTGGAAACTAGAGAATATTGTCCAACTGAAAGAAAAATACTGTGGGAGATTACTGAAGACCGTCAGTGGCTTTTATATGTGATGAAAGTATAGAATAAATTGGTAAGTTTCTCTTTTTATTTCACTTGGATTATGTTTGGATGCATGGATCTGGTGCAGCACATTATCTACTGTCCACATTTGGTCCAATTTAGTTTCCTGAGGTTCAAGCTTATCCACTTGCAGTATGGTCGGTGTTAAATACGTAACTTTATTTAAAAGAATAATAAGTAGAAGAGGTTTTTTTTTTGTCTTTAAATGGTTTTTGTGAAGTATGTTTTTGATTTGCTTTAGATATATTTGTGTAAGTGTGGGAAGACTCGTGTTTATAGCAACTGAGTATTATAGTGTTGTAGAGTTGTGCGGATAAAGTTATGCATCATGATGTGAGCAGGCAATAAAACTGGATCTGCACTGACATCACTGACAGGCATATTTCCAGAAACAACTCATGCACTTCCAGCAGAAGTCAGACTGAAGTATAGGGGTGTGTAAATTATACTGGATTAAATGGAATCTGAGATCCTTACTAAGAGACAGACTTTATACCACTGAAAATGATGGGAAGGTTTGTTCAGTTTGAAAAGAAACACATGTAGTACTAGAAAATCAGATGTGAAGAGCAACCTCTGATGAAACTATTGTATTTTCTTTCAGATTTGTGACTTTTGTCCAAACTGCCACCTCTAGGCTGGTTTTTTTTTGGCATATTTTCTTCAGACTGTCATGAGAACTGCTGAGGACTCTTCTGGAACGGTCCTGCACCGTCTCATCCAAGAACAGCTACGCTACGCCAATTTGACCGACACTCGCACCCTCCTGGCCATCCAACAGCAGGCCTTGCGTGGAGGCAGTAGCGGCGGGGGCACCGGTAGTCCCCGCTCCTCTCTGGAGAGCCTGACTCAGGAGGAGACCCAGTACATCCAGATGTCAACACGACAGGAGCCTCAGGGCCAGGAGCACCAGGGGGACTACCTGCACTCTGAGAGCCCTGTGTGCCACTTGTACCAGCTCCACGGAGAGGAGCTGCCCACTTATGAGGAGGCCAAAGCCCACTCCCAGTATCTGATTTCTCAGAAGGGACAGGAACGGCCAGGCATGGACATAATGGGGATTAGAAATGAGGAGCAGTGGGATCTAAAGAGGGAGCATGCACGCTCCCTCAGTGAAAGACTCATGCAGCTCTCTCTGGAGAGGAACGCACAGAGACACAGTCAGACCATGAGCTCCTCACACAGCTACCCACAGCTGTACAGCCATAATGTGACAAACACTGTGGCTCCTGACATGCAAGGACCTCAGCAGTGTGTGGACCAGCGGGGGCCACCTCCGGACTATCCTTACTGTGCCAGACTTCCTGGATATATGCTAAGTCACTCACAAGAGCATGGACAATATTACAGAGAACCTCCTCCTCCTTTCTATTCACAGCATCACAGGTAATTACAACACTGATACCACTATCAGACACTAGAAAACAGGGTTAATTTCTAGTTTCAGACAATGCTTCCTGCCATATTTGGACAATTAGGCAGTACTGTAGTAAATAACCAATGACTTGTGTTTCCAGGTATGTGTCTGCTCAGTCCCAGGTGGCTCACAGTGGCATCATCCCAGCCTCCAGCAATAATTCTGCTCAGACTGACATGTTGATGCGGGAGAATGAAAGGCTGAGGAAGGAACTGGAGGTGTATACTGAGAAGACTGCCAGGCTGCAAAAGGTAAGCGAATGTGGTGTGATAAATGAAGCCATTGGCTTATACAAGGTGTGGAAATTACGAAACAATCATTTCTTGCTCATACATGTCAAGGTGGTGGACTGTCTGACAGTTAAGAAATATGCATAGTAGAAAGATTCCAGTAATTAGTTCATTCAAATGACACAGTCATAGCTTCCAAATAATCTATTTGTAACACACCTTGTCAGGGAAATTGTGTTCAACCAGTGAGGTGGGACTTCACAGATTTCCCCAGCCACTGAAATGCCTTCAATACATTCATCCCTTTTTTGTCTTGTAAAACATTCTGGCATATTGCCATGAAATGAGATACATTTTTTGACACCTGGGACCCAGGAGTGGTAATTCAAGAATGTTGAATCCCAGCATACAGTTAACAAGCCATTTGCAAGCAGATGTGAATTACTGACCTCTTTATATTAACAACTACAACAGAAACAGACATTCAATGCCTTTGCAAACTACTAAGACTTATTTTCTTCTCACATTTTCCTTTCAGTTGGAGTTGGAAATTCAAAGGATATCTGAAGCATATGAGACGCTAATGAAAGGTTCTGCCAAGCGTGAAACTCTGGAGAAAACAATGAGGAATAAACTAGAGGCTGAGATCAAGAGGATGCATGACTTTAACAGAGATCTAAGAGGTATGTAAACATTCACTGAGTCAAATCAAAACCTTCTTATTAATTGGTTCAAAGTGTAACCATTTTTTGTCCTTTTTCCAGAACAACTTGACTCAGCAAACAAACACAGAATGGCCAGGGAATCTGAGAGTACAGACCAGAAGCACCATGTGTTTGCTAAACTCATAGAGCAAAGTAAGTATACAAATTCTTCTTCCACAAAATTTGTCATTTCAAACTATTTTGAAGTTGAGTACTTAAAATAATCAGAACATACCAAAGAGGGATTTGTTTCCTCCTTGACTGCAGTGGTGTGCAGGGTGCAATGACTCTATCTCTAATGTTCAGTGCTGCTCTTGACATTTGGCAGTCAGATATTTTTTCATGGCAGCAATAAATATGGCCTGGATTCCTGGGATTTTTGTAGGTATTTCAGGCTGTTCCAGTATTAGGGATGCCTCCCTCCACTCACCAGATTTGCATCACTGCTGACTTTTTTCCTCAAGGGGAACTAATAAGTCTGGGACTCTAGAGCGTTCAGGTCCAACTCAACATGACCCCTGGATAACTTATTCTCCTTGTTTGGGCATTTCTTTACTTAATGGTTTAATCATGACTGACCCATTGACAATATTTTCTTGCCCTTTGTCCTTTCTGGGTAGAGATGCGTTCCAGATTAAACCTACCTTATCTTATTTGATTCTTTTTGATATTTATTCAATCTTTCAGATGCCAGTTACTGTACTTTAGTTGGAAGAACTTTTGCCTCACAATGGACATGTTCAAACATTGTGAATATTGTAATTTTTTTGGTTGGAGTTACATAACCAGCCATGCCATTTCTGTTTTACATTAATCTATTGGAATTACAATTACACCATTTTATAAGTTTTTAACACATCTAGGTGTACCTTTTGTCATGAGATAAAAGTTAGATTCTGTGTTTCCAAAAAACAGATATCTTGGCACTGGTCCTGTAAAGAGGTTAATTCAATGGGAGGATGTGTAGTTTATGTATTTATGTTTCAAGGACTACTTGAATTATATTTTGAGCTGCTTGTTTACTTCATGTCCTTAGAAGCATTCCAGAGCCTTTCCCAGTACAAAGCTATGCCTGTGTGCGTAAGTGGATAAGAGGAAGTCTGCATTCCCTCCACAGGCATGCACTAACGTTGTGTAATCGGCCCTGTTTTAAAGTGGCACTAACAAATGAAATGAATTTACTTTTTAATAGTGTTTGTTTAGATCCGTCAGTACTTCTCAGCTTGAATTGCTGTGATTTGGCTGTAACTTGGATTTATTTACAGTTTCAGTGACAGGGTGTCATGGGGTCTGAACTACATGCCTTATTACCGTGTGTTAAAATCTCTGGTTGGGCCACATTCCATTCAAATGTAGCTCCTTCGTTCACTGCCTACATCGTCACTCAACTGATCAATAGTCTTAATAAACAGTGTAGCTATCCGATGAACAGCTGGTGATCATAACCTCTGCCTCAGATTTTGTGTAAACATGTCACTGTTGTAGTTACTTGCTAACAATTACCTCACTTTGTCTTTTAGATGAAGAGCAGCAGCGGGAGCGTGAACGCCTGGAGAAGCAGATCCAGCATCTGCGAGTCTCTGGAGAGGATTGTCAGCGAAGGCGGGAGCTGCTAGAGCAAGCTTTGGCTACGACACAGGTCCGAAACCGGCAGCTGGAGGAAGAGCTGCAGAGGAAGAGAGCGTATGTTGAGAAGGTGGAGAGGCTACAGAGTTCACTGGCTCAGTTGCAAGCGGCGTGTGAGAAAAGGGAATCACTTGAGATGCGACTGCGTACTCGATTGGAACAGGAGCTGAAAAGCCTCCGGGCTCAACAGGTGAGAAGACCTTTCATCTCACAGACTATGGTGCACCTTGTGCCCAGGAGCTCAACGTTAACCACCATTCTCTATTATCAGTTTCACAACCAGGCAGCTGACTCCACAGCATCAGAACTGAGCTCCTCCACTTTGCACCAGCAGCTGAGGGAGAAAGAGGAGCGTATTCTGGCCCTGGAGGCAGATATCACCAAATGGGAGCAGAAGTATCTGGAGGAGAGCACCATGAGGCAGTTTGCAATGGATGCAGCTGCTACTGCTGCTGCCCAGAGGTAAAACAAACATTTTATATATCACAAAAAACACAGCAAGTTATGTTCTAAATATATCTTATAAATACAGTCAATAGTTTAGTTTGTTAATATGTAATACCACCAAAAACGTATAGACCCCCAATTGACTCCTATTAAAAAAGTGGTAACTGCTCTGCAAAACCACTATGCTAATTTCTCATAGGACTCCTTATGGTCTGTGTTACATTTTTTGGACCCTTTGATAGGTTTTCTCATGGCTCTTCAGTTCTGTTAACTTAGCCTGAGTTAATAGTAAAGCCATTGGTTTCTCACAGTGGCTACATCACATTATTCTGTGTTTTAAGCATTGCCTGTTTTGTTTGCAGAGATACAACCATTATCAAGCATTCACCGGGACATTCACCGAATAACAGCTTTAATGAAGACCTGCCCTTATCTACGCACAGGCATCAGGAGATGGAGAACAGGTATTCATAATTTCTACTTATTAGCACATGTTACATTTTGACTAATACGAGTGTATCAATCCTGGAAATAGTGAACTGACTCCATGTTTGTGTTTAGGATTCGAGCTCTTCATGCTCAGCTCCTGGAGAAAGATGCTGTGATCAAAGTCCTCCACCAGCGCTCCAGAATGGAGCAAGGGAAACTGGAGAAACAAGGACTTCGACTGGCCAGATCTGTCCCCTCCATCAACACAGTGGTCAACAGCAGGGAGGTTAGAGGTGAGTTTAGGAATTGTCCTTCAAATTTCCTGCAGCAGTGATGAAGTTTTAATCTTTAATGACACATTTATCAAGCGACAACTGGTAGACTGGCCACTGTCGCCAGACAGAATGTACACTTTCTAAAAAAAAAATCAGGGAGTAGGAGACAACCCTTTGGCGTCCCTCAAATAGACAACATGTTTTTAAACTGGAATGCATATCATCTCTCACTCCAGAATAGCTGATCCAGAATAGTCATGGGAAGAAATCAGCAGGGCAGATGTTCAGGAGTGTGTAAATGTGGATGTAAGTGGATAATTAAACAGTCTTCCCCCTTTGTCTGCATTTGTAGTAAAGAGCCTCTCAGATGACCAGACAGGTGCTGCCTCGCTGCAGCCCAGTGTGGTTCCCAAGGGTCCCAGCCGAGACTCCAGCACCCAGAGTGATGAGGCCCCACAGGAGCCAGAGCCAAACAAGCTAAAGGAATCTGAAGCAGCAGCCACTACTGGTGGGTTTATTGTTGTGTTAAACCTTTGACACCTAGTCAGTCCTACACAGCTCTGTTAATTTTAACAGTTGGTCTTTTGATTTTAATTCTGGTTGATCCCAAGTTAAATAGTAACCAGACCCAGGGTCAGGACACACAAAGGATATTCCAGGAGTATTAATAAAAATTTTGCTCATTGAATTGTTGTCTTGAATATCATTTTTGAAACAACACGCATTGCAGTTGTGTTTTGCTAAATTGTCTTTCTAAATTGCTGACTTTATCTTAACTCTAGATTCCTCAGAGGAGCCAAAGGCAGCGCTCAAGCCATTCAAGAGCAACAGCGTAGATGCAGAGGTGGTTGAAATCCTTATTTAAAAATCCCAGACTGCTCCCTACTGCCAATTTGGACTGATTTACAGCCAAGAAGGAGGTTTATCAGAAGCATCAAAGGCCTTCCTCTACATCTGACCACGACAAAATAAAGACTGATGGTCTGAAGCGACCACTGAACAGTTTGACTTGATTCAACATGCAGAGTGCAGAGTATGGTGAGGAGAGCTGTGCTGTCCACCACCATTTCTGCACAGTCCATGAAAAATTTGTGTCAGAATCCTTTGAGGTACCTGGACACTATTCTGCCTTGTAATCAGAGTTAGACTGCTGATGGTGCAAACCCAGATGTTGAGCATGTTATTTGATTTTTTTTGGTTATGTTTTGTATTTATATATGTAAATGCTGCTCATATTGTGATGTTTTGGTTTGTGAGGCGAGGAGGACAAAGGTTCACTTGTTCTCCTTCAGTTTTTCAATTATATACACATGACTCACTTTGTAGGATTACGTACCCAAACCATCTGTTTCTATGTTAGGTTTAGTAAGTGTTTCCAGTAGCATTGTTCTGAATATAATGGGAATTTAGATAGTATAAGTATCCTCTATATTTTCATCCTGTATTTGAGGATTACCCATATATAAATTAACAGTTGTCCCTCTTTTTTTAAAATACATTCTGTCTTCTGCTAAAAGCTCGCAGTGGATTTGAAAATGTCCTTTGAATGCAGAGCTTCCAGAACGTCTGCTCATTCTCTCTTAAAAAAGACTGTGAGGATTGACAGCATTTCACGGGGGTCTAATTTTCCAGATCCCGGGTTAATGTTGGGGCCTCAAATGGCAACTGCCCAACATTTCTCTCCCCTCCACTTACATGCTGGAGCTAATCTTCTCACATTCCTCACTGAGGGAATGCTCCCGTTAAAGAAAAAGGCTATCTAAAGTCTGACCCCCCCCGCCCTTGTTAAAATGGCATGCATTCTCTACATGATTCCTTTTCTGGGACTGGTTATTTCTTCTGCACCGTGATAGCTGGTTCTACCATGAGCGTCCAGCAGTGTAGTGTGAAAACGGTCAACTATAATTGGCCTGCATTTGCCATTCTATTTGTTGTTCCCATCACTGTGATATATTCGGACATGTTTTCTCCATTGCTCAAGTATCTCACATTTCTGATGGCGACTATGTGCTTAACATGGAATCTTCTATTTATTTCTTTGTGCTAAGTGTAGGATCACTGAACACTGCTGAATGTAGACTCCCGTTTCCCAAGAATGTGTTTTGTATTTAACTGGAACCCTTTATTAGAAGGGGGATACCATTAAAATTCAAAGCTCTAAGGAAGTTAAACTATGATTAAGTGTCAAATTGGTCCAAAACTCAATACAAATGTCAAATTTGAATACTACCATGTAGAAACCACACACTCCAGGTTTGATATTATTCATCCTGATGTTATTATCACTAGCAGCATTGGTAGCAATCCTACAAAAACCCTACAAATTCCCTCATTTGACTGGTATTCCCGTCTGTTCATCCCATTTTCTCCGCAGTGCATTTGCTGGTCAATGCATTGTGTCAGCCTGAGTTAATATCCTTCACCTTTTTTTGGAATGTGTTTACATGAATGGCTATTTGAAGTGAGAGAGAAGTTAATATATTTTGTTGTGTGTTCTTCATTCATTTATTTTTGTTGTGTTATTTGTCATGTGTTTTGGTGCCAAAGATGTAATCTACTTTTAAGTTATAATTGATGACGGATACAAAAGGTTCAACTAAAGTTCCTTGCTTCAGCCAGTTGAACCATTTTGATGTTGCTGTGAACTTTTGTAAAGGAGACGTCTGCCTTAACATTTCACAATAATAGATTAAAATTCTTAATATATGTCTCATAAATGCCTGTGTTTTGTGTGTTCTTGTGATGTTGGGTTTTTTTTTTTGGAGGGGTGGGGTTGCACATAGGGCTGGTTGCATAAACATCCATCTGAGAAAATTCACTTCCTTTAACTGAAGCATCTGAACCCATTTCTGGATGCATTGTTATCCACTCAGGGTTCATTTGGAGATGATGTTGCATGTCCAAAAATCCACAAAGCAGTATCATGAGTGCGTAGTACATGAAATATGTGAGAACTCAACCTTCACCACTGTTTATTGTCTCAGAAAGCAAAATATCCACAGACAGAATTAATGTTATTTTAAAATCAACATTAATGTATACTACTTATTGGAAGCACTAAGATCCAATCATTGCTAAAGCATGTTATGCCATGTAAGAGTCCAACAAAGAGAAAAATAATAGTGTATGGAGGTGCACTGATTGGATCAGTTTATGCAGTCTGTAATAGACATAAAGTGTTTCCACCTTAAAGTCTATCACCTTCCAACAGCTTAGAAACATTATACATTTGCTATGTTCAACTAGAACTGAAAGTGTAAGCTATGTTTGAGGCTATTGATGGACTCGTCCATCTGTATATTGAGGGGGAAGTGACATTTGATCACAAGTGTTCAGGTGAGGCCCAGAATGACAATTCTCTGTAACACGAAGCGTGAACAGACAAGTATTGGCATATTTCCAGATGAATGTTATACACATCAATGAAAGTCAACAAATAGGCTTTAAAGTCATTCATTCCCTTTGATCTGAACTTGCTTTCTCTTCACTCAGGTCATGGGGTCACTGGATCTTATTCCAGCTGGGTGAAGGCAGGGACATGTCATCAGTTCATCACAGGGCTGACAAATAGAGACAAACAACCACTCTCACATTCACACCTATGGGGAATTTAGATTAACTGATTAACCTGTCAGTATGTGTCTTTAGATGGTGGGAGGAAGGCGGAGTACCCAGAGAGAACCTTCACAGACACAGAGAGAACGTGTAAACTGCACACAGAAAGGTCTACCTCATTGACTAAAGTCCTTCGTTATATGTTTATTTAATATAGATATTTAACAATGATGCTGTATCTAGAAATGGATCAGAAAATATGTGGTACTTTAAGCACAGGCACTTGATGTTTCTGCAGTTCTTAGTTTTAATATTTTTTCCCTTTATTTGAGCAACACCAAGTGATAAGTAAACTTATGTGCAACAATATTTACATGAAATCATCATAATGTGGGTGAAGGGAGTGGATTGGGGGTTAATTTATATACTATAGCATGTAATGTACAAAAGACACAAAATGTATGACTCATCAGACAGTAAAAGTCAATGTCCTGCCTTGGTTGTGTAAATGTTTTGTGGGTGGTAATGTATGTGAGATGTGTGAATGTGGTGTGAATGTTATGCTCAAAAATTCAGGAGAGTGACAAAAGATAATAATTTAGAGAAAGGAGGGATGGGGGGGTAATAAAAGATAAATAAGGAAATAAGATGAAAGGTACAATTTATTATTATTATCATTATTATTATTATTTTTACTATGTCATCAGTGTTAATGTCACCGTCACACTTCACCATTGCAGTACTGTACTTGTATTATTTAAAGGGTGACTGTGACTGTATAACATGGGAATAAACTTATATTGAATGTAAGAAGTTTATCTATTGCCTTTATGATAACAGCCTGTATACTGATTTATATGAGGAAGACTCCATACCATTTTTCTTAAAAGTCTGTATCAGCTACAATGTTTAACACTAAATTTTGTTGTCTTAAAAACGACCGTCCAACATGACTCCAACTCAAACATGAGCATATGCAAATCTTACATATCCAAAAATTGTTTCCCATAAAATTGAAATAAATATAATTTTAGTGGTGACAGTGTGATTTATTGTGGACAGATAAAGTATATGGGGTAATTATATATAATCATTACACTTGGTCTAAGGTGATTATTGATGTATATAAATAGGAACATAAACAGGACTGTATCCAAAAACAAAATTATCAGAACTTTAAGGGCAACACTTTATTTTCATATTTTGTACAACAGGACTAAATCATTCCGATAACACTTTTTGCCTCCTTTAACCTCTGTATAGTGTGTCATCTTATCCTTTTTTCATCACCCACAGTACTTCAATTACTCTCTTGTAAAAGTTACAGAATTTACATTTCTTAATATCAGGTGAAAACATGGACGTTAATTAGCATTTAGAGTTTTCCTCCTGAGATTAGTGGCAACAGCTAAAAAGTTGATATGACAGAATGTTCATCTTCAGGATTCTGACAGTAACTGCATTAAGAGTCAGTCACAATGACAGACAAATCTCGTAACAGGGAACTGCAGCTGTATGCAGGATGACATGTTGGTTCCAGGTTCTAAACTGTTGATATGAAGAAAACCACAACATCTTTACTTCCTTTTAGTGTCACTGTTAATTTGTGTTTTGATGAGAAATAATTTTTCAACACATTTTTCGATAGGTCTGTCATAACAAGTGCATTAATGCATATTAATCCATCATCATGATTAAAAATTTGTAATGCAATTAAATGAAAAACATTTTTTTACAGTTGTTTTGTGTGGGGGTTTTTTTAGTACATTTTTAATTTTTCATCACTTTTTTGTGGTAGTTTTTTTGGGGGTGGGACTTAGAATGCTTATTTTATTTTATATCTGCCTTTTTGTATTTCGTAGTGTTTTTTGGGGGTATTTTGTGGGAAATTTGAGTACAAAAAAGAAAACCAGAGTCAGAACAGTTGACCAGCATAAAGTGTTTTGATCATGATTAATCAAGATTAATCCAAAGCAACCCTGTGATTAATCTGATTTAAAAATTTCAATCATTTGACAGCACTTCTATTTCAGAGCTAAATCACAAAGTAAAACCTCAAACCCCTGGCAGAGGCATTAACTCAGTTTTCACAACACAACCCCCCCCACACACAAAAAAAAACATGATGTGAAATTTCAGATGTGTTGCGAACACAGATGCAGTATGAATTCTGAAAATATAGGCAAATATCATGAAACTTAAAACTAACATAATTTAACTTTCTGCCTGAGTGATCAAAAACAAAATATGGGATTTTACATTACTGCTGGCAGTTATTAAGTATATCTCTGTGATTTCCACAAGGTTTAGTGCTGGTCCCTGCAGCCTTCACATGCACAAATTCTTTGACAAACGTTGAGTTTTAATGTAAATATTTTAACCTTCCTTGTTCCCCCTGTTAAGCTGGAGATGACATTCCATAAATGCCACACATTTTCCTCCTGCTGCCTTTACTTGTAGCCGAATGCCACGTTTCTCAGCTCTGAAAAGTTGAAATGATAAATATCCATTTGTTAAATTCCTTTCGTGCAGGGAAATAACTTGCACAATTGTACCATTATTTTTCGTCCCATGTGTGTACAGACAGATCATATTTCATCCTGCCTCTAATGTCTGTACTTACAAGACAAGAACCCCTGCTGCAAGATACACTGGGGGTTGTGTAGGTGAAAGGTTAGGATTACGTGACTCCAGGCAGTCCTAAGTTTGAACAACTTTGCAGGAGATTCATTCCTGGGTAGTGCTTATGCGCCACAAACGCGTCATTATCATCTTTCTTATCCATGAACGTGTATGCATTCCATACACATCTGGAGTCCTGCAGGAGTTTTGTGCTCATTGTCAGGACTCGTGCATTTATCACCATGATTTCACCACTTTGACTTCCAGCAACCATCAGTGATTCGCACTTGACCACAACATCAGTCACAGGGGATCAAAAACAGATGTCGGCAAAGGATGCTTAAATGTAATAAATAGATCTGTTGTTTGTTTTATTGTCTCAGTAAACTATAATCATGTGAAATAATGGGATCCTTTTTAAGATGTTTATATTGTGATTCCTTCCTGATTTTGTCTGTTTCATCTGCAGTTACTACTTTTTCCAGATGCATTCACAATTCATACAATAATGTGAGAACATTAGTATGCCGTTCAGCAAAAGGTACAACAATTGGAAACAAATCATCTGACTCTTTTTGGAGGCATTTGAGCCTATTTTGTCCCAACAGGCTGTTAGAAATACTTGGAAAAATAACGGCAGAGCTCTGTGTTTTGCCTTAATTTCCATGGAGATTCCAAAACTTCCTGCCTACAGCAGTCATGGAATGTGCCCCCACCCCCTTTTCTTTTCCACATAAATCAGGGCACCGTCCTCTAATTTTAGGACTGTTACAGAGATGAAGCAAATACAAAGACACTTCAACCAAGTTTTTGACTACCTGTTATAGGTGACATTATGTCTGTATGAAGGTGTTTTCTGTGGCTGAGGTGCAACCAACGCTGCTGCACCTGTCCTCTCCAGCCATTCCATTATCGCTAACCTCCCACTTGATTATGCAGCTCCTTTACTCCACTTTAATGATTATGTTGAATATTGACCTTATATGCGTTCAATTTTAAAGGAAGTTGTGGTGCAAATGCTTTAACTGTTATTTAAGCTTGATAATTAAGTTGTGACTGGTTCTGTTTTACTTACATTTCTAGAAGAGTTGGAATAGCAAACATGTCTGTGTGACTTTTGAGGCTTTCTGTGGGTTTCACTTCTATATTATTTGGGATTTAACCTTTTAGTGAAATTGAGAGGCATAAACCTTAGTCAAAGGTTTTAAGATTTGGTGTATGAAAACAAGGCAAAACATGATTTGGTGCAATATTTTTACAAAGCAATGATCATGAAAAATTCAACATGACACTATGACAGAACAATTTCAAAATGAATACTATTACTCGATTTCAAGCTCATGAGGAAACTGTGATCCTCACCCTTGACATAGCATTACACTTGCTTGTCTGGGAATATTTGCATCTTCCTTTAAAAACAATACTTGCAGTGTTACTGATGATGCAAGTCTGACTGATCTGAGGTCTGTGTAATGGACTACATTTGGGACTTTCTCAGTCAAGGATTTTAACACAGCTGTTTGAATCAAGCTACACAAAGCAGAAAGAGTGTTTCATAGTTGGAAAGGAATGAGTCAAAAATGTTTGGTGTCTGAGGCAAGAGAGTACAATACAGGATGATCTCTGAGCTCAGCCACAGACAATGGGAACACCTGAATCAGCACTGACACCAGCCAGGTGGAGGTTACCAGTCAAAAGACCATAAAATCTACAAATGATTAATAAATAGAACAGACCAATTAGTAATCAGAGTGAGACAGAGATTGTGCTTTTGCTTCAGTTAAACTTTTTTTTTTTTTTTTTGCAAATCTGGTGAGGAGTTATGTTTGTTTATTCTTTGTTTTTACAGACAACACAAGAAAGTACCAGAGCCACAGGCAATATGGTTTCCTGAAAAATCCCCTGTCAGCAGATACATGCTGTTACTTGTGTACATCAGATTAGATTTATGTGTGGACATTTTGTTCACCTTGATGGAGACCTACTTAAAATAAATTCCTCTTATATCATGAGAACCCACATCATTTTCTTAGCTACTCAGCAATAACATCCGAAGAATGATTGTCATGAGGGTTTAACAAGTTCCCAGGTAAACCAACATGCCAACAGGTGTATGTGAGTGAATGAGTGAGTGCGTGAGTGAGTGAGTGAGTGAGTGAGTGAGTGAGTGAGTGAGTGAGTGAGTGAGTGAGTGAGTGAGTGAGTGAGTGAGTGAGTGAGTGAGTGAGTGAGTGAGTGAGTGAGTGAGTGAGTGAGTGAGTACAGCTGGGGAATTTAGTGGCCATGTCTCAGCATGCAGGAATGTTTTATACAAGCTTTTACAGCCCAGGTGTATTTAGATGATGATGTACTCAGTGATTGTCTGCAGATGTGTGCAGTATATAATAGATCTTATTTGGTGTTAATTTTAAAAAGATGATGGAGTTTAAAGTACCTGCAGGTTAAAACCAGAAACATATAAATGTGGTAAATTCTCACCTTTAAAGTTTCAATGTATAATTTTCACGCTTGCTCATATGAGGCTTGTGATGGAGTTGGTTTACAAACTGAATTCTATGTGGAAAACCTATGCCTTCTACATGGAAACTGAATAGTTAAAGTGATAACAAACACTATAACATGTGTTTTGAGCTGTAATACTGCTCAAGACACCTCACATACTAAAAAAAAATGCATTTTATAGGTGAGTATAGCTCAAATTCCATTTATTGTTTTAAAATGTTCTTCAGCCTTAGCACCTTGATAATGAATCAGGATCAAATATTTAAAACAACTCTATGACATGAAACGTCTTTTTTTTTTTAAATAAATAATTCCATTCAGATGCAATCAGTAAACCTGTCCTTCAGGAAGATCCACAAACCTCACTCATTTTCAAAGAGTTTAAACTGAAACCATTGAACTGAAACTGTATTTTGAAACATTGGACTTTGAAAAATCCAGTGATTTTGTCTTGTAAAACTGCTGCCTTGATCAGCAATTTACTGTGACACCAATCCTTACAGATTTACTGCTTTTGTCAGTGAAAATAGGTTGAAGTGTGAGGGCATCAGTTCTCTGCCAGTAATAATATTTTAAATATAGTGGATAATTAAATGGATATTGTTTTTTTTGTCAGGCCTTTCTGGGTCAAACAACCCTACTTCATACCCACAGGAAGTGATTTTCTGTTGAACTGTTAAATGTACTGTAGATGTGAATTACTGATGAAATGCTTAAACCAAAACCTTCAAAGCTACAAATGGGATCTGGCAGAAGACTCCTGTCAAATGACCCCATGTTGGACTGTTAAAGTGACATAACCTTAGACACTGTGGAATCAACAAATTTAGATACAAATACATACGATAAACCTGTTGTTACTGACAAGGCTAGTATTGAACTCTGTGCAAGGGTACCTCCACCTTATATTAAATTCAGTTTGGCCTGCAAAGGAGGAGCTTAAAGTCTGAGAAAATAACACAGGTGACATTCCTGAGACATTACAAAGAGAAAGCTGTGTTGGAAAAATGCTTCAATTAAATTGGCAAGAGAAGTCTAGAAATGCAATTCATAATTACAGCTATTACATATGTTTAAGTCTTTCCAACTATGAGGCAGAGTAATAACTGTAATAGTTTAAGTACATCAAAAAGGTATGAAAAATATTATGGAAAAATGCAAAGTTGAGACAACCCTGTGAAAACACATTTTGACTCGAAATTTTATGATAGCATGAAGTAATTTATTGGAATTAAGACATATATTATTTCTTTAAATAATGAAATATGCACTTTATTATCTTACTTTATGTGAAAATGTCTTCTGAAGAAAGTTTACTTCTGATCACACATGCAACTTGTACTCGCCCTCTTGACCTCACTGATTACAACACATTCCTGCTGTGCTACTGCTCTCTAGTGTCTCAGTGAAAGTATTACTGGTGTATTAGTTGGACCTCCTGTGGTGGGAGCTTCAGCGTGGAAACGCGGGAGATGGTCACATGACAGACGAAGAGAGGCGGCGGTACATTTTAACTGGATGTATTGTAAACCTCAAGTTCTGTAAACCAGCTGCGACTAAGGAAGCCGTTTTAAACTCGTCTATGACTTTATGCAGCTTTAACTTTTAGATATTACTAAATTAATGTTAAATGCCATCTGTATTGTGGAGTGCGTATAGTGAACCTAACTTATTTGACGTAAAGTATCCCACTTTTAGAACAAACTACGTCTACGTTGTAGATACGCCCAATAAATTCTTATCACTAAATAATGTAGGGTATTTTTTTTTTTATCATTCTGAGTTACCAACAGGGATTACACTAAAATATATCTGAAACTAAGTCAGATATTATTGTACTACTGTTGATCTGCTGCACTCGCCAATCACATGATCGTATACTCTCCACCCCATTGGCTCATGTAGAATACCTCTCTCATTTGGTGTCGTTCTGTGGTTTCAGGTTGGACAAAACATTCCTGCTGCTCCGATTGGTCAGTGATCTGGAAGACTCTCTTCTAATTGGTTAATCGGAGCAGGGAGGTCTGGCTCCTCTTAAGCGTTCTTCCGGCTTACATGTTGGTGAAAAAGAAAAGACGAATGGAAAAAATTATAATCAAAAAAACGACCACTGCTTAGTAACTCCACTATACGGTAATGAGTGCACACATGTAGAAGTGTATTTTTTATACAGCCATGTAAAGTTTATGACGTTTTAATTTTGTAAAAGTTTAGGATTTTACATGAAAAGCAAGCGGCATCAGGGTTAGCAGTAGCAGCATTAGCCTGCTGCTAGCTAACAGAGCTAGCTAACAAGGTAGCTTTTTAGTTTAAGGTTACTGAACTAAAAGCAGCGGACGCTTTATACCACATTTGACAGAGTAAATGCAGCATTCGGTGAAGTGAATGTAGATCACAAAAAGCTCAGTTTGTACTCCTCCTTGAACTTTGTATTTAGAATGTAACTAACGGTACTGCTGTCGTCGAGTAAATCGTTAGTGTCATTAGGTATTCCTAAATGTCACACAGACAGAGGTTCACCCAAACGCATCCGCCCAGCTGTTTATGATGTGTGTTTGATTAAGTACTTATTTTCGAAAATAATAATACTTGTTGGTTAATCGAAACGAGTTATCCAGTGCCCCGCTGGCTGTTTACGATGTCCCGCAGTACTCCGTCACCGTCAGCGCATTGATAGCTGCAGTCCTATTACTAATATTTATATTTAGCCTGTTTCTGTACTTGAAATTCCTGCCAAGGGTTAAATTTGCATACCATTGTTTTCATTTCTACCTACCCCAATGGGTAGAATTGCTATATAATTTGCATTTGCCAACTTTTAGCATAAATATTTAAATATTTGTAACCCTAAAACTAATGTCGACCATTAATCTATTTCAGGTCATAAATATTTGCAATGAGTTCCCAGCAATTTCCACGACACGGATTGCCTGCTTCTAGTGGGGGAACACCTCAAATCCCTGCAGGTGGAAATCTGGTTTCTGTAGGTCAGCAGTCAAATCCACCTGGTAAGTGACCTTAATTGAAATGACTACAGACATTCTCAAAATATCTTTAACATTAATACTAACTTAAAGTGTTGTTTTTTTCCCCCAGCTGGTACAGATGCAGACAGCAGTCGAGATGCTGAACACGGACAGCAGGATCATCCTCCCACTGGGACCGGTGCAAATTTGGCATTCAGAGATGACAAACAGGAGACCATGGTGGTTAGACCTTATCCCCAAGTACAGACACATGGTCAGCCACAAGCTGCTCCCCAGGCTGTACCTCTCCAGCCTGGCACACCAGTGACTCTACCCGCCCCCTCGGTTCATCTAGCACAGGCACAGTCTGCTGTTCTCACTGAGGGACAGATGAAGGTAATTATGTTTGTTAAACCATCTGCAAGCTTTCCATACAGATTAACATGATTCACCTTGAGGAGGAAACCATTTCATTGTTTACTTAATTTTAAATGTCACATATTCTAAGTGTTAGGCAAGATTGCTTTCATATTATGAATGTGCTAATTTATTGCTAGTCTACAACTGAGAGTCTCTATGAAGCATGTACAGTGTGTAATTAAGAAATAAAGACTCTTGAGTCCTGCTTTTCATGTTCCAACAAGTTTCCTTTATTGGGCTTGTCTGTATGGAGGTTTCTAATATATTTGTCTAAACAGCCCCAAAGACTTGTTCAGACCAAGGAGTCATGAAAAGCTGAATTTAAACTTGCATTAACTTGACAGCACAGTGTTGTTTCCAGAGCAATGGTTCTCTGTATTTCTGTTCTAACTGCTGACTTTTCTAGCTTGTCCTACCTTGGAATATGATGTGAATTGCCTTGGAATGTGAATGAAGATATTGACTTACATGTTTCAGTTGAATGTGAAGTACTTAAATACAAAATCACTTTAATCATTTAGAGGAGTAGGTGTCACACCATATGAACAAAAATGCTTGCTAATAAAAGAGGGGAGTACTGTGTGAATAGATGACAGTAGCACTTTGCTTCTTGGTTACTGTATAGTACCACATTGTAAAAAGAAAGGCAACATTGCAAACAGAGTTGCAGGTGATGCTTTCAGCCAGCTTGAGTCACACTGGGATGGACTAGTTTTCACTGCTGCATCATTTCTCAACAGTGTCCAAAAACATCTTGCTTTTCTCAGTTTGGTCTGACCTGGTCTTAAGATGACACGGTTCAGTTCTATTGAAACTCTTTTGTTTTTTTTCTGGTTTTAGTTGGTTTAGTAAGCTGTGTTTACTGTACCAGCTTCCAAGTGGAATAACAATATATATATATATATATTTTTTTTTATTTGTTTTCTTTTTTAATTCTTTAGGCTGTTCTGAAATCACCTATGCCAAGTCGTCTTATTGCCCCAGCGCCAGCTTCCAACCAGGCTCATATCCCCAAGGTGTCTGGACACATTACTGTCACCATAGAGAGCAGTATTGCTCCAACACCATCTATACCAGTGGCAACCATTAGTGGTCAGCAGGTGAGTTCACTGTGGCCATTGGGGAAAATTGCTCTTATGATACTTGCTGGTGCATGGCGCTGGCTTGGCTTGACCCTACATGTTCTTTATAGTTATTGGTCAAAAAATATCAGATATCACCTTGTCTTTTGCTATTGCCTCTATTCCAAGTGAGCTATGGTATTCCAAAAGGACGTGTGAAAACACTGCAGACTGTTTCTAGCCAGAGAGAAGAGTTGTTGTCATTGAGTTATCATTATGTGAGATGAGTCCTGAAAGACCCATGTCCTTGTAAACATACAAGTTATTTATACTCTACTCTGTAGCCTGGATTACATTTAGTTATATTCTGTTCATTCATTATACTCTATCATTGAGTATATGATACCCCAAAAACCTGCAAACTACCTCTATTTTTGACCAACAAAAGTATCTGCAGTTTCATGTGGCAACAGTGTGAAATGAAGCAACGGATGAAAGTGGAGTGCTTGATACCAAATGCAAGTAGAGATGAGCCAAACTATGTGGTAGAAAAATACTTTTGTTCTCTTACTGTAACGATGACTGAATTTTGGGTTATTTTCATTTTCTTCTAGGGTCACTCCAGCAACTTGCACCACCTGATGCCAGCTAACATTCAGATCATTAGGGGGAGTGCACCTGCACTCCAAATAGGAGCCCCTGCAGTCCCTCCCCAGACCTTCACATCCCATTTACCCAGAGGTATACACAGAGTAATAAGCACAGCATATCAAACTTTATGCCTTACTTTACAATATAATGGCACTTATTTGTAAAAGTGAAATTTACAAATGTTTTCTCTGACCTGTAGGGGCTGCTGCAGCTGCTGTTATGTCCAGCTCCAAAACTGTCCTCAGGCCAGCAACTGGAGCAAGTGCAGGCCCTGGTCAACCTACAGTACAGCACATCATCCACCAAACTATTCCGGTATTCTGATGTACTTTGAGTTGAGGAGGTGGAAAGACTGTGCTGATCATTAGCTAATGTGTGTGTGATGGTAATTCATTGCTCTGTCCACAGTCCCGTCCTGCTGTAACAACTTCTACAGCTGTGCTTCCAACTGTGGTGGCTCCCATTTCAGCAAGTAGAACTCAGTCCCCAGTTATCAGTCCTACTGTTACACACTCTACAGATGTGGCTCATGGGTAAGTAGCAATTTAGTGCAGTGTTTTAGAAAATGCAGTAACACAGCAGCATCAGAAATGAGAGTTTTTGACTCTTCCAGGCGTCCAGGGCTGACACCAGGGCTGACAATCCCCCCCCCAATGGCTGCAGTCAGTATTCAGAGGCCTCAGACGTCTCGTGACACCGCCACACGGATCACACTGCCATCACACCCTGCAATCGGGGCTCCAAAGCCTCAGCCTCAGCACACAATGACACAGGTGACTGCTGGATGATGACACTTTGCAGAAGGAATCATGCCAGTTTTGAAGTAAAGAAAGTAATATCTTGTCTTTTTTTTGTTTTTGTTTTCACAGAAGTCTATTTTTAGTACTGTGACACCAGTAGCTGCAGCAACTGTGGCACCAATTGTTGCCACAAACACTGTGCCATCAACCACCACAATAGGTATTGAATTATTTTGTAAATCAATATTCAGAAAACTACAGCCATTCAAGTGTAGTGAATGGCTGGGGGGGGTGTATGTAACGTAGATTGTTTAAATTGGTTGCCGCAAATTATACAGAGCGGGCTTGGTCTGTGGTAATGACCTGTCAAGATAAATCCATATTTCAAATACAACTCCTGGTATTGTCTGTTAAAAGCTTTCCTTTTCTTGGAATTTCTTGGAATTCTTCTGTCTCTTCAGTGTGCCTTTTCGTCTTCGAAAAGAAACTTTCCAAAGACATCTGTTATTTACTCATTTTGCTAACATGTGGGTTACATTTTTACCAATTGATCCGGGGGTTGGGACCACTGCTGTATACCACTTAGCGCAGATGATGTTTTAAAGCACTGGTTCTAACAGAGCTGAAAACATTAATTGTTTTCTGTTCAAAATCTACAGTCACTTTTACTATGAAGCCCTCATTTTTCTCTTTGATATTCAGGCACTGTGCCACATACCCAAATGACCAGTAGCACTATTGTCACCATGACAATGGCATCACACTCCTCCCACGCTACAGCAGTGACCACTTCTGCTATTCCTGTTGGTGAGTTGATCCTATTGGTCATGGTCATATCAGTCTTAGTGCACAGTTTCTGTTGACTTTTTAAATTTTAACTGCCGCTTTGCTTTTGTCACAGCTAAAGTGGTCCCTCAGCCAATTGCCCATTCTTCGTCCCGTGTGCAGCCTGACTACCCAGGAGAGAGAACAAACCTTATTCCCATCTCAGGCCACCGGTCATCACCCAACCCAGTTACTATGGAAGCAAGAAGTGACAATAGGTTAGTACACAATGTGTGTCCAGGGAAAGGTTTAAAGGTGCAATATGCACTATTCTGATGCCATAACTTGATTGAGGTGAGTCTGTTCTGACAAAATACACACTGATCAAAGCATCATTAAATAGATGTTCATTCATATTCATTGATTCCTTATTCGTGAAACTTGTGTTGATCATTGTACCTACAAAATACAGTATTTAAAATATTACTTTATATTCTGAGGGAAATAGTACAGTGAAAAGCGATCAGTGTTTAGGTATTTTGTTTAGATAATGTTGAATTTTGATTTATGTTTTTCTTTCCATTTTCTTCTCCAGGCCTCCTGTTCCAGTGCAATTCCAGTATTTTCTCCCAGCTTACTCCTCATCTTACCCTCTGACACACACCTACACCCCCATAAGCAGCTCTGTGTCTACAATCCGCCAGTATCCTGGTAAACATCACTAACCAGCTTTGTTTTACTCGCTGTCACTAGCAATTATGTAGTGAGTTGTTTAGTGTAACCCTTATCATTGAAGGATAATTACAGGGTAACTCACTAACACCCTGTAATTTAGTTTGCCATAGAGTTCAAGGACTTGTGTAAGTGTTTGGACAATCGAACACGTTGGATAGAAAATAGTTTTAATTCTGTTATTTTGTCTTCCAATTAAGTTACTCCTCAAGCTCCCAGTTCAGCGCTGCCCACTCAACCAGGAGTTGGTGTTGCCACCACTGTCCATCTGAACCACATGCAGCTGATGGCAGTAGATCGCATTGGACTGCCCCCTGCACAAATCAGCACGCAAGGGATCCAGCCACCTCCAATTGCTGCACAGGGCATTCAGCCTGCCCCAATCGGAGTGCAGGGTCTGCACACATCTGCATCAATCACCACTCAAGGAATACAGCAGACACCAAATGTTGCTCAGCAGCAGCAGCAACCGCAGTCTGAAGCAAAACCTGGTAAGTACTGGATCAGCCTCAGTGGATGTAAGTAAGTGCCTCACTGAGCTTTTGACCATTTCCAATATATGCTTTATTTCATTCAGGGGTTGTTTTGGCCGATGGATTTGTAGCTAGCCCCATAAGTAGTACATTCAGCACCACCCAGCCAGTAGCCACCATGGTGCAGGCACACAACCAGGGAGGAGTAGGAGGAGCTCCCACCTTGGTCTCCTCTCCTAGACCCAGCATCCTCCGCAAAAAACCCACTACTGAAGGGTGAGTAAGGAACAACAAAAGAAAATACTTACTAAAAAGTATAGTTATTAAAAAGTATAATTGGATAGGCCACTGCAGTATGTTGTTTCTTTGTTTGGACTTAAAAGGATAGTTCACTATTTTTCACATGAATTTGTATAGAATCAGTGTTTTTTACTAAGGGTCGACCAATACGTCGGCCAGCCGATTTTTGAGTTTTTAAGTGTATCGACATCGGCCGATTCTCATGTGATTTTCACCGATTCACGAATGACTAATTTAGTAGCTGATGGGTTGTTGGTGATGCAATCCCATGCTAAACTATTTTTCACTGTATCCAGTTGAAGTAGCTCAGAGTAACATCTAATTTTTCCCAAGTCACTGATGGAAAATGTGCACTAATGACGAGAAACGGAACAGGCAGCAGTAGAAGATGGCTGAAGCAAGGCCATGGTCTAAAGTTTGGTTTTTGGAAGCTCCTGTGCTAGTAGCAAGGTTATCCTAAAATTTTAAGACATTCTTCTTGAAAGGAACAATAAGCTTAAAAATAATCATTGAAGTTTTCCTTGGAAAAAATGTATGTATTTATTTATTTTTCTAGGCAGTTAAATCAAGCACTGAGCATTACAAGCTAAAGTCATCCTACATTTGAGGATTTAGGGTTTTATGGTTTTGTTCTTGGTTAAAGTTAATGTTTCAGTTGTTCTCTTACCAATCAAAGGCTGTCTAATTTTTGTGTTTCAGCTGTGTTCGTAAAAACCTGATTCCCACTCAGCCCAGTGAACCCACTAGTGGCAGAATTGAGAGTGGTGTGAGAGGAGCAGGATCTCCCCGACCTGCAGGGTGAGCTTTTGTCACAGTGATTACATCATATTCATGTCGTGTTGCGGTATGAGTCAGTAAACTGACACTTTTCAATTCCTGTCCCAGTGTGAAACCTAAAGCGGAGGTGCACATGGCGGTAGCCCCACCTGTCATGGCTGCAGTCGAGGCACTGCCTTCTCAGGGTGGGGAGCAGCAGGCTGTGTCCACAAATGCCCAACACCTCGGCCAGGCCATCCCCACAATGTTGGCCACTCCAGGGCCTGTACCCCCCTCCCAACCCTCCACCGTCCTCTCAGCCCTGCCAGCAGCCATGGCTGTAACTCCCCCTGTTCCTGCTTCAATGGCAAACACCGTGGCCTCACCCACTCAGCCTGCTGCCAGTAGCACGGCAGCTTGTGCTGCCAGCTCCACCTGCCCAGATGTGAAGATCAAGCAGGAGGTGGAGACAATGGACACGTCTCAGCCAGGTGAACATCGATTCTATCTACTACGTGTACTTGATAAGGGAGATTAATGATTGCCAATGTTATAATCCTTTTTGTATTTTTTTTTTTTAAACCAAGTTTCATTAGTCAATACCATTAGTCAGTAGCCAGGGTCCGAGGTGTTTTATTCTCTTTTATTATTCTTTAAATTTCTTTATTATCTCTATTTTATTCTCCCAGTTACATGCATCAAACTCTGCGGTGTAATTATGCTTGGCCTGTGACATCGTATTAATTATGTATTAGCCCCAGTCCACCGCATACACCACTAATACTATAATTCCCAGAATACATTGGTAGTATGTTGGCATGTAGTCAAGACTAGCATCACCCCTCCTTTTCTGTTAAAGGTTTTTAAAATGCGCAATTCAAAAGTCCAAAGCATGCTCTTACAGAACAGACCCCCAGTTCATACCTGTCTGACTGACATACCTATTGTTGATCTTCTCATTGCCCCCATACCCTGGAAATGTCAGAAAAATCCATCTATTAGTTTTTGAGTTATGTTGTACACAGACAGACAAACAGATAAATGACACCAAAAACCTCCTCCTTTGTGGAGGTAATTATACATATAACTACATTTCCTAGATATTTATGCCACTGACAAAGAAGTTTTCCTGGGAAGTTTACATCCAAATATTGCTAATATAACTAGCCAAGTGTGCTTGTGCTCTAAGCCAGTGAGAATGGGGCAAATGTCAGTTGAGTTTGATAGGCATATCACCGTTCAATCATTTTGAGTGGGTGCTCAAAATGATTGGGATGGTGGGTTTTTATTTTAAGTCCGGTCCATTCCACAGAGGACGATTCTGTATTTTTCTGTTAGAGCATTTAATTAATTGGTTCTAATCAGGGTGTGAAGGGGATTTCAAGCATTATAGTAAAAAATGCTACAGGAAAACATCCCACCTTTATCAGTCATTAACAACCATGCTACCAGTCACCCCTCTAGAAAAATGGCCAAATAAAAGATGGACAACAGGAGCATTCAAGACAGGTGGAAGGCAGATTATCTGTTCACAAATATAAAAGACAGACCCATTTGTCCTGTGTGCAGAGTCAACATGGCTGTAACGAAGGAATCTAACATAAGAAGACATGTAACACACATTTTTCAATAAATATTGCGTTTAGTTTTTAATTTTGGCCCATTTGAGTTTGACACCCCTGCTCCAATTCCAGGCAGCCAACAAATCCTAAACACAATGTCTTAGACGGCTTGAGGACATCTCTTTAAAATTGACAAACACTCAATGATGTATTATTTTATATTATTATATTTTGTTGGCCAAAGTTCAGTGTACCTTATTACAGCTGCAGAATATATCGAAAAAAGTATCTGGATTACAACCCAACCAATTAATCGGGCTGATTATAGGGGCTCACTTATTAAATTGGTATCGGCCAAGGCGCAGCCGATTTATTAACTTTTCTTGCTGAGTTTTTGTCGCTCGCTGCTCATGTGTGTACTGCCCGGAGAGTTCAAGTAAAGCCTGTCAATTCTGCTATTAATTTTGCTCTGACAATCGGCCTGTCAACCCCACACACGTGCACACGAAATCAGACTGCTAACCTCTTGTTCCGACAAGGATGGAGCTACTTTCTCACCACCACGGTCCCACGTGTGCTCTGACAAGGGCCACTCATCTGCTGCTCCACACCACCGCCGTGACGCACACACTCAGACAACGACCGTTAGTGCCCCGCCCCACACATGCTCTCCTCAGTCCTCTTATTTCTTATGAACCCCCCCCCACACACACACACACACATAGGTACCATCTACCAATAATTAATTCTGCAGATAGTGTAGAGGAGAATGGGGAGAGTGGAAACAGCGGTCAGTTGTAACACTTGTAATTGCTCCGATCATGAACGACTTTGGATCAATCTAATTCACTCTGCACATGCTCAGTTTAGTCCTTACTCCACATGGGAAGTTGTAACCAGACATCCACATTTATGAGAGAAAACATCACTTTGTGCTCAGTAAAAATTTTTCTGTAATTATTTTTGTGATTCATAGTTTGTAGTTGGACTCATTAAAGGGAGATGTCACATGGATCAAATATTAGTCTGATATCAGTATATTATAATCTGTGTTTTGTGACTTTCTTGCATTGGTTTTCCTGCATTCATTTTTACTTTCAAATGTTTTCTATAAATAAACCTAAATGAACTACAAATCCATACTAATATGAAACTGATCAACAGAAACACCAACTCTGCTGCCAGTCAGAGGTAATCAAGCAAACCTGTACACAAGTGGATAACACATGCATTTTCTCAATTAGATCCCAATACGAGTATGTCATCAGCCCCAGTGCTCACCACACAGGCAGCCACCCTGAACACGCCTGCCACTGGAGATCTGATCCCAGGGGCCTCCCCAAGGAAGAAGCCCCGGAAGCAGCAGCACATTATATCTACAGAGGAGAGCGAGATGATGGAGACCAACAGCACAGATGAAGAGAAGGCCCCAGGCAGGCCCATCACTGGCCGGGCCGAAAGGCGCGAGTCTCCACCGAGAGAATATGTTGGTAAGTAACACTTGTGCTCTCAAAATGAGGATGTTCTGTGTTTATTTTCCCCTGACATTGTCTACTTTCAACTACTTCAGATGAAGAGGGAGTGCGTTATGTGCCTGTCAGGCCTCGGCCACCGGTTACTCTTTTACGTCACTATCGTAACCCCTGGAAGGCTGCTTATCACCACTTCCAGAGGTACAGCGACATCCGAGTCAAAGGTCAGTGTATTTTATAAAAAATTTTGTATACAACTGAAAAGACTGTATCAATGTGGGCACAGAGTAAAATAAGTGAGAGAATGATGGCTATCTTTTGGTAATTGTTACAGAGGAGAAGAAAGGCACCTTACAGGATATGGCCAATCAGAGGGGAGTAGCATGTAGAGCACAAGGATGGAAGATTCACCTGTGTGCTGCCCAGCTCAGACAGTTGGTGAGTGTACTCTGTTGTGAAGCTTATCAAGTAAAATGCACAGGCATTTTCTCTGGAATCTTTCAGTGACCATGTCATGTGTCTGTCCTATAGTCAAGTTTGGAGCATGATGTATACAGCCGCCTATCTACCCTCCAAGAAGGTCTGATTCCAAAGAAGAGAGCAGGGGCTGATGATGACCTTCACAGAATCAACGAGCTCATACAGGTACAGATACAAGTCCAGTTACTGCAGTTACTATATGACTGCAAAAACATAACTGTTAACAGAAAGACTCAGCATTATTAATTTAGTTGTAGCAGTCTCTCTAATTGACTCCGCCAAGGCGGCTATGTTTTTTGCCAGTCTGTTTGTCTGTCTGTCAGCAAGATAATTCTGAAACTTATGGACAAATTTTGATGAAATTTTCAGGGTAGGTTGGTAATGGAGAGATCTCGGAAATTGTCAGATTTTGGTGGTGATCTGGGTGGGGGTCCTACCTTGGTGGAGATCTGTGCTCTTGGAGTCCTTTTCTAGTTTAAATATATTTTTGCTAAATTGTCATACCTAGTCTCCTCCAAGAAGACACAAACCAAGCAACAAGTACAGCATTACCTTCCTGTCATCCATGGTCATTACACTTTACTATTGACCAAGTAAGAGTTGTGTTGCTTAAAGACGTCATCACGACAGTTTCACCACCGCTGACCAAACACAGGTGATGCCAACTGCTGTGGTAAAGTGACAGTACTGTATGAAATGGTGGACTGCCTCATTTATCATGAGGGTTATATTCTAAAAAGAACCTGCAGTTAGCAAAGTAGTCAGGTTAATTTTTTTAAACTATGTTTTAAGGCTATAAAATCCCCCACCACACACTATACACTTTTCTGACATTAACATTTTGTTAAATTTCTCTCTTGTTTAAACACTATCAAAGTTCAAACCATTGTATTTTTTTTTTTAATTTCAGAATGAAATTCATTAGAGAATGAAGCCAACTTTTTGGCATATTCCTCTGCCTTCCAGGTGCAACCGCAAGTGCTTTTGTCAGTGCAGAACATTTTGTTGACATTGTGGGTTTTGTCAGGGAGATAACTGTCAAACACACAGCACTTCAGAGGGACTCTGCTAGTGATTGAACATTTATGTAGATTTGCCAAAGCTGAACACATTCTGGAGTGGACGGGAGACACGGCATTGAGCAGATTGATAAGTCTACAGTCCATTAACCAATCAGCATGCAGAACTCAATGCACATTCATACTGTTAAAAAAAAAGTATGCAAAATTGCACGAGAAAAAAAATCTGTGAAACAGTGAAGTCACGAAAGGTGACCACATTATAGTGAGGGACAACTGTAGTAGTGGAGTAGTGGAGCTAGTACCATGCAGTGAAAAAGAGGAATCCCTGTGAGTTTATCAGACTCATTCATTCATGGCTTTGAAAACTGTTCTGTATTATTATTATTAATAATTTATAAAAGATCCTTTATCAGCGACTGTTGGATTCTCAAAGTGTAAAGAGCATCTTTGTCCACAGGGTAATATGCAGCGCTGTAAATTGGTGATGGACCAGGTGACCGAGGCCAGAGACACGATGATGAAAGTGCTCGACCACAAAGAGAAAGTCCTGAAGCTGCTCAACAAGAACGGCACCGTCAAGAAGTCGTCCAAACTGAAGCGCAAAGAACGGGCGTGAATTCAACCCCTCTTCCCTCTCACCGCCACTGGCCCCTCTGAAGGTGAGGGGGAAGGAGCTGCTCAGAATCTGGTGCTATGATTTGCTGTATACAATCACAGGCACCCTCCTTATCTGCCTGAGAGCGAATAGACCCACGTGACAGCAGGACATGGACAGATCTCAGACAGCAAAAAGCCCATCAGGAATAGGTTCTCATTGAAGACATGGCACGTATATTGAGCGTGGAGCATTGCAGATGGCATTAAGGTGGCAGCCAATCTTGCCACTGCCCCGCCCCCCCCCCAAAATCTCATTTAACTTTTGAAGACCTCAAAAGACTATTTTTACTCATTTTAGTTTCTGCCTTTTCTTTGAAGACATTAAAAAAGTAAAAAAAAAATGTGTATGTATGAAATTTGGTTCCATAAGCAGGTGCAGAAAACTGTGCCAGCCATTTTGTCCTGTAAGTGAGACAAGTATTTTAGTTATGACCCAAGAGTTATCAAAAGGGGAAAAATAAAATTATATACAATTAGTCCTTTAGAAAACTGTGTGTATTCAGGCTAACTTCAGTCACACATGTGCTCTTCTCATCAATATGTGCCTTCATTTTGTTTGTGTACATGAAAAGCATCACAAAGAAAAGGTCAATGGTCAAGGTCAAGTTCTCTGATTCCCCTTTTAATCCTGCACCTGCATTGTCCGAGTTTAGTCATTTGGAATGGGTAATCGATTACCTGTCAGACACATGTTGAGGTGTAATCTTAAATATTACAGAGACTTTAGAGGATTGAGATTAAAAAGAGAAAAGAAAAGGAAAACCTTTATGTGGCACAGTGGTTGAAAAAATGCTCGTACAGAAAAACTAGTGTCCTTCAAATATTATCTTAATAAGAACCTGCTGCGTTTGCATAATGTCAGGTTATTAAATAAGTCATGAATCACTCATACACTGAATCCAAAGTAAATGGATGTCAAGACGGAGGATAACAATGCTTTGGTTTGGTTAAAGAGAGAGTGAGTTATCCCTGTGTTATTTCAGTGGTGTAATGGATTAATGTAAATCACTGTACATGTGTTTTGGTTTGCTTTTTGTTTTTCCATTGACCTGGTTCTTTTCAAGTTTTGTACTCAATGAAACATTTTCGTGTCCTGCGTGACATGCTGCTTCATTTTGCCGAGTGTAACGGTTTTTGACGTTATAAAATGAAGTGAGCCTGAAACACTCAGCCATTGTACATTTTTTTTCTTTTCATTTGGTCTGTGTAATTATAGTAAAGATACCTAAACAATACTCTGTTTAGTTTTTATATTCATTTGTTTAGTAAAAATGTGTTGTGAATGTAACATGAAAGCTTTGCCCTTTGTTTTATCGCTGTGTGTTTTTATTACTGCTTCCTTCCCACTGTTTTTGGCTTTCACTCATCTAAACTACTGTGAAAGGATCTGCTCTGTTCACTAAAACACTGACTAAATGGAAGAATGTAGCTGTCATTACTCTGTACTATCTGCACTTTACAGCTTAATTGCCACAAAGTACAGTACAGCACAGAGGGTTGGCCAGATTTGACCTATGACAACTTGTTTTATTGGTTAAGAAACATTACTTACCCGCACTTTGGTAATCTGCAATATTCCGGACAACCTGACTGACTTAACAACATGATGTTCATTACTGTTTTTTTGTGTTTGTAAGAGTGAAACCTTAATTAAATAAATGTGCCAAAACTAAAGTTCCACACTATGAAAGAATGAGAATGAAAGTACAAGTATATCAAGGCAATATATTAGCTTGAAATTTTTAATAGTAATTTTCTGCTTAATCCTTCACATATTACACACTGGAAATTTGAAATATGCTTCACTGGGATTATCTGTCATTCAGCAGCAGATAAAGTCATATACAGTGATAATAGGTGCAGCTCTTACTCAGCTCTCTGTCTTGCGCTTAGTGGTGTTGGGTGGCTCTGCATTTTCCGGAGCAAAGTCAAAGGATCATAAATTAGGACAGCTGTTCTGGGAAACCTTCCTTCTTCCTCCTTGGTAGTCATTCAGGGAAGGTTCCCTCAGCAATAGGGGCTTCCACTTCACAAAAAGGAACCTCAGGTAAGCACATCTCTAACAATAATCTGCATCTGCTGCCTTTCACTAAGGTATATAATACAGCGTATCTGTTAAATGTTCATTGTAATCTTGTGACTTTCAATCTAATGTCGTCAAAGTGAAACTCAGTTGTCATAATTGGCTGATGAAAACACGATTATTCTCACAGTTGGTTATGAAAATAAGTTTAAAGAGGTTCTTATAACAAACTGGTGCTTTAGAGGGTGTCATCAGGCTTAAAACAGAAGACACCTGCTTCATAATTAATCAGTATTTCCGTGAATATATTGCATTGTTACAGACTACCCAAGTGTAAACACATCTGAACTCAAATTAGTTCTGTTCATGTGTTGGTTTTAATAGGTAATCATTTCCACAGAGGTGCCATAAACCAGAATCTTTGCCATTTTGTCCTCTCCAGGTTTCCATTATGTTGCATTTAAGTAAGGTAAGAGTCACACTGTTCATTTTAGATTCTCTTATATTGGCACTGGAATTTTTTTTATGATGACCTCTCTTTCCTCAACCAGGGGGATTTTGTATGGCTGGATACTGGTGGAGGGGTCCCAATCGGGGCAGAGGTCAATGTGACAGACACCGGACAGCTCCAGCTCATTGATGATGAAGGAAAGGTAGAAAATCTGCTTCAGTTTCCTTTCATCAGATCCAGGGAATTCACTTCAAACTCTTGTATAACGTCAACTCTTGCATAACATATGCCCAGGGGCACAAGATTGACAAGAAGATAGAGGGTGCCATCCGGCCCATGCACCCCACCTCAGTAAAGGGTGTGGATGACATGATAAGACTCGGTGACCTCCATGAGGCGGGGCTCCTCAGGAACCTCCTGGTGCGACACAAAGAGGGCACCATCTATGTAAGTTTCTATTCACTCAGAAACACCTAGTTTTATGTGTGTGTACGATGTGTGAATAGCTGTCAGTGTCAGACTTTGCCCTTTGGTTTATCACAGTCTTGTTTGTCTCCAGAGTGATAAATGAGCCTTTGTTGAAGGAGAACATCTCAGTGTTTTTATGTCACAGCTCTAAATCTCCCCAGTGTTTCTTCAATTATGAATCAGGCTTTTTAAAAGTATAATAATAATAATGATCCTGGGGGCAAAATGTACCAGGACAAGTATTTCTTTGTCTGGCACATGGTAATAATATTATAAACTATAAAAATTCATAACCTCTGTTAAACTTTTTGCAGCCAAGTATGGTGTCATATGACTGTCAAAAACACAAGAGCTCAAATACAAATATAACAAGCACATGATCAAGATTTGAAGGTATAGAAACAAAACTGAGAGGTCAAAAATAATCTTGTGATGAATAAAGTTTTAATATCAAGCATGTACGTTGGGACAGAGTGCAGATGTGGACGCTGTGTCGCTGCTCCCTCACTTTTCCAATTTACCGGCTCTCCCTCTTTAAAATTTTTCCTCTTGCTCGATCATTTTCCCACCTGGAAATGCGTCAAAAGTTTAAGACTCGACAAGACGATTGACGATCGAAATCCAAGTACTATATTCTCTACACAAGTCAAAATTTCTAAATGTAAAGCTAAACTTTATTGAATTCTCCATTTATATGAATCATTATATCGTGTTCATATTCTGTTTTCAGAAAGCTGTGAAGTCATACATACTTTTTGTGCTGCACAACGCGTGTATTTTTTATTCTCGTTTGTGTTCTTTATTTTTCTCTAATATTATTTCCATGTCATAACCCCTGGCAGAATGTTATGTATTTTGTTGTACAAAATATATGCGATGATTTCTGACAAATAAAAATGTAGTGATAATATTAAAAAAAAGATTGTCGATTGAAATTTGCAAGCGGCACATGTGCACTAAAATCTCCATTCACCGTTGGTGCATGTCTTCTTTAACCATTGTATTATATTGAAAAAAAATGACATTATGTTGCGTGTCATTTTGACCCGTTCCCTTTAAATCCACTCAAAACAGTAAAAAAAAAAAAAAAAAAACCAGGTTAAACCCAATAATAACTTTATTTTAGATTAAATAAACATTTAGAATAGATACATACAATACATTTTTAAATTCCAAAACTGAATTTAAGAAGTATTTTTTCACAAACATTTCTCTGATTCATCCTCATCATAGGAGAATTGACAGTCTGGATCATCAATAACATTGTCCTCTGTTTCTGAAATCTGTTCCTCTGCATCACTTTCCCAGTTCAACATCTATGATAAAGTGTAATTTTTGGTGTTTGTCAAAGAGATGACATGAGAAAAGTGACAAGGGAGAGAAAGTTCCTCCTCTTCACACACCTGGGTCTGAATGGCTCTTCAATGGAAATCAAAATACAAACAATTGGGCAATGAAAACAAAGCACATCAAAGAGACATGTTTATTTTAGATGTGCATTAAAGTGTCAACATCATCTTTGTATACAAACACTGCACAGACACTACGCTACACATCAAAGTGCCCAGATGTCACACACAAGTTCATGACCTTAGATTTGGAAAAGTCACAACATTCCATGAAGAAAAATAAAGGATAACCTGTACTTTGGTCAAGTGTGTGTGTGTGTGTGTGTGTGTGTGTGTGTGTGTGTACTTTTCTAGTTGTATTTGAACTCTCATCTTTTTGACAGTCATATGACGCCATAGCCGAGGAACCAGTTTTAGATCACGAGTTGTCTGTGTTCTCCTTTCACTAAAGATGGAGTCATTAGGGTTACTCACATGATGATGTTTACACTATAATGTGTCTTTATATTCTTAGACACACGTGCACTTGTCTACAGTGTTTTTGTTAACTCTGACCCTCTGTGTTTTGCAGACATACACAGGCTCCATTCTGGTGGCAGTCAACCCTTACCAACTGCTGCCCATCTACACCACTGACCACGTGCACATGTACACAGACAGACGCCTGGGTGAACTGCCACCGCACGTCTTTGCCATCGCAGACAGCTGCTTCTTTAACATGCGCCGCCACAAAAAGAACCAATGCTGCGTCATCAGGTCGGCCTGAGCAACAAGAGATAAACTGAGTCTGGATTTAGATGAATTAAACCCTCCTCCACTTTAAAAACATATATTAGAATTGTGCCTGAGCAGATTGACGTTATTGCGATGTTTTCAATTGAAGGGAATCAGAATTTATTATTGAATTTAACATTTGGGATGTAGAAACTTGACATCTCTGAAGATTTAAAATGGAGCAAGAAACGTCAAATCAAACAATAAAACATTTAGAGGATTCATCCTTTGATCCATGAATTATGAGAACCTTCGTCTTAAGTGTTTTTAATTATTCATCTTTAGTCCTGAAAAAAAACCCAATGTGATTGGAATCTTTTTAATGAACTTATTGAACCACTCTGCTGGACAATATATGTTTAATATGTTTGAAGCAAAGAAAAGTGTATTTAAAATGCAATATCGGAACACTATGAAATAAAACATTTTAATGCAATTTTTGTTTAAGAAGAGACTGTTAATTACAGTCAAGCAATTAATATACACATAAACATGTTAGTGCAGATCAGGTATTAAGAACAGACCAGTTACAATAATGATATGAACTCACTTATATGGAACTAAAACAACAAAACTAATGAATATACAAGAGAACAACTGTGGAATAACTGTCCACTGGAGTGACCAGTATGCATCAAAGGGTTAAGACTAACTAATTGCATGAGGATGAATCTAGAGTTATGTTGTAGTTAGTGCATAATCATCTGGAATACAGAATTGTTAAGACCTTGAATCATCCATTTTCATCTACATTAATGTTGGGCTGCCCTGTTTGTGCAGTAGTTCAGAGCTGCTTCTGTTTTTATTTTATGACCAATAGCATATATATTGTACGTACATTCAGGTGTTTTATGAGTGTGTTACTCCACCTTCTGAAGGGGAGGCAAGGGGTCATTTTTTTTTTATTTGGGTTGTTTGTTAACCCTAGCAGTAAAACTCTTGGTTAAATTCATACCATATTGACTTTATAGCTTGCCAGTGAACCAGAATAGATCTCATTACATTTTGGGGATAATAGGTAAAATTTCACTTTTCTTAATACATTTTTAAAATCTACCCATATGTACTTATAGTGGATGGAATATTTGTGAGGTCTGGGGTTTGTTGTGCCTGGCACCACTTGTTTGTAGTCAGTGTAGGGGTGAGCTGATGGGTGTCTGGCATTTACATACATTTAAAACATCCAGTTTATTTTGAATGGTGGAGGAAACTGGAGTCCTTGAAAAAGACGGTTTTTTATATATATATATATATATATATATATATATATACAAATCTACAAATATATACAAATATATACAAATCTCTATTCACTGCAGTGTTTTCACTTGTGTCTTTTAACATTTCTGGAGTGGGAACTTTAATTTAGAGTGTGAGTACCACCAAAACTTGCAAAGCTAGTTTACATGCAGCTTAAAGGATCTCATTAAATAATAAATGTTCATGTTTCCTCATTAGTGGAGAGTCTGGAGCAGGGAAAACGGAGAGCACCAAGCTCATGCTGCAGTTCCTGGCTGCTGTCAGTGGTCAACACTCCTGGATTGAGCAGCAGATCCTTGAAGCAAACCCCATCCTGGAAGGTATGAGTGAATATCTGAACAGTCAACCAAATCCATATTTTTAGCTTATTAAAACATCTTTTTCAACGTTTTTTTTTTTTTTTCCTGCCAGCTTTTGGTAATGCCAAAACCATTCGCAATGACAACTCCAGTCGTTTTGGGAAGTACATCGACATCTTCTTCACCAAAGGCGGAGCTATCGAAGGGGCCCGCATTGAACAGTATCTTCTGGAGAAGTCCAGAGTCTGTCGTCAGGTGAGGAGAGTCATCAATTAAATGTGTCCAGATACTCGACATAGTCTCATTCAGTTTGGTGACGTATATCTGCATCCACAAACAGGCTCCTCAGGAGAGGAACTACCACATCTTCTACTACATGCTGATGGGCATGTCAGCAGAACAGAAGAAAATTCTTTCCCTCGGTAACCCTGTGGAGTACCACTATCTGACCATGGTACTGAAACATCAAACCTATCTTTTCTGACAGCATTTAAAGGTAAATGCTTTGTATGGAAGTGGAGATAAGGTTTCTCATGTATGCAATGCTGTTGCCAGGGTAACTGCACCAGCTGTGAAGGACGTGATGATGTGAAGGAATATGCCCATTTCCGTTCAGCTCTGAAGGTCCTCATGTTCACTGAAAATGACACTTGGGAAATCAGTAAATTGCTTGCTGCAATGCTTCACATGGGCAACGTGGACTTTGAGGGTAGATGACATGGTTATATAATATTATATGATGTATAAACACATGTTATTCTGCATTAACTCACTTTTTCTTACAAAATTTCAGGCACTATTGTAAGTAACCTGGAAGGCTGTGAGATCCGCAAATCTCCCAATTTCAACATGGCCAGCCAGCTTTTAGAGGTATTTTTCAAATCAAACCAGGTACCAGGAGCTGGGGTGACCTTACTTGATATTTGGGGTATTTCTTTTTTGTGTGTATGTACTATTATTTCAGGTGGATCCCAAAGCACTGGAGACCAGTCTGACTCAACGCTCCTTCATGACCACCAGAGAAAGTGTGACCAAACCTCTGACCTCTGTTCAGGCTGTGGACGGAAGAGACGCCTTTGTCAAAGTAACTTAAAATACACAAGAAAGGAAGGTTCAAGGTTACTTGATTTACAACCATGAGTGGATTTGATTTCCAGTCAGAAGTACATTTGTCATTCAGACAAAACATGCGTTGAACCTGTCGGGCAATTCAAGTGTCAGGACAAAAAGTGCTCAGTGTTTTGTCATTCATTAATATAGTAACATGAATAAGTAAAATGACAAAATAAAAAATAATAAAAATACAGAAGTTCATAAAATCAAATAAATAAAAATGAGATGCAATATGATTTAGATGCTTTGGGCGTGTGGATTAGTGTGAGTGAGTTTGACTTCACCGATGCCATCACAGCCTTTTCAGTAACTGTTGTATAACATCTGAGACTAAAGATGATCCAAGTGTTTGCACCCTGTCAGCTCACTAACAGCACAGTCACAAATTAGGCTATTAAGCTCCGGTGATGTAGTTCAAGTACATGGGAAATTACTATGGCTGTCAAAATTAGTGCAGATTAATCCTACATCATGATTAATCTGACTAAAAATGTTACGCAATTACTCTACAGCACAGAGTGAGTGTGAACATCTGTGCCAACGCATTTGAGGCAGTTTGTCCAAGCGGTTAGCCTTTTACATTCTCAAATGCACAGATGGAAAGATAGAAGAGGCTAAATAGTATGACATTTGAGTACAAGACAGAACAGTCGACTGGCGAAAAGGTATTAGACACACTCTGCAGGATGGAGTTTTCTTTTCACTGAAACACTTCCAATTTAAAATATTACATTAATGCAAAGTGTTCTGCTAGTACTTCAGCTAACAAAACAAAAATGTTAATTGCATTGTGTTCTCTTGTTTCCTGATTGTGTTTGCTCATAAAATAAAATGCAGAATTCAGTTTTTAAATTAGATTAAATTATTTTGTAATGAAAAAGGAATGGTATTTAAGTGTGATTAATTAAAATTAATCCATCCCCAGCCAGCATGTCCATGTGGGCCCCAGAAGAGTTACATTTGTGACTTAAACTGCAGTTTCCATGGTGACCCCACATGTGTTTGTCCATGTCCGAATCACAATTAGAATCTCTTTATTGTCCTTGTACCAAGTACAACAAAACTGAGGTAGAGCGCTCAGGTTCAGTATAAGAATTTACAAACAACAAATATCAGTAAAAATAAAAAGCATTGGAGTTATCTGTAAAACTTGGAACTAAAGTAATGCAAATAACGTGAAGTAGAGCAAATGAAATATAAATATTATGGAATAAATAGTGCGAAAAATAAATAATATGATATATTCAGATCAAACACGTATCACCATGGAAACTGCGGACAAACCTACATGGGACCCTTACATGCAGCCCAAATGTAACCCTTCTGGGGCCCACATGGACATGCTGACTGGGTAGAAACCATGTAATTAATCTGATTAATAATTTGACAGTGCTATAAATTCCCAATTTGTGGTGTTGTTAACAATAGTAAACCAAAGCTGCAGCACTAATATTGGAGTAAAAACCCAACTATCATAACTCCTTCACCTCAGTGTTATATAAAATGTTTAGCACACCATTTTACTTTTTTTTGTCACTGTTATTTCTCATCAAACTATTTTCTTTATCTGTTTTCAGCTGCCTTTTGTAACATATGACCACCTGCCCAAAACTGTCCAGGAATTCTGCATAAATTATGTGTTTATCCATGTTTAATAACCATGTATTAATTGCAGGAGTTGGTAGAAAACAAACTAGAACTAAAAACAGAAGTAAATCTTTAACAACAGGCCTCGAAGTTGATGCTAATGTTTCTGTTCAGTGTATTAAAATATATGACAGTGCTTTGTGTTTGTTTTCTGTTGTTTTACTAGGCTATTTATGGAAGACTGTTCATCTGGGTGGTGGATAAAGTCAATGCTGCCATTTACAAACAGCTATCAAAAGATTCCACGGAGGTCCGACAGTCAATCGGTTTGCTTGACATCTTTGGCTTTGAAAACTTTACTAAAAACAGGTTAGTGTTTGTCCACTTCAGTTTTGATGTTGTAACTCAAACAGTTGACGTTAGTGTTTCTAGACACATTATCTATAAAAGGATGACTGTGTTCATTCATTTGCCTCAGTTATATTTAAAACCCAATATGGAAATTATAATTTAACAGAATATTACAAACTGTGGGAAAAACAGTTACTTGGATTGAAAGCTGAACTGAAATTATTTTGGTGGCCAGAGGTCAAAGGTCATGTTCACCTTAACATCACGCCTGTCCAAAATTATGAACAATGATATTTCAGTAACAGTTTAACCACATTTTTTCTAAATTTGGTACAAATTCTCACATTGACTCATGGATGATCTTTTTTTTTTCACATGTCAAAGGTCAAGGTGTCTGTGACTTAATACAGAAAACTACACAGATAGTTCATAATGCAACAATAGAGGACAGGTCTGATGAAGCTTCTTATTCTTTCCTTATTTTGTGATTTGTCAAACTATTTGCAGCTTTGAGCAGCTGTGCATCAACTTTGCCAATGAGCAGCTGCAGCAGTTCTTTGTGAAGCACATTTTTAAGTTGGAGCAGGAAGAGTACGCCCGTGAAAAGATAGTTTGGGAACATATTGACTACAAAGACAACCAGACCACTCTGGATGTACTGGCCAGTAAACCCATGAACATGCTGGCTCTTATTGATGAGGAAAGCAACTTCCCTAAGGTGAAGATCCTCTTTTTACCTGTGAACATTATCTTCTGACAAAACACTGCAGGTTCTAACCTTCTGGTTTTTCAGGGCACAGATACAACCATGCTGCAAAAAATGAATCAGGTACATGGGAAAGGGGGGATTTATCTTCCCCCCAAGAACAACTATGAGACACAGTTTGGAGTCCGGCATTTTGCTGGGGAAGTCTACTATGATTCTAAAGGTACTTTTTTAAACCATTAACAGGCAGCACCTTTGAGTCCATATTATGAGATGTTTATCCTAAACCCTGTTGTTTTTGTTTTTTAATTGTGATTCATGTTTTTGTTTTTAATTGTTGTTTGTGATGGTTTGTTTTGTTTTGTGTGTGGGTGTTTTTGTATTTAAACCAAAAGCTAATGAAGATCACAATAAATGAAATTAAATCAAATTTTATCTGGATGACCAGATGAAATGGTTGTTTAGTTCAAATGTATATACTTTAGTGTTATTTGTTTATAAAGCTTGAAAAAAATTACAGATGTGTTTGTTTAAATAAGTCAGTACATTGTCGATGTTTTTTCTGTCTGTCTGTCTGTTAGGTAGCTATATCACTCAAAAAATTATGGATGGATCTTGATTAAATTTACAGGGTAGGTTGGTAATGGGGTGATCTGGAAATGATTAGATTTTGGTGGTGATCCGGAAGAGATCCTGGATTCTGGATCACTTTGAATTTATACATTGTGGTAAATGCAGAATACATTTCAAAGTGATCCAGATTCCAGGATCTCTTCCTGATCACCACCAAAATATAATAATTTCCAGATCCCTCCATTACCAACCTACCCTGTAAATTTCATCAATGTCCATCCATGATTTTTTGAGTTATCTTGCTAAATAACAGACAGACAAACTCTGGCAAAATCATAAGCTTCTTGGTAGACCTCTCTTCATTTGAAGGGGGGGGGGTTCCTGCCTTGGTGGAGGTTTGTGCTCTCTGAGTGCTTTTCTAGTTTATGTCTGTTGTGCCTATTGTCTGGTATTTGGTTTTGGTTTTTGATACCTTATAAGCAGGGGCCAGTAGGGACTGGACATATTCTTATGCAAGACACAATAACAAAATGTACTCATTCATTCATCCATTCATTTATGTTGCATCTGTCTTGTTTTAAGGTTTTCTTGAGAAAAACCGTGATGCCCTCAGCGCTGACCTGATTCAAGTTGTGGAAACCTCCACCAACAAACTCCTCAAACAGATATTCGAAAACATCTTGTCCTCAGCTACTGTTAAGAGCCTGGCTAACCCCAAGATGGTCATTAAACCCAGCGTCAACTCCCTGAGAGTCAGTACACCTTCATCATGGCCCCGTGATGCTGCCAGATCAAACTCTTGTGCTATCTTACTGACTTTGTGACATTTTTCTGTTTGACAGCAAGTAACTGATAATAAGAAGCGCGTGCCCACTCTGACTGGACAGTTCCGTAAGTCTCTGGACTCACTGATGAAAACCCTGACTGTGTGCCAGCCTTATTTCATACGCTGCATCAAACCTAATGACTTCAAGAAGCCACTGGTGAGTTTGAATTCATTTGCATTGAAACTGAGTCAAGCCATTCACTGGAACTAAATCTGATTCCACTCTTGTTTCCCTCAGCTCTTTGACAGAGACCTGTGCATGCGTCAGCTCCGTTACTCAGGTATGATGGAGACCATAAGGATCCGGAAGGCCGGGTACCCTGTACGCTACACCTTTGAAGAGTTTCTTAACCGTTACAGAGTCCTTCTGAAAACCTACATCTGCGATCCCAAAAAGGTGAGTTTATATGAGAATACTACATGCTCAGTTTTGTCATGACATCCTAACTTCATTATTTGCTCTCTCTTTGTGTTTGTGTAATTGTCCTAACAGGAAAGTAAACAGAAATGTTGTGAGAGCATTTGTGAAACTCTACTGGCTGAAGAAGGTGACTGGAAGACCGGGAAGACTAAGATATTCCTCAAGGTGCTACCAGTTTAATTTATTTATTTTTTTAAAATGTTATGTACTTTATGTACTCATTTTATGTACTGTTGTTTTAAAAGCTATGTGTGGAAGCCAAAAACTGGGAGAGTTATATTTTTATACTGACTGAATTCCTGCCGAATATCTAAATATTTGATACAAATAACATTAAAATTATACTATTAAAATGTTCTATGCCAAGTTAAAGAAAAATATAATGGCTTCATTTGTAATATAACCAAGTAAAACTAATGCAATGATGTAGACAGTAAAGGCAATTCAGTAAAATAGTAAGACATACAATATAATTGCAGCCATTAAAATACTTATAAGGTGAAACAAGGATAGCAAGTAAAGTGTTAAAACTGATAATGCATGAAAGAACATCATAACTTTCAAAAATAAAATAAAACAGAAGTGTAGCTGTTCAAGTCAAGGTAAGAAGTAACCTTGCTTAAGCTGGATCATCCTTAGAAGAAAATGTAACTGTGTTTAACTTTAATATTTTACTTCAGATCAGTGTTATAAGTTGAATAGCATCAGTTTCAGGTGAAGGTTTTTTCCTGCACTATCATAACAAAATCTAATGTGCTTTTCATCTGCATTATATTTTCTTAGGACTTCCATGACACTATGCTTGAACTAGAGAGGATGAAATCACTCAATGAGAAGGCTCTTCTAATCCAGAAAGTGTTGAGAGGCTACAAACACAGGTACAGGATAAAACACCTGAAACTGAGCTTGTGGATTTTTAACCATGTGATCTTTATTTACATACGCGTGTGTTCTGTTTCCTCTGTAGGAAAGGGTTCTTGAAGAAAAAAGCAGCTGCTCTTGTCATTCAGAAACACTGGAGAGGACACAAGGGCAGAAAACTGTACAGAGTGGTCAGTTCCTATTTAGATGATGATGATTATAGCGGAATAATTATCGTTACTGTTACTGTCACAGGAACAATGAAAATTAATTTAGCAGCAAAAACAATTAGTGCAAATAATATACTATTTATTAATAATACAGTCCTACTTGCAAAAAATTCTTAGGTCCAACTGGGCTTTGCGAGGCTGCAGGCACAGGTTCGCTCTCGCCAACTTCACTTCCAGTACAAGAAGAAGAGGGTGGCTGCCTTGGTGCTGCAAACACAGATCAGAGGATACCTGGCCAGGAAGCAATGGAAGCGCAAGAGGGATGCTGTTATCCTTCTGCAAGCTCACACCAGGGGTGTACTTGCCAGGAAGGCTCTTGAAAAGATGAAACGAGATGTAAGTTCAACTTTCAACCAAACACAGGAGGCAGCTTTTAGAGATTCAAAGTGTTCATCTCATAGAAAAAAAGTACTGATCCATGCTCTGTGCTGTTTTTATTTCAGCGGTACCTTTCTGATAAAGAGAAAGAAGCAGAGCAGCGATCCATTTTGGAGAAGAAGATGCGTTTAGAGAAATTGCTGAGAGACAAGGAGAGAGAAGCCAAAGCCCAGCCCAAATCAGAGGAGGAAATGTTGGACAGCATGTTTGACTTCCTGCCCGATGAAGGGAATGACGAAGTGAGGGAGGGTCAAGCACCTGTGGGATATGAGGTCAGAATCAAAACAGAAATATCTAACTCCTTCTCACTCTAAAACCTTGGTCAAAGGTGACGTTCGCTGTGTAGAACCGAGGTGTCAAACCTGTGGCCTGTGGGCCACAACCAGATCGCCAAAGAGTCCAAGCTGGTCACGTGCTAAAATACACTGAAGATGTTGTAAACTTATATGAGCTCAGAGGTTCCATACAGCCCAATGTGATCTGACATGGATCAGACTATTAAAATTATAGCATAATCAGATAAACAATGACAAGTACAACAATTTTTAGTGTAAAAAAGTAAAATTGCATGAACATGTTGACCAACATTTAATAAGTAAAACACCCTTTTCACAGATAAAAACTACAAAGTGCTGTTCATAAAATAACTGCAATGAAACAGTCTGTTGAATCTTCTTATTGAAACAAGTGAACACAGAATTGCAGAAATCAATAAAAGACAAGATGAAAGTGTGTAAAATCTCTTTGCAGGGCTTTGAGAAGAGAAGAATGATTTCTGTGGAGATTGACATAGATGACCTCCCCATAGAGGAAGAACTTCCCAAAGAAGATTACGATGACCTGGACGAGTACGCTTTCTCCAAATTTGCGTCCACCTACTTCCAGGGTGCAGCCACCCCCTCCCACATCCGCCAGAGACTTCGCCAGCCCCTTCTGTACCACGAGGATGAGGGCGATGTCATGGTGCTGCTCTCAGACCCATTAACACTGTACACAGGTCACACTGCTCCTGTCAATAAATTACCATAACACAGTGGGTTTTGTTTTGTTTTGTTTTTTTTTTTGTGACCAGGCCTCTCTGACAGTGTGGTGGATCATTTTGAGGTTCATGGGAGATCTACCTGAACCCAAGAGGCAGGTCCGGGCTCAGCCAACCTCCATGCAGGATCACTTTATGCCACAGGAGCTGCTTTCCAGAAAGGACAGACGTTTAAGCCACATGGTGGGCCTGGATCAGGTAAATGTCCTAATAATATTTACAACATTCATTATTGTTTGATTTATTATGATGCGATTCCTGATGCACTTGACTTTTCATAGTGATTGAAGTAACTTCATTCATAAAAATATGTCCCGTTAACCCATAAAGACTCACATATACAACAGCGACCAAAACCATCTACTGATCTAAAATACTTAATATCTGTTCATCCACTAATCCTATCAATAATTATTATTATAATTATAATTAATATTTATACACCTTTGTGTGGATAGTTTCATTACTTTGAGATACTCTTTATCACTATGAAAAGATGTTGGTGATTATTATCTGCTATTTCCAAGCATCTGTTTCTTTCATATAAATCTTTTTTTTTCTTTTTCTTACATCTTTGCCAGATAAAATGTCATTTGTTTCTGTTCTTGACTGACAAACGCATTACATTTGTCAAAACTTCATCATCCTGTTTGTAGCTCTACTATTTACAAACATTTTTTAAGTAAATGTATAGAAATAATGCACATTCAACCTATCTCCAGCCTTTTCCTAGTTTTAAAGTGTCATTTATGTGTATTTTAGAGGATGTTGAGAAATAAAAAAGAGAGGAAGCCTTCAGTAATACCAGAAGAACCATCACAGAACAGAAAGAGCTCCATTTTCACCGACCTTCTATCAAGGAACAGAAAGGCCTCAGCAGCACCTGGTGACGCTGCCCCAAACCCAAAGATATACACCGTACCTGAAGGCAGCCCTCGTACCAGGAAGGGATCTACATTTACTGACCTGCTGTCGAGAAACAGAAAGACATCCAGCGTCCCAGAAAGTGGAATCCCCAGAACTGCAAACCTCAGGAAACCCTCCATCATCATGGAAGAGGTGAGGGGGAAAAAAATCCAAAATGTTTTCATTTTGTTTTGTGTTCAGTTACTTTAGTTCATTTTATGGGCTTTTCTTTTCTCAGTCTGATGATCTGACTGAAGTGTCCAAGCCTCCGACCGTTCAGACCGTACAGGAGGAAAGTGATGTAATGATCGGAGAAGGTCCCACTCTGGACCGACCCCTGACATCGCTTGAAAAACTTCACTTTATTGTGGGATACGCCATCGTCAGACGGGACCTCAGGTAGATATTCAGCACAAAGTACAATGATAGAAAACAGTTTTTAGACATGCCATGTATTTGTAATATATTACATTAAGAATCACCCAGAAGTCACTGATCTGTGCAGAGTATTCATGCTCAGTTCTATCAAGGTCCAAACTTGATATTTCGGTGAAATAAATAAATGCATCCACGGTGTGACATGGTGAAACTATCAACAGTTTATTTATTAATTTATTTTTTGTTAATAATAAACCAAAAAATTTAGTTTTTTGTGTCTGATACTTTTTGAAACACAAACATTTTTCGCAATATATTTTATGACAATATTAGAAAATTTAAAGGATGTTTAAAAACATTTTTCCACTACGGTATATCTGAGGGGTCCCCCCACCCCTGTTTCTTGTTTAATGTATTGCCTTTTTCATACAGGGATGAGATTTACTGTCAGATCTGTAAACAGCTTCAGGACAACAACAATCGCAACAGCTACTTCCGTGGATGGATCCTTCTGTCCCTGTGTCTGGGTATTTTTCCTCCCAGTGAGCGTTTCATAAAAGTAAGTACAGCAGTGGCAGTGATCACTCATGTCATTTAAACATTTAATAGTCTGACTTGTTATATGTAAAATTCAATTATTCCTACTCAAAGAAAAAAAAACATAATTTGTGTGTGTTGGGCTTTTGTTTTTAGATACACATAATGAACCTTTTAATTCCCAGTTTAAATTATACACCACATCCAAGATGAAAAACAATTTAATGTAAATTTGAAAGACCAAAACACACTAAAATTGTCTTTATCGATGTCCACAGTTACCATTATATAAGAAAATAATAAGGAAAAAAAGGTGTTTCCCTTCAACAGTTAGAATATAATGTAATTTCACACTTGATGAGCCTGCTGGCAGAGGTGTAATATTTATGAAAACTATTTATGACTATTAACAGGTGACTCATTGTTATTCTACAGTACATATTCAGGAGTTTCATTCTTGATATTTTTTTATTCCTATACTTATTTATTTTGTTCATTCATTTTGTGATGGCTGCAGTTATAGAATGACAACACTCTTCTACATGAGGTACTCCAAGTTTGATTCTTTTGTTCACATTCAATCTTCACCATTTTGCTTAAAAGTATACATTTTTTTGACACCATCAACACCCCCAAAGATACTGTAGGTACTTTTTTATTATTATTAGTTTTGTAACTGTTGGACTCATGTTGGGATCTAAAAAACCAGTTACTAGATCAAATATTCTGGCTTATTGGTAAATGCATGTCAATGGGTGGTCATCGTAGATAACAGGAAATGCTAATTTTGTCGTGTATATCCAAGGTAGCAACAAAAAATGTAAAAAGACATTTATGTCTGTAACTAGTAAGAATGCATGTTTGGCAAAGTCAAACACCACTGTGGACATCTGGAATCTAATGACAACTATTAGGAATGTGGGCTGATCATATGTTATGACAGCTGCCGGTGTCTCTGTTCTTTGCAGTATCTCCAGAGTTTCATCCGATTTGCTCCAGGTGGTTACCCCGACTACTGCGCAGAACGGCTGCGTCGCACCGTCATGAACGGAGTACGAGGGGAGCCCCCAGCCTGGCTGGAGCTACAGGTACTGACCTTGACATAAGTTAGAAGTTTGATAAAGACACTGTATATGAAACAGCATTCAGTGTCTGTGAGAAGAGGTGTGAGTCAGTCCATTATATTTAAACCACGATGGGCCTCATGCACAATTCTCTTAAAGTTCTCTTCTGTCACCTTCAGACACACCTTCTGATTATCCTAATCTGCTCTTAAATGGATGTGTTCCATTCAAATAATGTGTAATGTGTCCTTATTAAATATCCACTACATACACACCCCAAAGCCATCCTGAAGGGGGTCTTTGTTACAGTGCTAAAGGTCAAAGGTCAGACCAGCTGTGATGTCATGACCATGGAACGCTGCAGGGATTTAATCAGGTCACGGCTGTCGAGACCGCAGAAAATCTAATTATGACCAAGAGTGCTTGTAAATGAGAAAATGTCATTAACAGGCTCTGAATTAAGAAACTAATTGAACTAAAGTTATTGTTTCTGTCCAATCACAGGCCACCAAGACAAAAAAGCCCATAATTGTGTCTGTGGTGCTGATGGATGGTCGTTCCATCAACCTGCCTGTGGACTCAGCATCTACGTCTAAAGAAGTCTGTCAAATCATCACCAATAAAATCCAACTCAAGGACACATTTGGGTTTTCTGTGTATGTGGCCCTTTATGAAAAGGTATGAATTAAAATCCACTCATGTAGATGTTCTTTTAAGCCTGTGTTCTCTAAAAAAAAGTCCAACTAGAGAAAAGCTAAATATTCTTATATATGATCAAGCTGGCTTAAGCTCCTACCAGCCTTATATGGAACGTAGATGACATTAATTCAAAAACACACACACACACACACATATATATATATATACTTGTCTTTCTGAATATATAAACCATTCTGAAGAGCAACAGCAACACCACATACACAAAAGGTTGGATTCTAGGAAAGCGAAATATGTGAAATTTGTCTTTTGAAAGCTGTCATCTGATCAATCATCTATTGATTTTCCAACAAATTAGGTCACATTTATAGTCAGTGGTGACAGGTGGACAACAATGAGCTGCTGAACACCAGGATATATGACAATGGGATTTTTGGACCAGAATACTAGTACTAATACAATGATAATTTTGAACGTGAAATATTTATTTTCATAAATATTTTGCTACAACATGTGTATTTGAATCATTTTAAGTTATTTATTTTTAACTAACATTTCCAAATGTAGCTACTTTAAGAAAATGATAATTCCCTTTAAAACTGACTCTTTTTTTTTTTTTTTAACAAATGCAGTTCTCAACTTTGTTCCCAGACATCTATTTGTTGGTAAATGATGTGTTTCAGTCCATACCTACCCATAGCAGGTTTTTACAGCCCTGTTTACAAAAAATAAAACAAATAAAACAATAAAAAAATAAAATAAAATAAAATGGGTGGGGGTGTCTAAATGTATTTGTGTTGCTAAGTATTCAGCTTTTTGTTTGGCAAACGAGTCGCCTTTACAAAGAGCCTTTTTTTTAATCTGTACTCCAAACGGTTGAAGAACAGGTCGAGTTTTAATTTGGAGACATATTTCTCTGACATTTTTAGCACAATCACCCTAGAATAAGGTGTTAATATCTGGAAATATGGCTAACAAAATTGTATTCACTGTCTTTTGCAAACACCAGAAAATTTAACTAAAAAGATTCAAATCTTTATTACAAGCAATACATATAGGGTTTTTTTTTTTTTTTACTCGATTCAGTTAACCAAGGTTAATGATAATAAGAAAGACATAAGATGGTGATGTTACAAAAATCCACTATGATCTGATGTGTAACTTAACCTTAGGTGTATTAACATGGAACAGACTCATATAATCAGTGATGCTTCTTCTTTCCGTGTGGAGGTGTGGGCGCTGGGCAGTGGTCGAGAGCATGTGATGGACGCCATTTCCCAGTGCGAGCAGGAAGTGAAGAGAAGAGGAGGCCAGGAGCAGCACGCTCCCTGGCGTTTGTTCTTCCGCAAGGAGGTGTTCACGCCCTGGCACAACTGCAAAGAGGACAAGATGAGCACAAACCTCATCTATAAACAGTTCATTCATGGTCTGAAGTTTGGAGAGTATCAGACTCAGAAGGTGAGCTTTTGCTTTCTTCATCTTTAAAAGCTAAAGTAGTGGATAAAAAAGTTTCTGGGCCTTAAAATTGTACATAATGTCAAATATTAGCATTAAATATTTGTGGAAAAATCTAATTTGGTGTTTCTAAAGGTGTGGGTGTGTGATAATAGACAAACAAGTGCAAATGATTTAGTAGAGCATCTCTGAAATGTTTCTTTGACGATTAACAAGACTTATTCTATGGCCCTCTAGAATGTGACAGCTCCTGTCCATTTTGAATTGAAGTTGCCAGCGTTTAGCGGGCGGACTTTTTTTCAATAACCGCCCGCTGCACTGTTAACGCCCGCTGCACTGTTAACGCCCGCTGCACTGTTAACGCCCGCTGCACTGTTAACGCCCGCTGCCAATGGCAACAGGTTTTGTCACTTCCGATTCACGTTACCATATCACTCCGCAGGTAGTTCGGGCACTTTTAAATTAAATATGTTCTATGTTGTAACCGCTATTTTATCTAATCTACTAATAAGTAAGGGATAATGTATTCAGCGTGGAACAACATCCCGTGGGGCAATATTTTTCTGATAGAAACTCGTGTGGAATGCATTATCCCGCTTATTCTATGGGTTATTACAGCTTATTAGTGTTACTACTCTAACAGACTGGATAAAACAGCCGTTACAACGTAGTGAATATTTACTTTAAAAGTGGCCGAACTACCTGTGGAGTGATATGGTGAATCTGAAGCGACAAAACCCGTTGCTATGGGCACCGGGTGTTAACGGCGCAGCGGTCGGTTATAAAAAAACAATCAGACTGCTGAAGGCTGGGAATGCAATTCAAAGTGAACGGGAGCTGTCGCAACGTTCTAGAGGGCCGTAGAATAAGCTGTAATAACCTGTAGAATAAACAAGATAATGTATTGCCCACAAGTTACTAACGAAAAATATTTCGGGCCGAACAGCACCCCGACGCAAAAGGGGTGCTTACTGAATTCGAGACAGTTTCAACATGTCATGCTGCTCTGGAGTTTTTCCTAATTTTGCTGAAACATTCAGTTTTAACCTTGATGGAACAGAGCATGTGCAAAAGGGAACATGTGGGTTTGAAGAATGGGACAATACTTAGCAGAGTTCTCTGACTGTAATGAAGCAGAAATCCAAACACTTTTTTCCACCATTGTTTTTGTCAGAGTGACTGCTATTTATTCACATGCAGTATTTTTGTATCTTCACACAGGAGGATGATTTTATCGAGCTCACAGCAAAACATTTATACATCATGCACGGCTCCAACAGCAGCCCAGAGAATGTGAAGGAAGCTGTGCAGGAATGTGTCAATAATACTCTGCTGGAGGCCAAGTCAGAGGCCAAATGGGTGCAAATGGTCAGCACTGCTCACGCTCAGGTCAGTCATGTGTTTAAAGATAATCAGAGGTAATGAAAACGCAACACCAGTTTGGATTGAAATATGTCTTTTGTTTGTTTTTTTAATTTTAAGAATTTCAATTTATTGGGTGGGTTGATTTTGATGAATTAAATATGTTATTTGGGTGACTAGTACAATAATAAACAAATGCCTTAAACATAATGACCAGAAGTTGAAAATTAAAAATCATAACGACACTGAATGGAGAACACATTCAACAATTAACTTAAAAAACACTCAGTATGGACTGTGACCCCCACCAACATTCACACAGACAGTACAACGTCTCCTCATGGACCTGACCACTCTGCCTGCAGAACATTCTGGAATTGCTGCCTGGCTTGACGTCTGGGTACTTTGACCAGAGGTGGTTAAAGTACTCACATTCTGTACTTAAATAGATGTACAGCTACTTGTGTGAAAAATAGTCTGATAAAAGTAAAAGTACTGATTCAACTCATTTACTGAAGTAAAAGTAAAAAAGTACAACTTCTCAATTGTAATGAAGAAACAACTCAGACCCTGAGCCAAAATAAACCAAAATTTAAAGTGTTGGATTTTCATTGTCTCTGAGTATATATTCAGAAGATGAATGGGTCAAAAATGGGATAAAAATGTGCTTAAAGTGTGTCTCCTTAAACCAGGGTCAGTATTTGATCTCCAGGCAGAAAACAGATGAAGTGAAGGCAGAGATAGTCGACTATGCCCGAGAGAAGTGGCCCATGTTCTTCTCCAGGTTCTTCAAGGTCATTAAACTGTCAGGTAAACACATCCTGTTTGTATATGGATGTCAGTGTTTTATGTTCTGGCAGGATGGGATAATTTCACTTCTTAAACTGCCTACAGCAGAAGCAGATTGATACAATATAAGGTTATTAACACATTAACGATTAACAGTGAGGATGCTGTTCATATCTCAGACCAATTAGCTGCTGCCTTTAGTATGTGTGTCAGAATGGAATATTTAAGACTATTTATAGACGCACTGCACCGCTGGGGTTAAGACTCAAGCAAAGTAGTTGATTAAGAAGGAAGAAATGGGACAGAAATAACAGTTCTTCCTCACATTTGATCCAATAATACCCTCACCCACTGGATGTTAAATCTGTTCACACTGGAAACTGAACCAAAACAGTTTATACATACATACACACACGCACACGCACACACACACTATATATATATATATATATATATATATGTATTTGTGTGTGTGTGTATATGTGTGTGTGCCTCTCATTGCAGCTCTCATACATTTTCTTATTTCCATAACGACTGAGCAACTAATGCTTTTATGTTTCTTTCGTGGATGGTTCAGGGCCACCGTTGCCAAAGAGCCAGTTTATAGTGGCAGTAAACTGGACCGGTATAACATTCCTGGATGAGAGAGAAAAGAGGCTATTGGAGCTCAGCTTCCCAGAAGTGACCGGAGTCAACACCACCAGGTACAGAACGTTTCCTTCAATTTAAGTGAGAGCTGATAGTGACACATTATCAGTCCTTGGAATAAAAGTGATAGGAGAAATTATAAGGCCCTTACAAGCTCTTAAATTAATGTTTTTATGTTCTAATAAAGTAAATAAATAATCTTAAACCAAATAAGATTAAAATTAAAGATGATCATTGATTTATACCAGCATTATTGATACATGCCAAATTCTTTCTTGATTTCATGAAACAGTTGAGCTATCGCAAATCTCAATAAATCGCCCAGTCTTACTTAATATATATATATATATATATATATATATATATATATATATATATATATATATATATATATATATATATATATATATATATAACCGGGTCTCACTATATATATATATATATATATATATATATATATATATATATATATAACCGGGTCTCACTATATATATATATATATATATATATATATATATATATATATATATATATATATATATATATATATATATATATATATATTGAACACATATATATAGTGGAGTGTGAAGGCAACGGTGGTACCAGTAGTGATCGGAGCATTAGGGGCAGTGACCCCCAAGCTGGGAGAATGGCTCCAGCAGATACCAGGAACAACATCAGAGATCTCTGTACAAAAGAGCGCATTGCTAGGAACAGCTAAGATCCTGCACAGAACCCTCAGGCTCCTAGGCCTCTGGTAGAGGACCCGAGCCTGAAGGAGACACCGCCCACGTGGGGCGAGAGGAACATTTTTTTTTTTTTAGTGAGAGAGGGTACATGCAGAGGATGTGGGAGAAATGGTTGCGTCGAAACCCCACATCCTCACTGACTAAGAAACAGCTCCTAGCTCAGTGTTCGAATATCCGCAATAAGAGGTTGCTATCACAGCTAGACATCGATGAGGTACAGCGTTGTACCTCATCCACGGTACAAAGATGCTACGGCAAGGGGGAGCCAGGACGACAGGTCGGCTTGGGGGTGGTTTCACCACCACCCCCAAATATCAAGATTGGGTACCAAGCCCCAGAAAGACTAAACACAAGGGCAGCTGACCTGAGAAAGAGAATCATGAAATCCTGGGGGAACACAACTACCTGCTTGCCAAGGCTAAAGAACAAAGTACCAGACCAGTCTCTACTGGAGGACCTGAACACTGCACTACAAACTTTCCCTACCACTACCATCACTGAGACCAATCAGCTGATGTACGCAGCAGCAACCGTAATCCTAGAGATGCTTGGCTACAAGATGAACAGCCAGAGCAGCCAGAAGGTTGCCCCATGGAGGAGAAGGCTAGAGGCAAAGATCATGGCAGCACGGAGAGAAGTCAGTGTTCTAACAGAACTAAGCAGAGGTGTGAATCTGAGGAAAGCACTACCCAAGAAGTACAACAAACTGTCCACAGTGGAGGCACTGGAGACTGCTAAGCAAAGGCTCACAGCACTAGCTACCCACCTAAAGAGATACACAAGAGAGGTAGAGGCCAGGAGAATAAACCAGGTGTTCTCCACCAACCCAGCTAAGGTCTACTCTCAATGGCAGGGGGGCAAGGTGACAACGGACCAACCTAGGGCTGAGACTGACCAATACTGGAAGAGTATCTGGGAGAAGGAGGTAACACATAACACCAATGCCCAATGGCTGACAGACTTACAGGCAGAGCATAGCCAACTCCCAGAACAAGACCCAGTAGTCATCACACTAGCAGACATCCAAACCAGAGTGTCCAAAATGAAGAGCTGGACAGCACCAGGGCCCGACATGATTCATACCTACTGGCTTAAGAAACTGACAGCACTCCATGAACGCCTAGCAGCACAGATGAACCAGCTGCTGATATCGGGAAACCACCCAGAGTGGCTAACCCAGGGCCGGAAAGTCCTCATAATGAAGGACCCCCAGAAGGGAACAATACCATCTAACTACCGGCCTATAACCTGCCTCAGCACCACATGGAAGCTTCTATCAGGCATCATAGCGACTAAGATGAGTAGGCACATGGAGCAATACATGAGCAGAGCACAGAAAGGAATAGGTAACAACACCAGGGGAGCCAAACACCAGCTACTGGTTGACAGGGCAATTGCCCGAGATTGCAAGACGAGGAACACCAACCTGTGCACTGCCTGAATTGACTACAAGAAAGCCTATGACTCAATGCCACATACATGGATACTGGAATGCTTAAAACTGTATAACATCAACAGGACACTAAGAGAGTTCATCCAGAACTCAATGAGGCTGTGGAAGACAACTCTGGAGGCCAACTCAAAGCCAATTGCACAAGTGAACATCAGATGCGGCATTTACCAAGGAGATGCTCTGTCCCCCCTGCTGTTCTGCATAGGCCTAAACCCCCTCAGCCAGATCATCTCAAAGAGTGGCTTCGGATACCAGTTCCGAAGTGGAACATCCATCAACCACCTCCTCTACATGGATGACATCAAGCTGTATGCCAAGAATGAGCGTGACATTGATTCCCTAATTTACCTCACCCGGATCCACAGCAAAGACATTGGGATGTCATTCGGACTAGATAAATGTGGGCGGATGATATCTAGAAGAGGAAAGGTGATCACAACTGAAGGGGTTGACCTACCTGAAGGGAATATCACAGATGTGCAGGAAAGTTACAAATACCTAGGGATCCCACAGACAAATGGTAATCATGAGGAGGCAGCTCGGAAGTCAGCCACAGCCAAATACCTACAGAGGGTAAGGCAGGTCCTGAAAAGTCAGCTGAATGGCAAAAATAAGATCCAGGCCATTAACACCTATGCCCTGCCAGTAATCAGATACCCAGCTGGGATAATATCCTGGCCACTGGAAGAGATACAAGCCACTGATATCAAGACAAGGAAACTCCTTACCATGCATGGAGGGTTCCACCCCAAGTCCAGTGTCCTGAGGCTGTACACTAAGCGAAAGGAAGGGGGCCGAGGACTAGTAAGTGTCAGAACTACTGTCCAGGAGGAAACAGCGAACCTCCAGGAATACATCAAGAAAATGTCCCCCAATGACCAACTGCTAAGTGAATGCCTCAGGCAACAAAAGCCCAGTAAGGTTGAGGAACCAGAGGGGCTGTCATGGAAGGACAAACCCTTGCATGGCGTGTACCATCGACAAATTGAGGAAGTGGCTGATATGGAAAAGACATACCAGTGGCTGGAAAAGGCTGGACTAAAGGACAGCACAGAGGCACAACTCATGGCTGCACCAGAACAAGCCCTGAACACCAGAGCAATAGGGGCCGGGGTCTACCACATCAGACAGGACCCCAGGTGTAGGCTGTGTAGAGAAGCCCCTGAAACAGTCCAGCACATCACAGCAGGGTGTAAGATGCTGGCAGGCAAGGCATACATGGAGAGGCATAACCAGGTAGCGGGCATACTGTACAGGAACATCTGTAAAAAGTATGGACTGGAGGTCCCAGGGTCAAGATGGAAGAACCCCCCAAAGGTGACAGAGAACAAACAGGCCAAGATCCTGTGGGACTTCCAGATCCAGACTGACAAGATGGTGATGGCCAATCAGCCTGACATAGTGGTGGTGGATAAACATGAGAAGACAGTGGTGGTGATAGAGCAGTCCCCAGTGATAGCAACATCAGAAAGAAAGAACATGAGAAGCTTGAGAAATACCAAGGGCTGAAAGAGGAGTTAGAGAAAATGTGGAGTGTGAAGGCAACAGTGGTACCAGTTGTGATCGGAGCACTAGGGGCAGTGACCCCCAAGCTGGGAGAATGGCTCCAGCAGATACCAGGAACAACATCAGAGATCTCTGTACAAAAGAACGCATTGCTAGGAACAGCTAAGATCCTGCGCAGAACCCTCAGGCTCCCAGGACCCGAGTCTGAAGGAGACACCGCCCACGTGGGGCGAGGGGAACATTTATATATATATATATATATATATATATATATATATATATATATATATATATATATACACATATACAATTTCTTCATTTTCTCTTCAGATTGTATTTTTTACTCATTTGTGGATTTTATACTTGTCTTTTCTTCTGCACTTCTATGTTGTCTGTTGTTGCTATTAACTGTGACATTTCCCCACAGTGGGCTAAATTATTTTATTTTATGTAGTAGATTGATGTTACCATGGATACCTTTGAGAGACAGTCACATGTTTCAGTGCAAAGGTTGTGTGGGAGAAAAAAAACAGAGGGAAAATACCTGTTTGCTTAAATTTGTGTATTAGTGTGAACAGGGATTCAAACTTGTGGGGTCATGTGTTGTGTGACTCCAGGGAGGGGAAGGGGATGGGCCCGTCGGTGTGTCTGGTGACTCTGAAAGGAGACTTCACTCTGAGTGGATCCACAGCTGAGGACATGGCAGAGCTGATCACTATGTTCCTGAGTGGACTGACAGAGCGGTCTCAGTACGCTGTGACCATAAAGGACGTGGACAGGCAAGGTCAGAGTGCCAGGATCGGACTGATGGTTCACTGTTGTCCTTATAAGTGTCACGTCTGCTCATTGTCTGATTTAATTCATTCTACAGATGACCCCACATTCCTCAGCTTCAAAAAAGGAGAACTCATCATCATCATTAAGGATAATGAATTTTCTGAGCAGCGTGGTGGTTGGTTAAAGGGCCAAAAGGAGAGCACTGGTAAAACTGGAGCTGTACCCCTTGAGGCCATCTTAATCTTACCAACGCTCAGCAAACCCTCAAATGCCATCATGGTACGGTATACAAGTCATGTGTTAAACCCCTCAAATGCAATACAAATTTGCAGTTTTTAACATAATAATCCCACAAATGTACTAACTTTCCCAAACCTATCTTCTACCAATGTATTACATTTGTAGGAAGTTATTACAGTTTTGGAAGATAATAAATTTTGCCATCCCACAAATATAATAAATTGTTAGGTGACTGCTATTTCATTTATGGGAAAGTTAGTACATTTGTGGGATCATTGCGTTAAACATTATTACGTTTTCCGGGTTAACAATCCTACATGAAAAATCCTATTTCAGTAAATTATTAGAGGTCAAATGTGGTTAAAATATATCGCTAAATAATTAGTAATATTAGCAAGAAAAGTATTGGTTTGACATATATTAACATTAGATTATTAAGGGCGGCACAGTTGATAGCACTGTCACCTCACAGCAAGAAGGTCTGATCCCACCTGTTTGATACTACACATTCTCCTCATGTTTGCACAGGTTCACTCCTGGTACTTCACCATCCAAACACATGCACAGATAGGTTAACTGGTTACTGTAATTATGAGCGTGATTGGTTGTTTGATGATCTAATTTTCAAATATTGACCTACAATGAAATATGAAAGAAACACAGGCATGACTGTTATGTTTATTTAACACTATTACGTTTTTATAAAGGTTATGTCTACTGTGATTGTATTGTACTGACCTACTGGGAGCTGTCTCCATGGTAACTGCACAAACAAGTTTCCACGTAGTTGTAGATGAATCCAATTATAATCAACTGTCAAATCTTACAACAGTTAATCAGTGGAATCTTATCTGGTGTGTAAGCTGTGGAGAAAAAAACTTAACGTGCTAGAAAAAAACTGACTCAATTTGGAACCAGCATGAAAATGTTAGTTTTAATCTGCATAAAAATATAACTCGAGTTGACAGAACTTTTTTTTTTCAAGTGAAGCATTAGTGAGTCTGTTTACATGACTAGAAAATTCAGATAAATATGAATAAGCAGATAATTGTAATGTGTTCAGAAATATAATAGTGAAAAAACACCTGCCCGGTTTTTCCATCCCGTACATATTGAGAATTAAAGCAAGTGTTATCTGCTTATTCCAGAACCTACTCAACCTTCCTCCAAACCAGAGGAAGACCATGATAGAGGCGAACCCCTCGCTCACAGGTACCATGCAGAGAATGGCTCCTGCTACCCTCAAAGAGTTCTCTGTGCAGTACTTCAGGTATGTGCACTCCACCTCTGCTCACCTCCCAGATGTTTTAACCTTGACCGGAGCACAGCTGACAGCAGCACTCTGGTCTCACCCTCCTATAGACAGCCCACTAAGGACGTGAACCGCCAGGTGATCTCCAGGAACACAGCTCCAGAGAAGCTGTGGGTGAACTCCAGAGAGCCGCTCAGACAGCCCCTCCTCCAGAAGCTGGTGGGAAACCCAGACCTCAGCCACAAAGCCTGTCTGGCTTTCACTGATATCCTCTACACACCACATGTACATCACATTACCTGCGTTACTAGTTCCCAGAGTTGGGTAATTCCACGTCCATCAAGTCAAAGTCCTGCCACGTATCAGTTCAAACATGTCCATTTTGATCAGCACAATGCCTCATCCAGGATAATTAGTGGAATCACCTGTGTTCAGTGAACCGGTTTGAACCAATACATGGCAGGACTTTGACTTGATGGACCTGGAATTACCCACTTCTGCCAGTTCCTAACACCAGGTACTTCACCATCCACTCACATGGAGCCCATTTTCAATGTTTTCATTGTTGAAGTTTATTTTTGATCCTTGACTCCTGCGCACCCATCTTGAAGTACATGGGCGACTACCCCACCAAGCAGATGCAGAGTCCACTGGAGCTCACAGACCAGATCTTCAGCCCCGCTACTCAAAACGAGGAGCTCAGGGATGAGATCTATTGTCAGATCATGAAACAGATGACCAGCAATAACAACAGGTACGTACTGTAGTGAGATGTTTCCAAAACAAGACACATATATTCTTTTTTTTTTCTTCAAGAAAACTATTAGAATTTAACCACTTACAAAACGGCAATAAAACATATTTATAACAATACAGGTTTTTTAGCAAAAATATGTTTTCATACTGTAGACCAGGGGTCAGCGACATTTAAAGGAGACATTTTTTTCACAAGAGGAAAAAATTATAAGTCTAGAAGTGAAAAATGCTCTTTATGTACATGTCAGACAAAGTATCCAAGCAAAAGTAACGTACTTGCAAGCAGTAATGGAGCTAAATGTAAATATTGAGAGGGATGTATGTCTCTATTTTTAGTTCATCATCTCTGATACTTGACTTATTTCTTCTGTTTACTGTCCATGCTAAGCTACCATGGAACTTTAATAGTACCCTAGTCCAACAGTACTAGTACTACTACTAATACAGAAGGTCCACCAGGGTGTAGTGTTGTGTATGACACACTGTAATTAGCAAAAGGTGAAAACATCGGTCTAAAACAGACATGTCCAAACTATTCTACAAAGGGTTGATGTGGCTGCAGGGTTTTGTTCCAACCATCCAAGAGTTCACAGTTTGACCAATCGACTCTACGAAGACTGAGATCAGTTGATGAATTGAGTCAAGTCTGGTGTGCTAGTGCTTGGTTGGAACAAAAACCTGCAGCCACACCAGCCCTTTGTGGAATAGTTTGAATGTGATTGGTCTAAAAGATGCTCATTTTAAAATTGTGCAGTTTGTCAGTGACTGTAGGCCTTCAAAGGTGATTACCTGTATGTTTAAACAGAATAAAAAAAGAATGTGTCTGAAAACTAAATTATTCCAACAGTTTATTTAAAAATCATTCTTTTCATGCCTTGGCCTCTTGATGCACAAATTTCCAATATCTGATATAGACAAACAATTGATCTGAATTCAGTCAGAGCCCCCTTTAGTTCATTTTCTTGTGCATTTGTTGAATTGCATCATAAATAAGAAAAAAAAAAATTTCAGAAGAGGAACTGAAACATAACTACCTACTCATGAGTGGTTATAAATACAACTCAGTGGTGTACACCATGGGCCTAAGCCTCTTTAATGGCCTGTTCCTCTTTGTGTTGACTTTGTCCTGCAGGTTCAGCCTGGAGCAGGGCTGGCAGCTGCTGTGGCTCTGCTGTGGCCTGTTTCCACCCAGCCAGCCTTTGCTGAAGCACACTCAGCGGTTTCTGGAGTCACGGCGTAGAGAGCCGCTGGCCTCTGACTGCCTGCAGCGGCTGCAGAACTCTGTGAGGTTAGATGTGAATGTTCGACACCACAACAGTGCACGGCCTTTTCAGGAAGACGCACATTTAAGATGAACGTGTAATATGCAGAACAGGATGATGTATAGAACTATAAATGTTGTCATAGAAAAGAATATGGCAGCTCAAGGTTGGCTAATTTAAGCCTTGTTAAAACCTGCATGACATGACCTAAAAAGAACAAGGTTATCACACATTTTCTTTTTCTGCTTTATTAATATACTTGATTTACATTCGGTGTAAATTACATAAACATGATGAGGCAGGGCTTTTGAAGGTTTCTTTTTTTATCTTCATTACCCTACCCCCCGAAGGGAAGAGAGGTATCGTGTTTGAGTCTGTCTGTCTGTCTGGAAGCAGGTTTATGCAAAAACTACTGGATCAATTTCCATGAAATGTTTAGGAAAGATGCAAGGTAGTCGAAAATGGATCCCATAGAATGTTGGTGAATGTAGGTCAAAGGTCAAGGTTACAGTCACCAAAATAATAAGGCAAATCAGGTCAAATGTGTTTGAGTGGAGAAGCATTTGTTGTCCGTGCAAACTGGTGCTAAGAAACATGACATGGGGCTAAAAGTTCAAAGCAGATATAAACTAATGTTCTAAAGTAAGTTTGGAAGCACTCTGGGCCTATTTAAAAAATTAATAACAGAAAAAATTATATTTTTCAGATAAAACCTATTTACCCCACCCCCCCAAAGGGGAGAGATGTATTGTGTTTGACTGAGTTTGTGTGTCTGTTTGTTTGTTTGTTTGTAAGCAGCTTCAGGCAAAAACTATTACACTGATTTTCCTGACATTTTCCGAAAACGTGCAAGGTGGTCCAGAATAGATCCCATAAAATTTTGGTGAATGTAGGTCAAAGGTCAAAGTCACCAAAAATGTGTTTTCACAATGATAAGAGATAAGGTAAATCTGGTTATATGTGTGTGTGTGTGTGTGTGTGTCTGGGGGGGGGGGGTTATTTATATACAAAAATCCACTGATACCACAGTGAAAAGAACACAAAATTACATACTACTCTTTTTTCAAATATTTTCTTATTCTCTCACTGGTACATTTTGGGAATCAAACAAAGGCAGCAGTGTGGGCAGAGGGTTTCACAAAAATGACCACTGTTGCAAAATCATTTGCAATTTATTTGTGTTTAAATTGGCAGGTCCTGCCTGTAATGCCAGTATACACAATGGGTTACACATAAAATGTGGAATGAGATTGCTGATTCATAATGCAAATGTAACACAATATCTTTATTTATAATGATATACAAGATCATTTCAAGCCATGTGTTCCGCATCAAATGTACTGACACCTAGGTATCTTTTCCTGTCCTAGTTTTGAGCTCTAATATTAGGTCTAAAAAAACAGACCCAAAAATAAAACCAGTTTTAGAAATTTTAGAAACACATGACATTGAAACTGTCTTGGAGTGCAGGGTTTTTTTTTTTTTATAAAATTATTTTTTTACTGTACTCTACCATGTTAATACACACACAATACAAGCAAAACAATATTAAATATATAATACACTGTTTATCATATAGCTGGAATATGTTGTTTTTTATCTCTTCTCATGAAATGATTGTAACATTGTGTTTTACTCTTGATAAAGTGTAACTGGGACTGAGTATGTGAATACTGAACCAGGTCAAAGGTCATGACCAATGTGTCGAAAAAGAAATAGAAACACAGTGTATGGATCAATGAGCAGCGTGGTTGGAGGTGGTAGGTGAGGAATGGGGTTAGGTACAGTAAGGGTGGAAAACCAATTAAGTCTATCAACCTGTAGATCTGAACTACAAACTGTGAACAATTGTTCCTTTTATGTTGTCTTTGTTTTATGATTTAGCAGAATGTTAATTAAAAACAAACCAAATAAACTAATATAAAAACTTGAACATATATTTCTCTGTGGCATGTTGTTAAAAAAAAAAAAAGAAGAAGTTGGAAAAGGAATAGAAAGAGGAATGTGTCTGAAAACAGCGTGTAATAGATGATATTTGATCTGTGGAAAGATTGTTGACTGATGGTTTTTGTGTTTGGATGTAGGACAGAACCCAGGAAGTTCCCACCGCACCAGGTGGAGGTGGACGCCATCCAACAGAACAGCACAAAGATCTTCCAGAAAATTCACTTCCCCAACGACACAGATGAGGTAACGTTAGTATGTTAGTATTTACTACACACTGTTACCTGTAATATGAGACGTGGGTAACAGTAACATTTTATCTATGAATTTGTTCCCTGTAAGACACTGATGCAGCACACTGCAGTTCTTTGACCCTTTAACGCCTGATGCGTCAGCGATGACGCGTTCTGAAAGGACGGTTTAGTTACACTATTCAGAAAAAAATGACTTTTTTTTTTTTTGGCGGAGGTCTACGCTCTCAGAGTGCTTTTCTAGTTTTGTAAATATTTATTAGTTTTTGTTAATTGTATTCCTTATTTTGTTTTATATTTCTACATTTAATATTGTATTTTATTATTTTTCTTCACTTTTGTGTCATTTGTGTCTTATTTTGTTCATGTTACTTATTTTGTTGGTTTATTATACATGTTTGGCTGTTATTTTCCATTTTGTTACTTATGTTAGTATTTTTTTTTAACTGGAACTGTTGTTAGGGTCATTATATTTGACCCATAAAGACCCAGTGATATTTTAGTGGTAGTTCCCAAATTATTGTCATTTATATTAAACATTTCTTTAGTGTTTTATCACAATTTATCAACAAATTATACTTTATATTTAGCATTATTTCAGTGAAAATTTGGTAAATTTCATATTTTATTCACTCATCATATAGATGTTCTTAAAAGCTCAGATTGAAATTGAGGGTTTTATACCCAAAAAACAGAATTCTCTAGCAAAATATTTAATTAACTCAACATAAAACCAGTGTCCATGGTTTTGTTGGTGAATCCATGTTTGCACGTTCACTACAGACCCTCTGAACATCCACATAGCTCATATCTGATGACCATGAAAAACTGTATTTTACATCAGTTATTAACAAGTATTGATAAAAACGAGTGGATCCACAGGTATTAAAACATTTTCAAGCAGTATATGGTTTTTGTCACTGTTGGATGTTTGTGTTTTTATGGGTTAATAACACTACTTTTAAAACTTAATGTTCCTGTTAATTTGAAATGATATCAGTTGCTGTCAGGGATTATTACAATAAATGTCAAATTAATTATTATTGAATTAATTGTGAAACTTGTCTTTCTTCCTGCTGCAAAAAATGTCATGGCATTCAAAAAATTTAAATAGCCTGTTAAGTTTCATTAAAATATTTAGAATAGCAGGACACATTCATAACATTTCACTGACACTATTTTTTAGCTTTACTTGTTTTATTGATTTTATTATTATATACTTTATTGCGCTCATTATCCATTAACTTTGTCACTCACCAAATTAAAGCTAAAACAACATCTTACTACCTTTTAGTTAACTTTTCTACAGGCATCTGACCATAAAACATTAACACCTATGATGCTTCTGATCCTCTGACAGATATTTGAAGTCGCCACCAGCACCAGGATCAAGGACCTGATCCAGAACATCGGCAAAAAGCTCGATCTGGTTTCATCTGACGGCTTCAGCATTTTTGTCAAAACACAAGACAAGGTTCATTTGATGATTATTGTACCAGAACATCCTATTTTAGCTTTTGTAACATGTGCTTTTGGTTGAGTTTTCAGCCCAGTGGTTGTTAAACAGAAGTCTCTATATCTGTGTTTTTCAGTTCCTCAGTGTGAACGACACCGACTACTTTTTTGACAGTCTGAGACAAATTACTGACTGGTCCAAAAAAGCCAAGAGGATCAAAGATGGTAAAATGAATGGATAAGAACTGTACATGGGGATATTCAGGATGTTTGGCGACTGTAACATATTTGTGCTTGTGCAGCTGGAGGTCCAGTCAACGTATCCTACGCCGTGTTCTTCATGAGGAAACTGTGGTTTAATGTGATGCCTGGCAGAGACACAGAGGCTGATGTTATCTTCCATTTCCCTCAGGTACATTTGCATAATGCTACTGATCTGCCATCATTTTCCAGGCTGATTAATTTACCAAGAATAATAAACCCAAAGCTCTCCAGGAACATGATCTGACCTGTGTGACAGATGAGATAATATTAGCATGGATCAAGGAAAAATGCGTCCACTCAATAAAACCTTAGGTCAGAAGTAACATAAAACGTTTTTTGTTTTTTTTTTCATTTTCAGGAGCTGCCAAAGTACCTGAGAGGCTATCACGTTTGCACTAAAGAGGAAATGGTCAACATTGCTGCTCTGCTTTTTAGGATAAAAGTCGGCAGTGACAAAAACCAGTTGGTCATGATTCCCAAAATTCTGAAGGATCTGGTTCCTGCTGATCAGCTGAAGGCCATGTCTGAAAATGAGTGGAAGAAGGTTTGAGGGCTTTTATTTACTGACATAGATAGATAGATAGATAGATAGATAGATAGATAGATAGATAGATAGATAGATAGATAGATAGATAGATAGATAGATAGATAGATAGATAGATAGATAGATAGATAGATAGATAGATAGATAGATAGATAGATAGATAGATAGATAGATAGATAGATAGATAGATAGATAGATAGATAGATAGATAGATAGATAGAAATGAACACGCCTGCAAATGTTGAATTTGTTCAATTCACGTTCAATAAACTAGTCAAATGTGTGATATGAAGTTAACTATCTGTAAGTAATATGTTGAGTTTAAAATCTAACATGAATTGTAAGGAGGACGGGCTGATAAAACTATTTGTGTCGTTTTGGTGAGAGCGCTGTCTGAACCCTGTGGCTGGCACCGTGGCAAAACCATTAACCTCATTAAATGCGGCGGAAACATGTTTTCATCACATACTGCAGAGTTACATTCTTATGAATTTCTTGGTCATTTTTAGAGTATTGCTGCCTTTTTCAACAAACATGCATCTATCAACATAGACGAAGCCAAGGTGGCATTTTTGAAGGCAGTTTACCGCTGGCCCACGTTCGGCTGTGCATTCTTTGAAGTAAAGGTAAGAGCAGTCAGTGAACGCACCACAAAAGCACATTGAGCTTGTCACCTAGGGTGTGTTGCGTTGGGCAGTGGTTGATTTATCTGACTGTTTGTTTTCTGTCCCTCATGTGCTCAGTCACTCAGGTTTGCTGCTATGTCTGCAGCATGCAAATATTCACAACCACAGTCTGACTTTTGCTTTTAACTTTTCTACAGCAAACATCAGAACCCACCTTCCCAGATATTGTGCGCATTGCGATCAGCAAACAAGGACTCACAATAATCCACCCCAAAACTAAGGTTAAGAGGAAACCAATAAAAACCAGGTTATATTTCCTGTTAAACTTGACATTTATTACACTTATTTTATTTTGTGCAGGACGTTCTCACAAATCATCCATTCAACCGAATCGCTAACTGGTGTAGTGGAAGCACCTACTTTCACATGACTATTGGCAGTTTAATCAAGGGCAGTAAATTCCTGTGTGAAACCTCACTGGTAAGATATACACAAGTTTCCATCATGTCATGGGAGACGTTGGCTTTAAAATGATGACCTGCATGTTAACGTCCTCTGTCTTCTTTTTAAAAGGGCTACAAGATGGATGATCTAATAACGTCTTATGTCAACATGTACCTCAGAGAGCAGAGGCCAGTGCAAACCAGGAACCAGCGCTTCAACATGTGAGCAGCACAGTCTGTAGCAGAGGTGTGATGCAACATGTTCTTTATTAACCCTGTAGATTTATATTTTAACCCAAAACAATTTAAAGATATTACTGCTTCACACAAACAAAGTGCCAGTGCAGCTTTTATTCAGCTTTATTTGTCTGATGTGAAAAATAAAATATCGATCTAACATTGCTACAGCTGTAGTTTTGCTCACATTTTATTTAAAAGACAATGCTCTTGTTATGTTTCTGCAATTAATAGTGTTTAAACTAACACTAAATAGACATTTCTGTAAGCATGTCTGCACAGAGAACTCAAGTTCAATGCTGGTGATAAATGATTATTAATAATTCTCAAATAAAAACAACCTGTGCCAATGTCTGTCTTAATTACTGCTTTTAATAAATGTATTATTTGCTCTGCAGACTTATGACCCCCTGAGGTGGACAACTGTACTGTTTTAAACATAAAGTCACAATCTATATCTTTTATCTGAATCTTTCACATATAGTTTACATACATGGTCAGATCAGGTCTGCTTTGGTGAAACATATTTGATGCAGTTCAGATTCATCAGTTCATGACATCTTTCATGGGGCAGTTTTTTCCAGATTCCTGTTATTTATTTAATATTTTAAGGATCTGATAGAGATAATACAAAGAATCAAAATACTAAAGAACATAATATTGGAATATGACATTTTGCCAATCAGATATTAAGTCTTTTTGCATAACTAATCCTTGTTAACTGAATAAATGACTGTTTACTTGAGCATGTGTTTCAAATTCAGTAAGTTATTCAATTTTTCACAGGATGTTCAGCAAAACATCCTGTGAAAATTTAGCTGGTAATCCGTTCAGTGCCTATAAAACCTTATTTTTCCTTTTTTGCTTTTACATTTCATCCTTCTTCAGTATATTACATATGTTTAATTGGCATTACTTTATAAAATGTGTTTTCGTCCTGACATTGTAGATTTTTGGGCGGATGTTTTTGTGAAAAACTTAAAGATATTACAATTCAGTTTTGAACACAATATTAAAAATAAATAAATAAATTATGTCAGATTTATAAAGAACTAGCAACTTGTGTGTACTTCACCTTAGATAGCCTCCAGTGACCCCCCATGACCCTAGTGAGGATGAAGAAGGTTCAGAAAATAAATAAATGAATATAATTTTTAGCCATTTTGTTCCAACCAATAAAAACAGCATTTAGATTTCAGCCTTGAAATACATTGGTAAAACCATTTTACATTTATTTGTCTTTTGGTGAATGGAGTTTTAAAGTGCATAAATGAAAACCATTTATTCAGTCAGACATACAGTAGAATATTTCCTTTAATCTATTTCCATACTGTGTTATCTAGAGTTTCCCTTTAAAAACATATTTGGCTACTGTTCTCAGATGATTAAAACCACGGTCAAATAAACATTTTCACATCTGTAACCCACTGAAATGTAAGCATTGAGAATCTTATTTTCTTTGCAGTTCTTCAGCACCAGGGGGTAAGGGGATATACAGTATTTATAGTCCGTAGTATATTTACGATAGTAAACAATTACACAAGGCAATGTTTTGCTTCAGGGTTGAAAGATGCATAACAGACAGAGCCGAGAGGCTAAACAAAAGTGGGGGCTGTTCCAATTAGCACTTGGCAGTAGATTAACTGGGTAGTGGTGTCAAAGCCTCTCCTCAGCCCTACACAGATAGTGGTTTCATTCAGGTTTACAGAATGGCATTTGCATAGCGATGATCCAGAGAGGAGAAAAGAGCGATGTGTCTGATGCACAGCTGTGATCTCAGTGTATGAAAGAAATATTATCCCTCCAAAGCCAGTGGGTCTTCTCTCCACATCTGTCCGATGGCTATGTGACTGATTATTTTGGGCATTCCAATTCAGGATGCCCCCAGGAGGCGAGGGTCCAACAAGGGCCTCTGTTTCTCCCGCGCGTTCCCCCCTCCCCTCCCCACTCTTGTTTTTCACTTGCTCTCCTATAGGGCTTGGGGGCCTCTTTAGAACCCAACACAGCATTGACAAAAGATCATCTCTGAGACTTTAGTCATAAACTTGTAAATTAACAACACAGTCCATCTTCTATCCATCAGTGGGAGGGTGGCACATTGGAGGGGTGCAGGGGTGGGGGGTGTTCATGGTAAAGGCACTCGGTACGCCACAAGCCCTCGTTTCCATGGAGTCAAACCGACGACTCATTGCAACTGAGGCATGCCATTCTTCTCCCCGCTGCTAAAATGTGCTGCTTATTCTGACTCAGGCTATTGTGGAGCGCACAAGTGGCTCTCTGAGGAGAAGGGGATGGAGAAGAAAGGGTGGGGTCAAGGTTCAAACGAAAGGCTCCCATTGGGACGCTGTTTCTGTTATCAAATTTGTTGAGACACAAAAAGAGCTACAGTCTGATTCCCAAGAACATCTTGAGGCAGAGAGCTGGGGTTATAGGACAGCATTCTTTGTGTCGGGGCTGCAGTTCTTCCACGGCTCGCTGGTTTCACTTTACTCCACTTAGAACTTGTGCTCTAGTCCTCAGTCTGTGGCAGCAGCTCAACTGTCCCCACATCAGTCAGGCTTTTCTTCAGCTTGTGCACTCTTTGGAGAGTTCTGCAACTCCGGTAAGTCTTTTACACACTCACATTTGTACAGTGAATTTAAACTGATTAAGTGGAGTTAGTTGTTTTTACATAATGTAGTTTTGGTTCATTGGAATAATGAATGTTATCTAAATTACATCATTGCCTGACAATTTTGAACATGTAATAGAAAGGAAATAATAGTACTTCAATATATATATATATATATATATATATATATATATATATATATATATATATATATATATATATATATTTTTTTTTTTTTTTTTTTTTTTTTTTCATTATTATTATTTTTTTTTACATTTATGCAGTAGTTTTGTTCAGGGTGGAAGTCTAAATGTAGTATTAACTGTATCTTGGCTTTTTTTTTTTTTACATACATGCCCATTATCTCACTTTATAGATATGACAAAATAGTGAAGTGATACATTTAGTGATTTAATTTTTTTAACCTTCCCTTTTCAGAAAAATGGAAATCTAAGTCATTGTTTGTGGGTATTTCACTTATGATGAACAGGTTAGACTTAAAAAGGAGTGTAAACAAAGGGAACATGTTAGTCTTTATAGTATGTCACTAATTTCATTTATTGTTAAACATAAAGGTTGGATGTGCTTCAATTAAGTTTGTCTTAAACTTGTTTGCTAATGTTGGGTTAGTCAAATTCTAAGCTATTTGTGATGAAATAACAGCCTGTGCACTGAATTCAGGTCAGTTTTTCACAACAATCCTTCTGCTCTTCTACAGCAGCAACAATATTAGTGAAACATTAGCTACTGTTAGCATAGCTGCATTTGCCCCAGAGCTGTTGTTATTGAGATGCAGATAGAAGTGTGTGTGTGTGTGTGTGTGTGTGAAGTGAGGATTCAATCAGTAAAGATAGAAACCGAAGACAATTACATGACAAGTGATGCCAGGCACAGTAACCCCCCCCCCCCAAATGTTTTACCTGATTTTTCCCCTATCTGTTATGATTGTGAAAACACATTTTTGGTTACTGTGACCTTGACCTTTGACCTACATACACCAAAATTTAATGGGATCTATTCTGGACCACATTGCACTTTTCCTGGAAACTTCAAGTAAATTGGTCCGTTTTTGTTGCTGACAGACAAAAATACAAACAAACCAAAAACATGACAGAGACTGTAAACCTCCACCAAGGCTAATAGTCACAATGAGTGAGTGGATCTAATCTCTATAACCCGTAGATTGTATGATTATTTGAACTGTGAACCCAGAAAACATACCTCTAGTATTTTAAATCTTGTGGATACCTTTAATAGTTTTGAAGATATTGAGCAAATCACTTTTTTCTTCGCGATATATTGACCCTCTATGGTTGTGATTATTTGTGAGTAATTGTAAAACATGAAATGTGCATTGTATAAGACATACATTTTGGGAAATGCTTCCATATTAAGTAAATAGGAACATCCATATTTTTGATCATTGTTGGCATCCAAATTGTTATCTGCATCATTCTGGATCTCCATAAATAATTTTAAGAAGATCCACCCAGAACAAAGACAAACAGACAAACTGAACTGAAATTAATAGGGGCCAGGTACAAAAACCCCACCCCCCTCAGTCTCGAAATTTTAACTTTATCATAAATTTGACTTTTTATGTCACAATTTTGAATTTTGTTAAATCTCATAATTATGCTTTTTTTTTTAAATCTCTGATTTATCACTTTAGAATTTTTCCTAAATATCCTGTTTTTCCTACCCACTAAACTCAGTACCATGACCCAATAAAACACATAATCTGCACCGTAACTCACTTTTAAAGGCTTTGTTTTGATATTTCTGAAAATGTTTTGCTTTTATGCTTAAATAACTATTATTTCATCCATAGCAAAAAAAAATGCAGTTTTACTTTTTTACTTTATTACAATTGAGAAGTTGTACTTTTTTTACTTTTCCTTAAGTAAAGGAGTTGAATCAGTACTTGTATTTTTACCAAAGCACTTTTTTACATAAGTAGCTGTACTTCTACTTAAGTACAGAATATCAGTTCTTTTTCCACCTTTGATCTTTAATATGATGCTAAATCATATTAACTGACTTAGCATCTGCATGTCTATGCCGTGTCCAGTCTCGTTGTATATCATTTTATGGATATCCTTTTGTGTATATTTCTTCCAGTGGAATCAAAATCGGAAAAAAAGTAGCATAGGGGAGTAGAACAATTCAAATTACATTAGAATTAAGGCCCCAATTGCAAAAAAAAAAATGCTATTGTCCTTTAAGATTTAAGTGAACACTTTTGCTTTTTTGTCATGACACTCTGCCAGCTCTGTCACTTTTGTTACTGACAAATCTCTACATGGATAAATGCCCAAAAAAGAGAGAGAGAGCGAGAGAGCGTTTGCACAGATCTTCTTATCCCAGATCATTGTAATGTTGGATTTTTTCAGATCGTCTCAGTGGAGGATTATCCCTCAGGATCAGTATTTATGGATGCTTTTCCATTCAGTGCTGTGGCTCCTGGTTTGTTATCCCCTGCAGGGACCGCTGCATTTTTTCTTTTGGGGACTTATGTGTTGAATGGACAAGGTCTGAGCCTCGGCTGAGAAACGTCCTCCACACTGGGTCTCACAGCTCCAGTCTGAGCAGGATTCACACCGACAACTGAAAAGAAGCTACATCTGGATGATTCCTGAAGGGCTAAAAGTCAGAGAGGAAACACAATGCCGATCCCCATCATCATTAATTCCTTTTATTACTTATTTGTATTGCGTATTTGAAACCTTCTGCTCAATAATAAACACATCTTTAGTACATTCACCTCTGTCACCTCCTCATGTTGTTCCTGGAGTGTCCACAATGAAAATGAAGCCTTTAAGGAGATGAATGACCTGTAGACATTGTCACTAACGCCCTAGAGATGTTTGTGTAGCTGTGAAACTATTTATTATACTAACAAATAAATAAAAATATGAAGAGTGGTCAGCTCAAATTAGCCAAAATCAGCAGCACCATCATTTTCAAGGTGTGTCCAAATAACATTAAGGCTGGAAAAAGCAAGCAATGTTTTATCCCATGAGGAATGTTGGAAATGTATTGTAATATCAGGACTGGGTGGAGTTGATTCTTTGTGAGTTATTTCTAGAGAATTTTCCAAGTTAGTGGTATGTAACCATTGCAGCAGTAAATGTTTAAGGATAGGTTTAAGATGAAAAAAAAGCCTCATATACTCAGATAGAACTGGAGCAATAGCCTCTAAGGAGACCACATGGGCTGGCCGTTTTAACTTGGATGAAAGAGTTTGCACAGATAAATCAGACTGTGTTGTAACAATAAAAATTCATTGACTTGGCCTGAGTTCCTGGACTTATTGTGGAGGAAGTTGTGCACTTGTAGAGGTCAGAATGAAGTAATTATCCACTCTGAAGGAATGAGGACATTAACCAAGGACATTGACATCTTTTGTTACCTTGTGATGTTGGCACTGTGACAAACTCTTCATGCTGTGTGTGTGTGTGTGTGTGTGTGTGTGTGTGTATTCCTATCTTTATGGGGGCATTCATGTTTACACAGTCACACCATGGAGACCTCCGACACTATGGGGACCAAAATTCAGGTCCCCACGAGGGTTAAATATTCTAGGTCCCCACTAGTAAAATATAAATCTATGCAAAGTACACACATTTTTTTTCCTTGAAGTCCCTATAAAGCATGAGGGAAACTGGTGCAAAATGAAACATGTAGTTTTTTTAAAGGCTTGAAGATGTGCTTACTTAAAAATGTATATATATATATATATATATATATATATATATATATATATATATATATATATATATATATATATATATATATATATATATATATATAAACTTACTCCCTGATGAAGGCCATTTATGCGGAAACGCGTTGGGATTTTTATGTTTTTATATGATTTTATAGGTTTTTTTAACCAAGCCAGTTTAATAAAGGCTTTTTATTCTTCACTTTTAAGAGTGCCTTAGAATTTTTCTTTGTTTTTATATATATATATATATATGAATATAGCATTTCATTGTTTTAATAATTTTTTTTCATAATTTTAATCCTTTTAAACCTTCATGGGACATGGAAACGTGTGTGTGTGTGCTCTGTTGGAACATTCTGGATGACACATGATGATGAGCTTAGTTTATTAAGGTGGATGTTTGTGCATCAGCAAACTGGAAACTGGAAACTGTACAGATACATTCATTGTTGTTGGATGAGAGTGTGTGTATTTTTCTGAGAGTATTTGTATTTCCAGTCACTGGCATAGTTGACTGTCCCAATACTGATATATTTAAGACCCTAGTTTCATTCTGTACATTTTCACCAGGCCTTAATGAACAGTTTGTTTCATTTCACAACAATCTGTAAAAATGTACTGTCATTTACAATAAAAAAGTAGTCATGTCATTTAGATTGACTTTTTAATTTGTGAACGTGTAAGACACTCAAAGGAGGGATTGTGTCTCTGGTTCCGTACAGCCTTTTTCTGAAAGGTCAGAGGTTATTTTGTTCACTGGATGAAGCTATGCCATAAACTACAGCTCTGAAAGTTTTAATGTCCCACTGAACACCAACCAGACATTATTTTTTTCCACAAAAGAGTAACTGACTTTACCTGTCTTTCTGACTAAAGGTTTCTGAGTTTATATGTGTTTAGAACTTTCATCATGTTATCAATATACAGTAGATAGTGATTGTTTTAAGAAAGCACATCATTATTTTCAGATACTAAGTAATAATTCTGAGAACATTTCTGATTATTTGGAGGTGGGTTAGTTAGTGGCTGTGGCAGAAAATAATTTTCTTATCATCAACGACAGAATAAATACATTAAAGTGTGTTCTTGTGTGTCTTCAGCCACCATCATGGAGTCTGCTACGGTGGAGCTGCCCTTCCTGTTGTCCAATCAGACGTCTGCTCAGAACTGCGCCCTGGGGGACATGACGGCAGAAAACACCCTCTTTGGATGTTTCTACATTCTGGTTTTCTTTCTGGCACTGAACGGTAACAGTCTTGCTCTCTGGATCTTCTCCCACCAGCGGGGCACTTCCTCTCCAGCCAACGTCTTCTTGATCCACCTGGCTGTGGCTGACTTATCATACGTCATCATTCTCCCCCTCAGGGCCACATACCACCTCACTGGGGGCCACTGGCCCTTTGGGGAGGTGCCTTGCAGAGTGGCCGGCTTTTTGTTTTATGTCAACATGTACGCCAGTCTCTACTTCCTGGCTTGTGTTGCAGGGGATCGGTACCTCGCCGTTGTTCACGCTGTGAGGTCACTGAAGGTCAGACGTGCTCGCTACGCTCACATCATCAGCTTCTCCCTGTGGGCATTGGTTACTATCTCAATGGCGCCCCTGCTGGTCACCCATCAAACTACAGACGTGGATGGCGTAACAGTGTGTTTACAGCTGTACAGAGAGAAGGCATCTCGTAACGCACTGATCTCATTGGCTGTAGCCTTCACCCCGCCTTTCCTGGCCACCTTGACCTGCTATCTGCTCATCATTCACAGTTTGCATCGAGGCTCGAGGCTCGAACCGACTCTGAAACTCAGAGCTCTGCGCACCATCGGCCTGGTCCTGCTCATCTACGTGGTGTGTTTCCTGCCGTATCATGTGAGCAGAGCCACCTTCATTCTGGGCTACAACCACCCTGGCGTTTCCTGTCAGACACGCAGAGGCCTCAGCTTGGCCAACCGCCTCACCTCCTCCCTCACCTGTCTGAACGGGGCCATGGATCCTCTGGTCTACCTGTTTGGGGCTGAGAAGTTCCGTGGCACTCTGACCCGACTGTTCTGCAAAGACAAGGGGGGGATGTCAGCGGCCACCAGCGGAGAGTTAAAGGGAACACATGAGAGCTCCATGAGCGCCAAATCTGAGTTTTAGACCAATGGGAAGTAAAACGCAGACTCAACAACCAAAACTGGAGACTGTCAGATGATGCTTTCCCTTTCACCACTGAAGGCTGGGGCTCATTCTGCAATGTTTTCAGTTGGTGCTGCTGAGTTTCCCTCTGATTATTATCCCTTGTATCGTTCACTTAATGAATATGATTACTTGAGGACTAGTATCTACATTTGGGATATGATGCTTATATGAACGACAGAAAAATCTGCTGATTATAAACATTAGGCTACGTTCAGACAGCAGGTCTTAATAGACAAATCCGATTTTTTTTGGTGAAATCTGATTTTTTTTGTGTGCATGTTCACATTACACCCCTTAAATACAACTTCCATTAGTTTTTGTTATGAACTGAAGTGACCCCCATGTGCTGTTGTAATATGTGACCATGCAGGTATGCACTGCTCTGGTTGGATGAGGGTAATTAGAATCTGGAAAGACACACTGAGGTAAATAGATGCGAAACCCAACAGTTCCATCCATCCATCCATCCATCCATCCATCCATCCATCCATCCATCCATCCATCCATCCATCCATCCATCCATCCATCCATCCATCCATCCATCCAACCATCCATCCATCCATCCATCCATCCATCACTTACTTTTCCAACAGTAACATTATAACAATATTAACATTAACTACAAATGTGTACATAGTTTCAGAACACAGGTATTTTCTAAGTTAACTAAAGCACACACATATTAAACCTGAATGGATTAACATGACCTTTGAACTTTTGGTCCTTAATTACCAAAACATTAGCCCTGGAACCACAGGACATATTTTGTTGTAATAATCCTGTCAGACTATTTCTATGCATTTATGTGTTCAAAGTCTCCGTCAATAGATATAATCAACCACCTTTGATCACTTAAATGAGAAAAACACAACATTTTAATGAAGATCTTGGTTTTAAAATTGGACTTTCATTGCTGTCTGTGCAGGTTGGCATTCAGAAACTAGAAATATGCATTAATACTGCATCTGATTCTTAAAACTGACATTAGACTTATCTGGTTTTGTCAACACAAAAACAAACTACTTCAAGACCATGATAATAACCAAGTGTTAATGTGTGTAACAAAACAACAGCACTTTGTAAACCCAAATTCTTGAACAAAGGCACTTGTTTAACTAGTGATGCTCATATTCCAAATATAAATCAGAGCATATTGTGTTGTTGTATTTTAATGGCAGTACTGTGCAGTGTAAGACAGACACATCATCAGGCAGGATGACATATATGGGGGTTGTTGTATTAGGTCATCTTTTACTGAAACCCATGCCTGTGAGTGTTGCTGTAGCTTTCTATGCACATTTGACTCTAATGATCAATTATGTACATAGTCAACTGTCAATGTGTCTTTTCTGTCTACCAAATGTAATGCTTTTTTTCTTATTTTGCTTTTAATGTAATTGTGTTTTACAAAGCCACTGATAAATGTACATATATTTCATTACTTTTTTTTTTTTACTTCCTGGAAGAAACCAGTTCCTTGTTTATTTTGCTTGTGGTTGACAAATCTACACTGTATTGTACATATAGTTTCCATTGTCTTAATAGTCCTGTACTATGCATTCATTGTGTTATCTTTAATTCTATGATATTGCACTATTGCATGACAAACTAATAAGTCACCTATCACATGTCTGATCAGAGATTACTCAGGTATGAAGCCTGATGTGACAGTGTGATCTGTATGTAAGGAAATCCTCCCTGAAGCCTGTATATTACCCACAACTCTTTGTGACTCATGTTTCTTTTGTTGTCTTCTTTTCATCATTAATGTCTGGTTTGAAATGCTGTTATATAAAGAAAATGTATTTCCTGTCTTGGTGCATAAGCTCATATCTCTTCTGTACTGTCATTGATGTGTGGATGTGTTCTCTGTGAAAGTGGCAAAACCCCCTATTTCAAACACAGGACAGAAACCTCCATGGCTACAGTGACTTGACACTGCGTAGTTCTCTTTTCATATCATGTGACCCACATTGTGGTTTGAGAGCAGCTTATTTTCCTCCTCTTATTTTTGCAAGACTTCCTGTCCATCACATGAACATGGCGAGCCATTCTAAACTTGTATTTCCTGAACGTATAAACATTTTAGAAAACTGAGCGCTTCATTCATATTAGACTGTTAGAGCTAGCAAACAGATGAACGCTTGGGGTTTTTTTTTAGGTCAAAGGGCAAGAAGAATGTGAAAAAGTGTAGTCCTGTACTGAATTTATTGCTGAGTTGTTGTTTTTTTTCACTTTAATGAAATAGACTCATCAACTTTGCCTTGTTTTGCTACTTCCCCTTTTAAGAAAACTTGCTGATATCTTTACTGTTTAATTAACTATGAGTTTAATGCTAACAGACGAGTGTTGGACACTACAGTAACCATTCCAGTAATGTGTTAAGGTTTTGTGCCCAGTAGAGAAAGCTGGGTTTCCATTTACAGCTCTGTCATATAAGAGTCAAAGTGGAGGCACCAGAGTCGTCCTCTCTTTAACTTCACAAATGAGGAAGTTCAGAGCAGAGCTAGTAGCAGCTTCCTTTTACACAGCTTTCAGTAGCAGAGGATGAACAAGTGAAAGAGGAGGCTTCAAACTGTGCTCAGAGAAAAATGAAAATAATCCGATAGAGGCTTAAGTCGATTTAGCTGGAATATAGTTTTGCGAGCAGATGTAAAACTCTCTAAGTTCACTCTCTTAGGTGAGAATCAGGATGGCAGGTTATCAACCTTGGAGCCATGGTAATATAACTCGATCCCAAGCTGAAGACCTACTTTCCAAAGCAGCAGGAGATGGAAGCTTCCTTATCCGGGACAGTGAATCCATACAGGGAGCGTATGCCCTTTGTGTTTTGTAAGTATATGTTACTTGAATTAAACCCATGTAGTTTTCATTGTTTTAAAAAAAAGTTTCATAGAGCCAGTGGTGGATGAAGCTTCTACCTTAATTACAAAACATTAAAACAGTGTCTTAATAAAAAGAAGATAAACTGACAAAAATGCATTTAAATGGCTTAAAGTTACCCTCCATCACAATACATTTTTGTACATACAAGCTGCAACCAATACTAGTTCCCCTTTATTTGCATACTGTGGAGCCACTAAGCAACACCTTTCACCCTTTGCAATTCATAGCATTTTTTAAATAAGGAAACTATTGGTAAAAATGTAACCGAAGTAACCTTAGCTTTTCTTCTGCACATTCAACACTAAACAAACCTGTTACGGTGTTGTTTTACTCTTTGTGTCATGTTCAAATGACATTTACATTTTTATTATTTTGACCACAGATACCAGAACTGTGTTTACACATACAGAATTCTGCCAAATGAGGATAAGAAGCTCTCTGTCCAGGTAGGTCCATATTCACAAAATAAAAGTTTATTATTGATCGGTACACCCCATCAAATATAAAAGGCACTAGTCCATAGGTATCTGTTATGCTATTGTAGCGTTATTTTTAGAAGAGAACTATATATGGAGAATATGTTTATTTATTTTAAAACGGAAAACAAAAAAAAAACTAACAAATACATTTCACAAACAGACAACTGCTGATGTCATACATGTCATTGTTAGGCTAGTCTGAGGATTTATGGGTGTGGATATTTATTTAGATATTTATATTTGTTAAAAAAAATGGTGTTAGGGGCAACAAACTAGTTTTATGTGATGTGCTTTGTGGTTCAACATGAGAGAAAGAGAGAGAGAGGAGACTCTAAACTGGCCATTTTTTATTGTCTGTCTGACTTTTCTTGAGCCAAAGTTCCACTACTTCTACAAAACATATGAGTGTAATGTTTGTTTCACTTATGCCACAGTTTACCCATATGGTGCTTGCAAATTCAGAAGATGATTTTACCACACCAAAAAAATGCGATTTATGATGCAGTTTGTGGTAAAGACAGTGTAAGATCTGAGTAACATCAAATAGTTCAATGGACTACATCACTAATACGAAAGCAGCTGTTACCCTGTGTGTTTTAACTTCATTCTCAGGGACAGAATAGAATAGAATAATCAGTGTAACATGAACAATGAAGATCAGTTTAGCAGCTCAGTGTCTTTTTAGCAGTAAACATTTAAAGTGAAAAAAGACTGTGTAAAAATATTACAAGTAAATCTAGTTGTTATATCAGATTAAAGATAACAGGTGAGAATTCATAATGGGAGAAAATCATCACACATTGGTCACTCCAGTTCAACTTTTGGGTGTGTCTACTTATGTGTTTTCACAGTCTAATATGTCAGCATTCTTTACTTGTTAAATTCTTGGTAACATGTGAAAATGCAGGCCTATTGAAAACAGGATCATACAAGTGGTGCCAGGCACCAAAAAAGCTTACCCTGTGCATATATTGTCCATTATTTTGACATCGATACAGCTGATGTAATCATGTCTTTGCATGTGCTGAGGTCAGCATATCAACTGCCTCTATATTTATGCCAAGTTTGAAATACATTGAAACAAAATTGTTGTTTTTATAGATGAGAAATTTCATCCATTATAAGTGTGAAAATGTGAGGTATCACAAGTTGTTCCTTCCTGTAGATATCAGAATCTACAACAGAAACTGAAACAGAAACTGCTCCCAATAAACTGTGCAATATGGCAATCCAACAGAAATGCAATAATTTACATTATTATGTACATATATTGTGTATAGATTTCTAAAACAAAATTAACAACTGTATATTATATATAGAATTATTTATTTGTTCATAAAAGTAATTACTCTTGTGTGTTGTGCTAAAATCCTGCTGCTGTAAACCTGGAATTTCCCCTAGTGGTACTAATAAAGGAATATCTTATCTTATCTTATCTTACAAAAAAGAAGAAGAAAAAAAGATTTTAAAAATTCATATAAAATTTGAACTTTGACCTACTTTTCCCCAAATGTAATGACAGCTATTCTGCATTGTTGGAAATATATGATCCCAATTTGAACATATCTGATTTACAATCAATAAAATCCACAATCAATAAAATCAGGCTACAAACATTTCCACAGAGGACAGTAGAAATGTAAGATAATCATGAAAGTATCTAGACAGGTATGGCTTAAGCTAAGTGCTAACATTAAAACTAATGTGTAGTAAGTCATTTTTTATTTTTATTTTGTACATTTATCTATAGATGAAATTTGAATATCATAAGAGGGAGAAAAGTGATGATGACCTAAGGTACTGATTGACAGGGGCCCCAGATGAATTGTTCTTCACAAAAATGGACCCCATCACTGTATAAGAATGCTTGCTTCACTAGCCACTAATAATCACATTTGTTTCTTACATTAGTTTGTTTTTGTTTTTGGCAAAAACAAACTAATCCAGCCAGCCTTATTTCATGATATGGTCTGGTCCCAGTGCCAGAGCTCCTACCTGACGTGAGTAAATGTACCTCCATCCAAAAAGTACAATTACATTTTATTAGTATTTACATATCATTGAAGAGATCTAATACAGTTAGCATTTTTTAAGATATAAAAGATGGTTGGCACTTTCCCATCAATCTTGCACAAAATCCTAAAAACTATTGTAATCAGACTATTGATCTATGTCTGTAAGGTGTTATATTTTAGGATCTGTTGTATTTAAGTCCCAGGGGGCATAAGTGATATTGTTCTGTTGGGCCCCAAATCCCCTGAAGCCTCTTACATTTAAATAAAACATTTCAGATTACTCAGTCGTATCTAAGGTGTGTAATATCAAGTCTGAATGTGCCCACTATTATATCAAGAACTCCAAAAGCTATGGTTATAAGTGAGTGTGAGTGTCATGTGACTCACATTGAAGCCACCGGTTTGCTGACTATCATAAAAGGCATTTGCCCTTTGACCCTTTGACATTTGCCTTTTGACCTTTAACAACAGGATATTTTCTCCAAGCCAAATAGTAAAAATTATACTAAAAAGAGTGCATTGTGCAGACTGCAAAATGGACTTTACATTACAAAACATTTGGTTAAAGATTAACAATAGAGAAGTAACTGTGACTAACAGGAAAAGTGGAAGTTCATCATGTTGTTAAACAGTGTTGTTTGATTAATGATGTTTAAGCTGCTGTCTGCTTGGTAGTTAATGTTTATCCAGAATATAACACATTTAACTGGGTTCTGTTTTCAGATGTAAACTGAAGAGTGAGCCCTGGTTAGTTTAGGAACTGGCCTTTCTTTAGGCTGTGATGGACTTCTTAGACAATGACCTTTGAACTCTGCTTCTGAATATCACCAGCATGACGTTAAAAAAAGAGAAATTAACTACATGTTGTTTTGTATAATTACGTTTTCAATAAGGCATTAAAATATGGCACACTTGAATGACTCTGGGCTGGACAGTTTATAATCATCAACTGAAATATACAAGCAATGACACCCAGCAATACATTATTGTCCTCTGTAGGTGACAAGGGTTTCACAACTTTACCTAAAAAAACCCCAAAGATTTCTGTAGTTTAGTGGCATATTTAAAGAGAGTAACTGACAGTCTCCTTTCAAGGTCACTCAAGATCAAAGGTCATGGCACCAAATTAAAGCCATTATGTGACTTTCTATCAATAAAATAAAATAAAATAAAATACTCATGACTGCAAAGAACACTCACTAAAATAAAAATAAAGCCAGTGAAAAAATAAAACAACCCTTATGGTCAGATAAACTAAAGTGAGTTTCAGAAAAGCTCTCACACATGATTGAATGTAATTTAACACATTTCACTACAGACACTGCATGTCAACATATATGTGACATTACATGGGAAGTAACACAAAGCTTATATCACCTGGTTAAGTCAGTACAGAATCTGTAGTATCTTATATGTCAGTTCTACAGAGGTTTGAAGAGGATTATGTGTCTGCTCTTCAGGCATCTGAGGGAGTTCCCATCAGGTTCTTCTCTACATTATCTGAACTGGTGGAGGCGTATTACAGTCCCAACATGGGTCTGGTTACACATCTGCAGTCTGCAGTCCAGAGGGAAGAGGAGGTAGAAGAGGAGCCAGGTTAGACAACTTCATTTCACTTACACAGAAGCAACACTTCAAAATAGAATCCATCCACTAAAAAAATCCAAAACATCTTATTTTTCCCACAGAACCTATTAGTCTTCCACCTCAGCTTCCACCCAGGAACTTCCCAGTCAACGATGTGAAAGAAAGTGACTTTAAGTCCCCTGAGCAGGCCTGCAAGTCACTATCGGACATCTACCTAATGAGACTGCAGCACATGGACATGTCTGCGTATGGTGAAATAATACCTGAATAACTATGCACAAGCTCTACTATGTCATCTGATGAGTCATCATACAAAAATAATTTTAGAATTAATAGAGATGTTAAATTATTAAATTTTGTTGGTTGCTTTGTATTAATTTTGATTAACAGCGATGAAATATTAATTTTCCATCTATATCTGTTTGTTTTACATGAGCAAAAAAAAACTCAAGACAGTAGGAAATATATCTGTATTTAACATGTTTGTCTAAGCTGGACAACTCCTTAGATGAAGTGCCTATAAGAATTCCCAACTAACATGTGTTTCACCTTAATGTGGTATATATCTTCAATGAAAAGAAGACTATATTATAGAGTGTGTATAATACTTTATCTTAATCGACTCTTCTGTCTGTTTCAGTGGCAGCTAGTGATTCAAATTTAGGGAGGGCATGGTGGGTGTAAAGGTTGGGGGGGGAATCTGAAGGCAGCATAACTGTGTCAACACAAAAATATTAGACAGATTTAATTCTTAGTTTTTAAAAGCTGATAATAAAACTGTTAATTTTAATTGTTTAAATGTTTCTTTTACATAAAACAACAACATTAATAGTGCAAACTACATGTAGAGGAATTTAGCCTAAAAAGACGTAGCTTCAAGCTATTATCCAAGTGCTCTCGTGTTTTGCATTTATCTTAAATGTGTTTTAGGTCTTTCACTCCTAAACTCACCCATAACATGTCTGTATCGGGACTTTCAAATAGCAAACACGGGAAGGAAAAAACCATTACTCACTGTGCATCCAGCTACTGTAGATAATTCCAACACTCATAGACATTTTACAGAAACTCCTGCTGTAGCTTCTGCCATGATCACTGGTTTATTGTTATAGTTTAAGTTCTGGTCCAAAGTCTTTCACTCTCTTTTTTTCCCCTTCATCCGAACAACGAGTAGTTGTTTCAAAGAAACCACAACATTTTCTGTAGCCGTTGTCTGTGCCATGACGAAGGAAATAACATTCATTTCCTCGTGAAACTAGTTGGCATGGCAACTTAACGGGACTTTACTTAAGTGACAGGCAGTTGCTAATAGTTGTCCAATCACACTGGACTAATACATATAAACTGTGATATCATTGGCCGAACGCCATTTAATTCGTGATGCTGATAGGCCAAATACTTATTGTTTTTGCCTAGCAACTGTACACAATTGGCTCTTCCACCGTGCTTAGGGGGCGCATTTTCTGTGTGTCCTGGGCCAGTTATATCACAGTTTATTCTACGGCCCTCTAGAACGTCCCGTTCACTTTAAATGACGTCAGCGGGCGGATTTTTTTCGATAACCGCCCGCTGCGCCGTTAAGGCCCGCTGCCCATGGCAACGGGTTTTGTCACTTCAGATTCACTGTACCATATCACTCCGCAGGTAGTTCGGCCACTTTTAAAGTACATATTAGCTTCGTTGTAACTGCTAGCTTATCCAATGTTAACCTATCCTGATGTTATCCTTACCGTAGTCAGGGGAAATATCCGTCCTCATCTCGTACACAATCTCCAGGGCCGAAGTAAGTATTTTACCCCTCAGTTAACTCCTCTATGCTGGTTTTTAGAAAACAAGGAGCGGTTTCAGTGAGCTTCGTTTTCAGTATTTATTTGTAGGAACAGGACAACACCTGCTCCGGTCGCCGACCTGACTGTGTACATCTGTCTTTCTCTTTTCTCCCTAAAACTCTCTGCACCCCCCTTCTGTCTGCCCCGCCTATTTCACAACACTAGTCTGTTAGAGTAGTGACAGTAATAAACTGTAATAACCCGTAGAATAAGCGGGATAATACATGGGCGGAACAACTGTTGTTCGCGCCGTCGGGGAATATTTTTCTGATAGTAATTCGTGTTCCATGTATTATCCCTTGCATAATATCTAGCTTTTACAAAGTAAAAATACCCAAGTGTGCTCTTCTCGTGATCATGTTATTGGATCAAGTGGAAACAAACTGAAACATTAAATATAACAGTTAGTCTGTTAGTATCTGGCAGAACCTATTGTAGAAGTCAAAGTAGGTATTGCTCAATAGGTGTGTTAGAGAATTAATTATTAGTGGTTATGTAAACTTATCAGGCACATGAGAAATGAAAACCTAGAAGCCAAAAACTATAACCACCTATTTATTAGAAAAGAGGAAGCAAATCATACCAACTTTAGCCTGGAAACCAAACACCTGCCCTAAAAGCATTAGCTATATGTCATATGCATGATCTAACAAAGTTAAAAATAAAGTTTAAAGTTTACTTTACAATTTACAAAAATATCATTAATCCTACACAATCTTCCATTCTTCTAATGAATGTCTTAACCTATCTGTAAAAAGCATGTACACATTTGATTCAGAATGTGAGAGTGTTTGTCTATATATGTTCAGCCTTGAGATGAACTGGTGACTCATACAGGGTGTACCCCGCTTTCACCCATTGTAGCTGGATTAACCCCCCCCCCAGTGACCCCAGTGACCCTAGTGAGGATAAAGCGGGTTCAGATGACAAGACATTCTATTCAGTTGCTTTTATTCCTGGGATCTCTTCTACATTACATTACAATTCATCATTTACATTAATTTTACACCATTCACCCCATGTGCACGCGCACACATATACATACACACACACACGACTGGACATAATACAACAGCCCAATGCAACAAAAGTAAATAAACAAAAGAAGTGTTTATGCATTTAGTCATTCACCAAAAATAGCTGTCTGATACAAATCATAAAACATATTTAAATATTATGAGTACAGAAAAACAAATATTTTGCTTTTTTTTATTATTATTATTATTATTTTCCAACAACAGACACTGATTACAATAATGTAATTTAGGGAAAAAACAAAACATGTTTCCAAATGGCACAAAAATTATGCCAATCAATAATAAATGTAAAGTAGAATAAAAATAACTACAATTTCAGGGTGAAGAAGTTCATCTGACGTATGTTATGGTTAATGCTAACTGAGATATGAAATATAAGATAACAGTGTTCATTCTGTCATGTGACTTCAGAACATCTGAGGAACATCAGATGGCCATTCAAGAATACTTCACGACCTCGGTCTGTTTGGATGTTGAACAAATGCAAAATGGTAACCCCAACCTCCCTGGTCTGAAGAAGCTAATAATGATGATCTGTAAAAATCTACACAGGTAAGATCATCAGTTCACAGCATAAATGACTTGTGATGATCTCAGTGTATGATTAGAATACAAAGGCCTGTGTGTGTTTTTGTGATACAGTGAAATTTCTCGGATCCTGCCAGCTCTGGACGTCTTTCAGAGAGTTTTGGACCAGCAGCTCTCCCCGGGGCTTGGACAATTCCCAAAACAAGTGTGTGCTACTTATCATCTAGATCACATATGTCAAACCCAGGCCCACAATATAATTATATTAGGCCTGTGAGATCATTTCAAATGTGCATTAGAGCTGGACTGCCACATGCACTGCTAATACGACAAATCCCAGAATTTCTTTGTTAGCAATAAAAAAAAAAAAAAAAAATATTATTAATTATTATTATTATTATTAATAATAATAATAATAACAAGGCAGTCAGAGACAGCAAATAATCCTGCTGACAGGCAGAGAAACAAACGGACAAACGGACCTAAATTTAATATCTCCTTGGCGGAGGTAATAATGGATTACATTTACATAGTGCTTTTCTATGGAACACATACTCAAAGCGCTTACAATGAATTCATTATTCATTCACTCTCACATTGTCACTCTGGTGGTGGTGAGCTACATATGTATCCACTAGTGATGCGCGGTTAGGGGGTTTTACAGAAATCCGCCCCGCCCAAACCCAAGACGTGGCTAGGCCCGCCCCGCCCAATCCGCATGATGTCACGTATCGATAAACCCGCTATCAACCTGCGAGCTTAAATTTGGCTGTAAGCTCACATAGTACATTCGCGGCATCTTTACCTTGCGCTTCTAATGTTAAAAGTCATGAAGCATAATTTTTGCCTCCTTTCTAACATCTCAATATGCACTCCAGCACATAAAATAGACTCCACCCACATCATCACTCTATAAAGCGAACACATACAACGTTTCCGTACAACCTTCGCATCGCCTGTTTTAATCTTCTCCCTGATCAAGTCCGCCATTTTCACTCTTATCTCTGAGTGTTCAGGGAGATTTCGCGCTAATAACAAATAACAAAAAGTTGGGATAAAAAAGCATTCAAAACAGGAACTGACGGGCTTGCACATGCGCGAGCCGAGCACACACACACACACACACACACACACACACAACTCAGCGGGTATTGATCGTCCCTGACCAGCCCCACCCGCATCCGCAATATGTATTAATACTGTGACCCAGCCCGCCCGACTCGCGGGTCACCCGCGGATATCCGCTGGCCAGTGGGTAGCCCGCGCAACACTAGTATCCACAGTTGCCCTGGGGCAGACTCACAGAAGCATGGCTGCCTACGACCCCACCCACCACCACCAAACATTCATACGCATTCATACACCAGTGTCAGTAGCAACACTGGAAGCAAGGAGGGAAAACACAATAATTTTATTGTGTTTTGCTCTACCAACTGTAGTTCAATTGGTAAAGCGGGTCGTCCAATGACTGAAGGGTCAACGGTTCATGTCCCAGCTCTGGCTGTCCACATGTCCAAGTGTCCTTGGACGAAGACACTGAACCCTGACTTAGTCTCCCAGTAGGACTGACAGAAGCTTAGAATACTAAGTTAATAAGTATTTTTTTAATTTAAGTATACTTTAATAAGCGTCTACATTTGAAGTTCTGGAAATTTGTAATTTTTAAGTTTCATCAACTTAAAATAATTGAGGCAATCGATTGCCTTAAATTTTTTGAGTTCTGCTAACTTATTCAAGTTTACAGTGTGTCAGTAAATCATCGCAGGGAAAAAAACGACCACATCGGCCGACGCAACAGGCTGATACCAATACAAGAAAAAAACAAAACAAATATCGGCCCTATCGTTATAAAGGACAGACTTGTTTATCTTGTGGGTGGAGCCAACCTGGCTGTAATAAAACGATATATCATAAAACACTTGAAACAAAACACATTTTCCAAAGATATTGAGTTTGCCCTGTGACTATCTGAGTTTTAGCCCAGTGTGAATTTGAGTTTGACACCCCTGATCTACATTTATAACTATGAAAAAACCTGTATTTTCATTCACTTTCCATCTGTTTTCAGATTTCTGCTGATTCAGGTCAGTCTGTCTCTGCAAGACTTGAACAACTGACCAAACTACTCTACACGATAGAGGATAAGGTGAAGAACCATGGAGCTGTTTTGACTTACCATCAACATTTCTGTTGATGATCAGTGACAAACATGTCTTGGTTTTTTGTTTTTAGGCTAAAAGTACGATATTTGAATCTGTCGGGTATGATGGAGGCCATCGAAAATCTCTCATACCAATTGTTACATTTGAGGTAAGGTTTGGTTATTACACAGAACAGCAACATAAACTGATGGAATATGACAAACAGAACAATTTAAAATTTGTACTTGCAGGCTAAACAAGAATCTCTTGGTATATCTACGAAGATGACCCTGAAAGTGGATGTTGAAAGTGGAAAGCTATATTTGAAGAAGTCAAAAGATGGACCCGAAGACAAATATTTTGTTCATAATAAAAGTAAGTACTGTAATAACATTCATACCTATTTACAAACCCGCTCTCAGAATGCTCTTCTAGTTTAGATATTTTTTCTTTTTACCAATAAACACAAAAAACATCATTTACATTTGCTTTTGTCTGTCTGATGCAGTCATATGCTTTTGAAATGCAAGAAAGATTTTTACACAAATATTTAATATTTCAAATTGTGCATAATTTTAAGGGTGTCCAAAATTTACTTAATTTTTTTTCTATGTATGTATGTTGTTTTATGTGGGTTTGCTTACTTCTGGTATACTTTTTTGAAATGTGCGTGCGTGTGCTACAATACAATAACTATGACATTTATTTGCCAAATTTTTATTTCCTGAAATGGTAATTTTTTTGTCTTTTATGAGCCATATTTTTTGATAAAAATATTCATTAAAACAACAACAATGTAATCTTATTATCTAAAGAATATATTGAAATATATAAATTTACACAAACACAACAGAATCTTACATTATCTTTGGTGTTGTACAAATCCACATTTAACACCATGTCAGCTGTAGCATAATGACTTAGAGGACTACTGGCATAGTTGATGGCTCTTAATCTTGATCTAAAAATGTCAAAATAATGATTGAGTTTTTTGTTTATTTCATTGATTATTACCCAGTTCTACAGTTGGTGAAATCCCAGAAAATGCATGCTAAGCTGGTCATAGTGGTGGAAACGGAAAAAGAGAAAATACAGCGGAAAGAGTTTGTGTTTGATGACACAAAGGTAACTGTTCACTCAATGTAGTGTGGTGTATAAGCTGTATACGGTCACAGAAAAATGTGTTAGACCATCAAAAGTCATCAAAAACAATGTTTATGCAATCCAGTACTAACTCCTGTGTGGATCATGTGACTAAAACAGACAGAAAAGAAAAGATGGAATGAATAAAAGCACTGTCTTTGTCAGTACAATGACATAAATAGTGATTTTGATTATCAAGAAAATTTGTAAATTATCTATATATCAGCTCTAAAATTCAACTATTATGAGCTATTTTTGTTGGTATAATAATATTTGTCCAAATTCATATAAATGTAGCCTGGTAGTAAGTGATACAAATACAGTATTATAAATATTAAATTATATAATCAATTGTTGTATTGTAACTGTGTCCACCTAATAACAATAATAGCAAATTAGACTATTGGTATTATTATATATTTCTGTGTAGTTGCTGCTATGATTATAACTAAAATGATCACTTTTCCCCTCACTCCCCCCTTTCCCTTTCACCCCTAATGAATCTATATTGTTTAGTTGTGCTTTACATTTAGTATCTTTTCATTGTAATCTTGTCACTATGTATTGTTGTTTCTGGTTTATTTTTCTTAGATTTAGTAATTTATTTTAATCTGATTTATGTCTTGTTAACTATCACTCATACAAAAATAATAATAATAAATAATATTTGTCCAAAATGAACAAGAAATTGAAGTAAAACAAAGGCGGTCTAACATTTTTTTCTGCATCTGAACGCAGAATTGTCTGATTACTTCATACATAATATGATACAATTCTTTTTTTATTTGTATTTTTCTGTCTCACATCAGAAAAGAGAGGGTTTTTGCCAGTTACTACAACAAATGAAGAACAAACACTCTGAAAAGCCTGAGCCAGATATGATCTCAGTGTTTGTTGGCACCTGGAACATGGGTAATAATGTGAAAACATCTTGAATGTCTAACTAAATCTGAATATACACTAATTCTTCTCCGTAACCCTACAGGGAATGCTGGACCACCCAACAACATCAGCTCATGGTTTCAGTGTAAGGGCCAAGGAAAGACCCTAGATGACACCGCAGATCACATCCCACATGATATCTATGCCATTGGGACTCAGGAGGATCCTCTGGGTGAGAGGGAGTGGGCAGATACAGTGAAGAGCATCCTCAGGAACATCACAAATATCAGCTTTAAACAAGTAAGTGACCAAAAATAAAGATTGATATGAATGCTGTGCAGAGAAACATGCAAACACGGATGTTTCCACTGATTTCCAGGTGGCCATTCATACTCTGTGGAATATTCGCATCATGGTTCTAGCAAAACCTGAGCATGAGAACAGAATTTCCCATATTTTCTCAGACAGTGTGAAGACGGGAATCGCCAACACTCTGGGTAAGCACTTCCACTTCTCCATAAAACACTGAACTGCTTTACACAAGGAGACCCTGTGTGACTGAGGTTTGTTTTGTAGGAAACAAGGGAGCAGTGGGCGTTTCCTTCATGTTCAATGGTACATCCTTTGGATTTGTCAACAGTCACCTGACCTCTGGAAGTGAGAAGAAGCTCAGGTAAGCAGAGGTAGTCAAAGTACTCACAACATTCTGTACTTTAGAAGTGGGCGGTCGGTGGTGAAGTGGTTAGGCAGGTCTCCCTTGAAAAAGAGATCATTGATCTCAATGGGACACACCTGAATAAATAAAGGTTAAATAAAAAAAAAAATAAGGCAGCTACTTGTGTGGGAAAAAATACTGATTCAACTCCTTTACTTTAGGAAAATAGTACAATTGAGATGTACTTGCCATGGATAAAATGCTTATTTAACAGGAAAGAAATCTGACAATTTTCAAAACTATCCAAAAATAAAGCCCTTAAAAGTGAGTTACTGTGTAGACCATGTGTTTGGTCAGGTCAGGTCAGTTAAAAAAAATGTGAGATAAGTCACAATTAATTATGAGATAAAATATCAAAATTCTAAGAAAACTAATAATTGTCATGTAGAAATGGATTTTACGTCTGTAGTCATTCATTTAGATACCCTCACATGTCTTTAGTTAGAAAGGGTCAGGCCGGCACTCACACACAAAATTACTCAGATGCAAGGTATAAAATTAATCAACTTTATTCACACATCCACAAGAACAACAAACAAGCTATGAAACAGAGCAACAAAAAACAAAAACTCATCCAAAGTATGAAATGGTTAACAGAAAATCACTCCAAAAGGGAGGAACTTGAGGAAAACCCCCAAATACTATAAATATTTAAAAAATTAAAAAAAAAAAAAAAAATCACTCAGAAGGAGGAAGAAATCAAACAGCTATAAAGTGTAACTATCGAAGGGAGGCAAAAAGAAAATCACTCTAAACAAGGAACTAAAACAAAGCTGTGAAAATACTTGAGCAGCTGTGAACAAGGCTGGAGATGCTCGACAGGATGAAACACTGGCAGATGACAAGGGAAAGGCAGACTTATTTATACAAGAGTAATGGGGAACAGGTGGACACAACCAGGGCAAGGGTGAAGATCAGACAGGTGGGAACACACAAGGGGAAGTGACAAGTGATCTGAAATGAGAGGAGAGTTAGGTTTCACAATAAAAGAGGAAATCACAAGACAGACAGAACATGATGGAAAAAGTACAAGAACAAGCCTATTCTGAGAATGTAAAGGGTATTAAGTACAGATATTTACACAGAAAATGTAGGGAGTGAAAGTAAAAAGTTGCCAGAAAAATAAATATTCAAGTAAAGTACAAATACCTGAGAAAAATAAAAAAGTACAGTAATGAAGTAGTTCTACTTAGTTACTTCCCACCTCTGCAGGTAGGTAGATAAGTATGGAGCCCTGGGTATTGTCTCCCAGGCTACATCCAGGGTACAGTAAACATGTTTTTATTTCATTTATTTGGATCTCCATTCACTTTGGTTTAAAACATCGCTATTCTTCCTGGAGACCACACCCAACAGAATTGTCTTTACATTGCAGTACTCACTCCCTCAGTACCTGCACACTAAACACAGCAAACCATCACAAATAACAACAAAAAAACATGAATTACAATTACAAAACAAAAAACCCAACATCCTTATAATACAGAACTGATTTAAAATAATAGTACCTTCCAAAATAATAGCTTTTAGCATTATATATATATGAATATCATATTGATAAATGTTACCAGATACTAAAGATTATTTTTCCAGTAAATACTCTTTTCTATAATCCTTTAAATCTATATTTGTTATTTTCTTGGATGATTCATCCCAGCAGAGCTCTATATACATCAACATACTTTTCATACTGGAGAAAAACTCATCTTCTGCATATTTATATTTATACACAATATTAGACTTCTAAGGGATAATAATAATAATAATAATAATAATAATAATAATAATACTAATAATAATACTAATACTAATAATAATAATAATAATAATAATAATAATAATAATAATAATAATAATAATAATAATAATAATAATAATAATAATAATAATGCATCAGTTTCATGAGAGGTATATGTGTCAATGTGAAGCCATGTTTAAAAAGTTGACTGTGAAATACTTTAGTCGTCTTTCTGATCAATTTTGCAGACGTAATCAAAACTACATCAGCATCCTGCGATTTTTAAATCTCGGAGACAAGAAGCTCAACCCGTTTGACATCACACATCGGTTCACACACCTCTTCTGGTTCGGTGACTTGAACTACAGAGTTGAATTTCCATCAACAGTAAGCTGCCACTGATAGAAATATGACAAATGGAACAGTACAAGCTTATACTGTGCTGTCACTCAGTCTTTGAGTTTCTTTAACATATGAAGTAAGTGATTGATGCCTAAAGTAACTACTGTTCAGTTTGTGTCACTTTGTGTATTCTATTGTATTTTTTTTTTTTTTTACTCTTTGTGAAGCACTTTGTGACCTCTTTTATCTGTGAAAGGTGTTATATAAATAAACTTTACTTACTTACTTAGGTGTTTCAACTCTTAGCTGTGAACATTTTTCAGCAGGAAAGTCATTAGTTTGCACTGTTTCCCTTCACAGGAAGCTGAGTACATGGTGACAAAGATCAAACAGCAGCAGTACCAGGAACTCCTCAGCAAAGACCAGCTGAGCATGGAGAGGAATGATGGAAAGGTCTTTTTGCATTTTGGTGAGAACACAGTGAAACCTCCTCAGCATACTGACCAGTGTAGACAATGATGGTCAAAGCAGTCCTTTCATTTGCAGTCGCTTTGTAATTTTCTTCCGATTGTAGATGAGGAGGAAATTACATTTGCACCGACGTATCGCTTTGAAAGAGACACGCGAGAGAAGTATGCCTACACCAAGGCCAAGGCCACAGGGGTGAGCTCATGTTTACTCTGATGGCTTTACACTGTGTGGAAGCTCACATATAACACAAACAGAAAGGTCAACTAGGGCACAGAACTCATGAGTCTTATTTTTATTAACCCAGCTTGAAAAAAATTCAAGATCAAACACAACTTCAGGATCAATCTCATGCGAACAGTCTTAAGAATTTAGATCTTGTGAATTGATCGGGTCCATCAGACATCTTTGATCCATCATATATTACATGACCTCCCATGCATTTTTCATTTCAACACTCCTATATTGACGTCAGAAAAGCAGCACAAATAAGTCACCCGTCAGCAAACATTAATTGGTCAAATCTGATATTCAGCCTGCTTTTTAAAAGTTTTTTTTTTTTTTGTTTATTTAGACATTTTCAAAAACATCAATACATAAGATACATCACAAAAGTGAAAAAAAATAAGAAAAAGCCAATCCACTCCCTGCCATTAAGAAAATAAAACGGAGAACGACAACAGTGACAATAACAAAACAACTATCTGCTTTAATGAGACGCAAAAGACGGACAAAACCATTGAATGAGCATAATCTGTGAATAATAATCTGTGTAAACAGTAATTATGACACTACCAATATACCAAACCAGTATGTTTTAAAGTATTCTGATGATTCCAGTCTAGTGACCCTCTTCACTCAATCTGATAATCATGTACAGTACCAGGGCAAGGTAGACTGGCGAATGGAATGGTGCAACAATAACTCACTGATTATCAATACTGTGAAGACTGAGGAAATCGTTTTTGGAAAACCTCCTGATCAACTTTCTCCAGTAAAGATTCACAACTCAGAAATTAGTCAAGTCACATCTTACAAATACTTACATGTCATGATAGATCAGAACCTGTCATGGACCGATCATATAGAATTTACATGTAACAAGATACAACAGCGCATTTACTTTTTAAGAAGATTAAGATCTTTTGGCGCTAGTGCTAAAATAATCTCCCTGTTTTTTTACATCTGTGATTCAGAGTGTCATGTTTTATTGTAGCACAGTCTGGCAGAGTAGCCTTTCTGTCAAAGATAAGGCAAAACTTCAGCAGCAAATCAAAATCTGCTCAAAGATCATTGGATTGCCTGTAGCACATCTTTTTCAGGAAGCTCACAACAAGAGCATGCTTAGATTAGCCAGATACATTTCAACTGATGTCACACACATTTTACATCAAGAATATCAACTAATGCCTTCAAATAGGCGCCTTAGAGTTCCCCCTTTCAACCGCAATAGACTTAGACACTCCTTCATACATCAATCTATTCTTTTGTTAAACCAACAACACTGAGATCTGTAATACTTCCAAAGTTATATATTGTCTGCATGTTCTTGTCCTTTGTCTGGCTTGGTATTGTTATTGAGCTTCATGTGTTAGCCTTGAGCTTCATGTTTGTTTGCTGTTTTTGTATGTTGTTATATGCTTTATGCATTGCATGTGCGCATGTCTGTGTTGCCTTATGCTTCTACGTATATCTGTCTGCTGCTTGTATGTCACTTTGTGCTGCTGTTGCTGCTTTTATGTCACTGTACGTGTATGCTACTGTGCAAATGTTTGTGTGTATATGTCCTGTCCTTTCTTTTCTTAAACAAGCTTGCCCATGGATGCAAAAAGAATTTCAGTGCAAACTGACAATAAAGTAGTATCGTATCGTATCGTAAGTATACAGTACATGTTCAGTTCAGTTATTTTTATTTGAGCAGTTCATCCTAAAAAACTAAAAAAAATAAAATACAGAACAAAAGAAACAAAGGACAAAATAAGGAGTCAGAGAACTTCTAAAACATCCTACTCCTCATTTAACAATTTTACATTACAATTATAACAATTAAGATGTAAAGTGCTCTTTTGCCTTTTTAGACAAAGTACAATTTGCCCTCATGGTGTGATCGAGTCCTTCGGAAGTCATACCCTCTGGTTCACGTTGCCTGCCAAGCTTATGGTGAGTACAACTACAACAAATATTATTGAGTTTAATGTAGTGGTTCCTGAGGTTTTTCAACTACAGACCCATAAAATCAATCTTATATGTCCTTCAGACTCAAAAAGACAGAAATATGTCACATGAAAAAAACCTTTTCAAGGTACTATACACAACCAAACGTGATAAAATATGGTATTCTTTCTTTACCTTTGTATGAGTTGTTCACATCTATAATGGAATAAATGGCCTCCAGGAAGCTCTTCATATTGTGCTGTTATGTTTCTATTGTCACTCAGAACAGACGTTTGCTTTTTTCTTTCTCATCGTGGGTGGCTGTTCCCATTAAAGGAGTGATATTTCACTTTTTTAATGTAGTTACATATTTTAAAACATTCCCCTGTGGTCTACATGAACTGTAAATGCTCTACTTGGGTCTGAATTCTTCATTAATTTAATTCCATCTTTAAACAATTTCTGAGTAATGACACTAGAAAGGTCACTTTGAGCGCTGGCCCTTTAAATGCAAATGAATTACTTTACCCCCCCCCCCCCCCCCCCCCCCCCTCTCTACAGCTTATTGCCTATGCTGGTCTGTTCCACTCAACCAACAACTGAAAGTTTTAGCTACAACAACTGCTGCTCCTGATAAAAAATTATGACGTACTTGGATAAATGTTTCTGAAGTCTTGACCTTATATGTGCAAATATCACAAAGTGACCCAATCTAAAACCCCACCCCTTGCAAATGTTTTACTTGATTTGCTCTATTTCTTATCGTTGACCTTGACCTTTGACCTACATTCACCAAAATTTAATGGGATCTATTCTAGATCATCTCACACTTTGTCTGAAAATTTCAAAGATTAATAAAAGTGGGTTTAGCAATATATGAGCCCTTTAAGGTGATTTATTATCACATAGTATGTTTAGATCAGACTAAAGACCACAGTTAATATCATCTTAATAAAATACTGACTTTAAAGGAGTCTTACAGATGCAAGCCACCAATATTTCACCTGTAGATAACACTGAATATCACACATTGAAACTTAAATGTGCTAATTATTGTATTCCTTTAAGCTTTGGGTATGGGATAGTATATACAGTACATATTAACCCTCTGGGCGCCCAAGTCGCAAATTTGCGACAAGCGGCGGTGCTCTGTTTAATCCACTCTCTCATCTAACTGCGATTTGAATGCAGTTCATACTCCATACTATTAGGTGGCAGACATGCAAATCTGTCTCCCGAGCACAAATTTAGGCCCTGCCCCCATGAAAAGTTTTCCAGGAAATGCCTTGGTAAATAACCGCACCTCGAAGCGCTCGCTCAGAGCTATTCCGGAGTATTACGGAGGCGGCTGCTCTCGCATTGCTGACTAAAGTTATACATCAAACACACGAAATGGCAAAAAAGAGGTTCACGGTTCATGAGGCATTGTGTCAGGTCTTAGCTGACTCGGATTCTGAACCTGAAGATCCAACATTTGATGATTTTGACCGAAGTAGTAGCAGTGATAGTGAGGAATCTGACCAGGGAAACTATTGCGTACAGTGTCATTTGGATAGATAGAATAGAACTGATTTCTTAGTGACCCCCTGAGGCATGTGTATGGATGAATATTTGGCATGTTTGTGTAGTTCTTAGGCCTACATGTTTCATTGTTTTGAATAATATTTTGAATCAGTTCTTTGCCATGTAAATAATATTTTGAATTGTATTTTGAATCAGTTCTTTGAAATATAAAATCAGTTCCTGAAATATAAATATCCTCAATCAGTTCGTTGAGCTTATCAAATTTGCTCAAAAGCTAAAAAGGATTCTTAGCTAGAGTTATTGATACTCAAATATGATATTTCAACCCTCTTGATAATATATGAAGTATTTTCTCTTTTTTCCATGCATATTGTCTAAAATTACCTTATTTTATGGCCAGACACACAAGAGAAATTTCAACAGAATTCCGAGCAGTCAACACATGTCATCAATGCTTTCTTGGATGCTCACTACGGATGCATCTAAAGTAAATAACAGTATTTTAAGCAACAACAAGGTCACAGACACTCAGTAGATGACAAAACATTAAATTTTTAAGCAAAACATCCCAATTTGATTGATCCAGAGTCTCTCCCACTGTGAAATTCCTTAATTTCAGCTGTCCGCCTACTGATGACGTCATGATGATGTCATAATATGCAAATTAGATCTACAAAAATATCTTAAAAATATACTTTAGGTCCTGCCCTACAAATTTGTAATTTGGAGCAAAGCTCTATCTCTTACCACTTTTGTGCAACAGCTCTTTGAAATATTCATGTAAAAAATATGTCAACATTGAAAAAAAATGGGGCGCCCAAAGGGTTAATATGTGCTTTAATATAATAACAATTGACTGGTACAAACTCTCTCCACTTAGGCTGCACTAATGACATCATGACAAGTGACCATTCACCTGTATTTGCATCATTTGAAGTAGGCGTGGCCTCACAATTCGTATCCAAGCAAGGTATGATCAACACTTATTGCTCAATACATGGTCTTCCCTACAGAGTTGCAGAATGACATCAGTTTTTCCTTGTTTCAGACCCAGACAGCGCTGCTCAAGGTGGAATACAGATCATGAATTGTGTGGCCACCCTGCTGACCAAATCCAAGACCAAGTTCTTTATTGAGTATCATTCCAGCTGTTTGGAGAGTAAGGTTTCATTTCTGTAAATAGCATTTTAAAAACTGGGGGGGGGGGCATGTATGAGGTGGAACTAATGTTTTAGTGTTAGCCTAGCCTCATTTTACAGTAGGAACGTACAACAAACCAATCTCGTGCCATGGTGATCTGTCACTAAGTTAGACAAAGAGTTTAGGTTCATAGAACAGACAAGGGTTGGACTGGAAAATAAAAATGTGCAGTGGTTCTGTTTCTGTTGTTGCACAGATTCTACAGTTTTTAATATTCTCACATATGTAATTGAAATGGGTTAATTATAATCACTGACATTTTTCAAATGATCATTTTTGTCAATCAGTCAATGTATTACAGAATCATTGCATACAGAAGAATCTACAAATCACCTGCAAGATACTTTTGGAACAGCTGCCCTTAGCTTTTTTGCTTAATATTTCTATTACCCAAATTAGTTTATTGTTAAAAAAGGAACTTGCTTGTCATAGTTGTATGATAATTGAGCACCGTGGCATGGTGACTGAGCGGTTAGTGCTCTTGCCTCATAGCAAGAAGGCCTGGGTTTGATTCCTGTCAACTGTCTGGATGAGTTTCCACCCCCCATTACCCAAAAATATGTTTGTTAGGGTGAAATCCTCCAGCAAGGGGATTCTGATCTTTAGCTTGACTCTACAGCTGGAGATGGGTCCCTAAATGCCACACATGTCTGCCCACTGTTCCTTACAGGTGCCCCAATGGCATTAAGGATGGGTTACATCCAGAGGACACATTTAATTTTACAGTGTATAATGACAAATAAAGTGCTTTACTTACTTTACTTCTTTTTTTATATCTGGAAAAGGGAGCAGTGTTGTTGACTTTATTTCTATTACTGTGTTTCAGTTGTGTTTAATTTGTACAACAAATTATTCAAGGATAATCATGAAATAGTGTTAGAATATTGATGTTTCTTTCAGTAAAAGTTATAATTGCTGTTGTGGTTGAGGGGAGAGTTTCATTCTCCAAAGGGGGGGCTGACAGAATAAGATTAAGAACTACTGCTTTAAAATAGTAATTTATACAAAACACTTGAGTTCAATGAAGATATTCTTAAACATCAACAGAGACCGTCAAGACGTCAGAGGGGGAGAACACTGACAACTTAAATGGATCCATAAAAGTTAGGTTCAACAATCAAGTTCAGGTAAAGTGAAGATGCAGCTTTTTACTAATGATGATAATGACGACGACGACTACAAGTAGAGCCAGTTATAATTTTCTTCTGTTTTCTATCTTTTTCAGCTCACCCCGATTATCTCTGACCCCGAGTACCTTTTAGACCAGCACATCCTCATCTGTGTCAAATCCACAGACTGTGATGAATCATATGGTAATTTAGTTTCTATACACTTTGTAATGTGGGCCTGCTATACTGGCTTTACATGTGTTTTTGTTCATAGGGGAAGGTTGTGTTGCACTGAGAGCTGCTCAGTTCTGCTACACCGAGTTTCAGATCACACTGACTCACCATGGAGAAAGGACGGGTACCCTGACAGGGGGCATCCAGTTACGCACCTCTGAGGGGAAACCCACAGAGAAATTATACGGTGAGTCTAGAAGACCTTACATTCAGCCCACAAAGAGCAGTCTTTACTTACACAAAACCTTTTACTTTTATCATGTGTTATTTTATTCTTTATATAGATTTCATCAAAGTGGAAAAGGATGATCCAGTGTCTTCAAAAGGAAAAGGCAGTGACCTCAGCAAGTGAGATTTTTTTTTTTTCTTTCTCTCAGTTTTTGCTTAAACTCAATGTGAACCAGAGGAATCCCCTGAAAACATGTTCTGTGAAATTTTAAGGGATCTCTAAACACACGCACACACACACACACACACACAGTGGGCCAAAGTGTTGTACACAGACATAAGAAGAAATATAAAATAATTAATAAAAATAATCAAATTAATTAAATAATAAAAGCCAATGGTTCAAACTGAGTTAAAAGTCAGACAAAAAGTATGTTTTAAGAGAATATTTGAAAACAGATATTAATATTGAGTGTTTAGCGTATTTTTTTTTTGTATCAGCACCATCATGGGTCATGCTTACATGTGAAGTCTTCTTGGTACGTGATTCATAAAAATAAGAACAATGACAATTAACCCATAAAGTCTCAGTGATAATTTTGTCACAGTTCCCAAAGAAAATGTTCTCTATTTCTACCCTTCTTATCTAATTCATTCATTATCTGAACCCGCTTTTATCCTCACTAGGGTCGCGGGGGTCACTGGGGGCCTAATCCAGCTACAATGGGCGAAGGCGGGGTACACCCTGTATGAGACGCCAGTTCATCTCAGGGCTGAACATACATAGACAAACAATCACTCTCACATTCACACCTATGGCCAATTTTAGATTAACCAATTAACCTATCAGTGCATGTGTTTGGATGGTGGGAGGAAACCGGAGTGCCCGGTGAAAACCCACGCGGACACGGGGAGGACATGCAAACTCCACACAGAAAGGTCTGGTGTGGGGTTCGAACCAGGGTCCTTCTTGCTGTGAGGCACGAGTGCTAACCACTACACCACTTTGCCGCCCTCTTATTTAATTCATGACCTTTTATTTTATTTTTTTTTAGAATATTTCCCTCTGTATTTTGCATTTTTGTTGTAAATCACATATTTTCCTATACTTAATTCATGGATCATTTTCAGTTTAAAGTTGTGGGTTATTATATCAAGTACAGTTAACAATTGCTCAAATTTTACTTTGAGTAAATTCAAAGTTAATTATATTAAAACAGAGAAAAATATAGAGAAATTAATATTTTTCAGCAAAGATATTGTTAATTTAACAGAAACCCAGTGTGTCTGTCTGCTGTCATTGATCCAACTCCATGGACTTTACTGGTGAATCAATGTTATAAAAGATGGTGGTGTTTCCATGGTAACTATGGAACCTCTGAACATCCAAATGGGTCATATGACCATGAAAAGATGAATAACTGCATTTTACACCAATTATTTACATGAATTGATAGGATTAGTGGATCAATTGTTTTTAAATAGTTTATATCTGTAGATGTTTGTGTCTCTATGGGTTAAAAACTAAACCAACCCTTCATAAATACACCAGTCATTTCAAACATGTAACAGATATAACATGTAGTTCAATTTATCAGTGATTGAACTTCCACAAGTTAAAAATACTGACGAAAAAGCATTTTTTGTTTCCTTGGAAAACATTTTTTTTTTCATTATGAAATGATCATGACACATATTTACTGATTTTCATTTATTATTAGTATACAAATGTGTAACCAGGAACTTAGTCTGTAACCATCACATCAAGTCAAAGGTGATTACTGAAATCTATAATTAGAAATAAAAAGAGGAACATGTCTGATGAAGTGTTTATTCGACAGTATAATAAAATATATGGTACGTGTATTATTTGTCCAACATTTCTGTGGTGCTTAAAACACCTGTAGTTACAATTAGTTTTCATATTCTTACTGTATTTCCATTTTGACTGGATTTAAATAGATTGGATTTCAGCTCATATTAAAACTTCAAGTGTAAAATCTGTTGATGTTCATGTGGTGACGTTTGTGTTGGGATCTGTTTCTTGTTGACACTGTTGCTATCTAGTGTTGCCCCTGTAGAGAAGCAGAACAAGGTAGACACCCCCCAACCCCTTGGATCACCACCAAAATTAAATCACTTTTTCCTGTTCACATTTCCAACATATCCTGAAAATTTCATCAAAATCCGTCCATAAGTTTTTCAGTTATCTTGAACAGAGTCAGACAGACAAAAAAAACAGACAGACAAACCGATAAACGTCGGCAAAAACATAACCTCCTTGGCGGAGGTAATAAATGACAAACTCACATCACAAACTTCATAAACTCTAGTAACACAATAGTGCTCTGCAAATATTGTTTCTGTTATTTTTGACCATGAAAAAGTACAAAACTATTTCTCTGACTTGACTTCTATGGGTAAATGTTATCTCCTTCTTTTTTGGCAGGTTTTCTGCCTCACAAGCACATGACTTTTCTAACCCCAGTTATGTGGGACTGACCTACAAAAGTGGGAATGTCATAGATAAAGGATGGAGTTATAGCATGCCACCAAAAAATCTTCCACTTTCGGGAAAAGACACAGGAAAGAAGAGTGGTTATGATGTAGGTGCACGCAGTCCAACAGGAAAAGCATTAAACTCAGGGTAAGTATCTAAGCAATGTATAATGATCATTAACCCTTTCATGCATACTTTTACTTTCATTTCATATTAGCCAACAGATGTTTATGCACCATCCCATCCACTGCAATTCATGCCGTTAAGTGTAAATCAATTGCTAATTCTTATTAGACTGTAAGTAAAAATTATTTTATATATATATATATATATATATATATATATATATATATATATATATATATATATATATATATATATATATATATATATATATATATTTATTTATTTATTTATATCCCCCTGAAATGAGTAAGAATTAGTATTAGAGTGTGATAAAAGGTGAGGGAACATCAGATTAGCTGCGTCAAAAATGGTTTTGTTTCATAGTTTTCACACAGTATTTCACTTTCTGACATTGTGGAGGAGGGGGGGGGGGTTAAACTCAAATGCACAACACAAAAATGTTTAAAAATAAAGCAATGTTTAATGACACAGTACAACATAAAATGCTCATACAGAAGACTTCTAATAAATAACAAACATATCAGATAAAAATCACTTATAGAGAAAAAACCATTAAGTGAAAATTAGACAAATAACAACAAATCAACAGGTTTTCAGAGAATGCCTAATCTTGCCCCTATTTTGTGCCAATCTCAACTTTCTTGAATTAGAGGCAATAATGTGATTTTGACCTTTCTGCTAAAAGTGACCTTTACCTTTGACCTTTTGCAGTATTGATATTTTTGTTATATGTATATATGCGTCAGTGCGTGTAATATTATGATAATATATCCAGTATTGATTAAGTTATAGCATAATATGTCTATGTTTGACACACACAGACAGTGTTACAGAAGTTAATTTTGCGACATGTCACCATTGACCTCCAGAGATCTCAAAACCTATTGGTTGTAGGTGATAACACCAATATGAGAATTGTAGAAATCTTCATTCTGCATTGTTTGGTACCAATCTGAAAGTTCTGTGACCCTCTGTTCTTGAGTTATAACCAATAATATGATTTTGACCTTTTAGTTAATTGACACCTTGACCTTTGACCTTTACTCAAATGGATCATTGCATCTGATGTACAGTAGCTATATGTATATGCCCATGTAATTTCGTGGTGATATCTCAAGTATTCATTGAGTTATTGCATGATATGACTCTGCAGACACACACACACACACACACACACTGATTACAATAATTTCTCCCAACCAGTGTTGGGCGACATTAAAAACTACAAGACAAGACTGGGGCAGGCTTGGTTCTCTGTTAAATGAGATGAAGTAGCAACAGACAAGAGGAAAACACCTACTATATATATATATATATATATATATATATATATATACACACACACACATAAGGGCAGGGATGCAACAAGGCACAGGTGACACACATTAGGACAGGGAACCATCAGCACACACACACACATGGGGAACAAGGGTAAAGGGCAGACTCACTAGACAGAGGGCAAACCACAAAAGGACATCTATCAAAATGAACAGGAAGTAGCAAACAGACAACAAACACTAAATAATACTTTATAATTTCCTCAATAGAACAGTTTTAAATACATGTTTCTTTGCTTCACAAATCAAACATATGGTGTCAAAATGACTGGATAGTTTTGTAACTCCATGAAAAACATGTTAATTCAAAAAATACAATCAATCTCATTGTTTTTTTCATGTCTACAAATGAATAAAAACACTCAGGGCCAAAAAAAACTTGGCTACGTTTCTCATAACTCATAGATCAAAGGGTTAAACCCACTATGTTCAACGTCCTTCAACTGACTGTCTTTGTGTCCTTCTAGTGAGGATGAAAAAATGTTTGACAATCCACTGTATGGATCCATGGGGAAGTCACATGGTCAACAGAAGGACCACCTCACACCTCCAGATCCCATGTTCTCATCCTCCAAACCATCAGAAGGTGATCCAGAACGGCCTCCAGTGCCAACCCCCCGTAATCGATCCTTCACCTGCTCTGAGACCAAACCTCAGCCTCCCACCCCGGTCACCTCACATCTTACAGTACAAAAGAAACCAGTGGTACCCTCACGCTCTGATGGGGGGGTGGCAAACAATCGCTCTCGTTATCCTGTTAAGAGCAGACCAGGTCCACCAGACCAACCAGCTCCTAAACCCAGAGACTACAGAGACACCTCTGAACTCCCTAATAAACTCAGACCACCAGCACGGCTTGGCCAACCCCAAACTTCACAAAGATAGTGAGGAAAAGTCCAGCTGGACCTGGTCCTGCATATTTAAAGTACATTTAATGCTGCCTTTTCTTTCTTCAGTGCATCTTGAGGTTTGGAAAATGGACCATCCTCTAAAGTGACACCTCAGCGATACACATCTTTCTGCTTGCTTTTAAGGAATCTTAAAACATCTCGAGTGAAAGCTTTGCAAATCACCTCCTCTTTAACAGTCAATACATTTGCGTCAAAGCAATACAAGCATATTCATGCTCACCTCTGCTAAATTCACATTTTAATACAGGACTACATTTGTACCAAGCTTATATATGATATTGTTACTTTCATATCAATATTTCACACTATACAGTACTGTAACTAATGGATATTTGCCACACAGTATTACCTGTTTGCCTTAAATATGTACAATAAATGCAGAAATAAATTCAAATGTCAGGACTGTGACTTGTTTTGATGATTTAATGCACTGCCTTGTATCATAACTTTTGACTGTAAAAAAACAAACAAAAAAAGAAATCCCTCTGTGTATGTTTTTCTTAATGTTATATTTTGCTTCCATCTGCTGTTATGATTAATAACTGCAGCCAAATATGTTAGATTTAGACACAGTGCAATGTTTAACAAAAAAAAAACCCTGTTTGTTCAAGAAAAATTTCAATAATGAATACATAAAATTTAAAATAATATTTTGGATTTGAGCTCTTTCTCCTTATTGTCAATACTATTTAAAAATGCAAATATGTCATCACACACACATACATAAGAAAAAGAACACGGTAGTAACAAAGCCTTAGACAACTCCACATAAGACTTTAACTTAAGTCAGTATAATGTTGAATAATAATAATACAAATACAATCATTGGCTCATTACCTGAACCTGCTCTATCGTCACTAGGGTCACAGGGGTCACTGGGGGCCTAATCCAGCTACAATGGGTGAAGGCGGGGTACACCCTGTATGAGTCTCCAGTTCATCTCAGGGCTGAACATATATAGACAAACAATCAGTCTTACATTCCCATCTATGGACAATTTAGATTAACCAATTAACCTATCAGTGCATGTCTTTGGATGGTGGGAACTTGAGAAAACCCACGCAGACACGGGGAGAACATGTAAACTTCACACAGAAAGGTCTGGTGTGGGAATAGAAACAGGGTCCTTCTGTCTCTGAGGCACAAGTGTTAACCACTGCACCACTGTGCCACCCTACAATCATTGTATTACTTATCATTTTTGCACAGAAATGTCACTTTTTAAGGATGATCTTTAGACATTATTTTACTTGTAGGAGTAGAATAGAATAGAATATTCATTGCTGTTGTAAAACAACATGCATATAAACACACTCACAAATAAGGGGGGGGGGGGGGTTGAATAGAAAATGTAATGTAAAAAAACCTAGAGAAACCCATTCTCTCATTAGAAACATGAAAACAAAATTGCACAATTTCTATATTCACCAATAAAATGTCTTCATAAAATGTGTTAATAATTAACATACAAAACAATTTTTTTCTTGTAACTTTATCACCGTTTTGTAGAATATTGTTGCCTCTAGTTTGTATTTTTCAATGAAAATGTTGTATTTTTCTTTTTCTTAATTTACTGACTACTTAGACGTTTACGGTTTTTTTCAATACTACATTTATTTAGATTTTTCTTTACAAGCGGTATATAAACTTGAAAAAAACAAAAGGGTACATTCAGAAAGAAAGGTCGAGTCCATGAGAGTCCTTCCATATATTGAGTAACCTTGTCAAAATACAGCATGTGATTGTGGATCTGTACAGGGAGTAATTACAAAGGGCTGAACGACAAGGCAATTTAGGGCTGTTTCTTTAAAAAAAAAAAAAAAAAAAAAAAAAACATCGTGTCTGGTATTAAATGTGAAATTTTACTGATATAATGCCGTTCTGGTGGATTTTATTGTAGTTTATGATCCCTATTAAACGTACCTTTGGCTCCCTCACGTGGAGATAATCTGGAAGTGTCGCAGAAATATTACGAACGCAGCATATGACATCATCAACAGCAGACGAACTAGCACAAGCGGCGAAATGGTAAGATACCATTCTGAATGTAACATTATAAACGTTATTTCGTGCACGTTGTTAAAATTAATCAATATGCAGCAGTCTGTGAAATAACGCAGAGCTTACTGTTTTTTGTCTTTGTTGTGCAGTTTGCTAACTGGTCGTTCCTTGGTTCACATTTAATTTAGCCGCCGCCGTGTTAACGTTATAGTGTCGTTTTGTATGTTCCGCAGCTTTTCTACTCGTTCTTCAAATCGCTGGTGGGGAAGGATGTGGTGGTGGAGCTCAAAAACGACCTGAGGTTAGTTCTCTTTATTTCATATATATGTATATATCCAGTATTAACCAGAAGTCCAAGGCCAACGGTCGGTTTGCACATTCCTCATAATGTGTGTGTGTGTGTGTGTGTGTGTGTGTGTGTGTGTGCGTGTGTGTGTATGTGTATATATATATATATATATATATATATATATATATATATATATATATATATATATATAGTCTGCATATATGAGCTGTATGTACAGCAGGAAAACAAATGTTTCAGAGGGAAAAAAACTGAATAAACCAAAGAAAGCATTTAGTGTGACCTCCCTTTGCACTTTTTATACTAAATGTCCTTGATTCTTGTTCAGACATGATATGAGATTTAGTTATTTCTTTTCTGGTGTTTTGTACCATGTTTTATTCAACATATCAGATGTTTTTTAAACTCCTGCTTCTTTCCACAAGGTCAGAGGTCACACTAAATAATCTTTACCTTAAGAACCTATTTAGGTCAGTTTTTGTGTCTTTTAAGGCTGTGCACATGTTAGCAGTATTTTTCATGTATCAATAGATTTAGATAAATGGAGAGATACTTTGAACATTGCAACAACAACAAAAAACAACCAAGAAAATGTGACCCAAGACCTTTGCACAGTTTTGGACATTTTGATGCTGCTACGTGGAATGGAATGTAAAGAAATGGTGGAGGCCAATGCTGTACATGCACTAGTTTTGCCTTCAAAACTTTTGTGAATTAAGTGTTTTCAAGAAAATTAGTAAAAAGTCAATTTTCACTCTGTGTCAAAGTGGTCCCTGGAGTGTTTGATTATACATATTACAATTGCATTGTGTATGCCATATTTCATTGCTGTGGATGTCTATGATTGAGCCCATTGCAGCAACTGTAGATACCGTTGGATAGGTAATTTTTGAAACTGCATGATATTTAACAACAATGGAACTCACAAAAGTTAGCTTTTGAAGTGACAGAGCTGTTCAGCTTGATTCCATTACATTTTGCTGTGAGTCAAAGTGTGTGTTTTAAATGACATTTTAAAGTTAAAGCCTAAGAAGTAATAGAAGGTCTCTGTAAAGGAATATTTAGTGACTCAGTTCATTGTTAACATGTATAAGTATCACATTTAGAGATACTTGGGTGTTGACTGAACAAGAAAAAATAAAATGTGAAATACTTCTGAGATGCCAAATATATATATAATCCTAACCTTTTAAATTAAAGGAAGTACAGTGTATACTAGTTGATTGTTTTTTTTTTTTATTGTACCACTGCCTGTTGAGGCTCCAAAAGGTATTTTTGGGATACAGTCAAAACTAAGTGTTTTGGTGTTTCATCGTATTAATGTGCAGTTTTTTACACAACATGTGAAAAGCACAACTATATATACACATTGCAGTTACCTCTGTCACAGAGCATAAACATGGACGTAGAGGTAGTGTTGTTACTTGTTTAATGTGACCCGTGACACTGTTTCATGTGTGGATGGGCTTGTGGTCATGGGTGGGATATTCAACTTCATGTGAATTTAGTTTTTATGTTTGGACAGTGCATGGAAGCGATGCGTTGCAAAGAGTGTACTGCTGTTTCTAAATGTACTTGTCCCTAGCTCAGAGTTTACATACAAAATGCAATCAAATTATGCATACTATACCCATGATGCATTACACCAATACAATAAAATACATATACAGTAATAACTGCAAACTTTGTTGTGAATATTTTATGTCTGTAGTTTGATTTCGTTGGTTAGTGTGTACTACAAATGACAGTTGTTTATGGAGAATGTGGAATGTCTACATTTAGATGCATTGTTGTATTTACAGTGGCTCTTCACCCTGCCTTTATTTGTTGTTACTCTCTGGTCTGTTTTGTATCCCTTGAGAGAACTGGACTTGAATTGTTCAGAAGACTAATTGTCAAACAAAATAAACAGTGTTGTCTTTTAAGCCTGTAATGATTTTAGACTTTTATTTTCTTTTCAGTATCTGTGGAACACTTCATTCTGTTGATCAGGTTGGACATTATTTTTCATTATCTATCTTGACACCAAATCGGATCCAATTGATTCGAAGTTTTCTGGCCTTCTCTGACATCACAGTCTCCTTTTTGGTTTGTGTTTCAGTACCTGAATATCAAGCTCACAGACATCAGTGTTACAGATCCAGAGAAATATCCACACATGGTAGGCTCCTCTATCCTCAAACCTTGAATGTGATATCATGAAACGTCACTGTTGAAGACAATATATATTAAGTTCTACTGATGGGTGACAAATTCAAGGAAAAATCTTTACGGTTACACATATGGCAATTTGTCACCTGTTTTAATGTGAAATTTAAGTTTATTCCTATTTTGTGTTTATTTCTAACCTGAAAGACACCATATGATGGGCCCTCAAGGAAACCATTAACTACAAAACTCTGCTACATAACTCTGTAATCAGTCTACTTTAATTCAGTGTACTGTGTATTGCACAGTAAAACAACCCAGCGATCCAATGACTACTGTGTACAAACTGCATTATTTCTTGTCTTAATCCACTCCAGTTGTCTGTGAAAAACTGTTTCATCCGTGGATCTGTGGTCCGCTACGTTCAGCTGCCAGCAGATGAAGTGGACACTCAGCTGCTGCAAGATGCTGCACGAAAAGAAGCAATGCAGCAGAAGCAGTGATTCAGCTGTGGGATGGGTTTTTGTATTGGGTGCCGTGTCCGGGGGGTGGGTGGGGGATAAGTGTTTTATTTCTGACTTAAGTTCAGTACAAATATGTTTCAAGTGTTGCCCATCACTGCATTCTTTCTTAGTTAGCTACATTCCTACTATTACTGAACAATAATTTGTAACATGGTACATCTTACCTTATAGGCAGTATAGTCTTCATTTCAGACTGCTTAATTTTGTTTGGGGGGGGGGGGGATAAAACAAATTTGTTTTGATTCAGCAGTGGCAAAAAGAGAGGGATCACATGTTTATGTTGCATGAAAGCAGACACTGTCGCTTGTCTTTACAAAAGATTACTTGTTTTTGTTTTGTTTTTTTTAACGCCTCTTGGAAATAAAAGTATTTATATTTTGATGGAGGTATTTTAAGTCGAGCATTTTTCCTTACTGTTTAAATCTGGAAGAAACTGAGTAAACTCTTTTGTAATTTATAGGAAATAAAGATTAAATCCCAAAGCCCCGTGGTAGATGTGATAATGTGTTAGTTGAAGCACAAAGCCATGTTGAGGGGATGGAGAGATTAGAGATACTTGAAATACATGTGAGAATAGTGACACATTTAGTTAAATTTGATAGTTTTGTACTTATCAGATTAGAGATATTTTAGCTGATATTAACCTTAGACATGCATATTGTTTTCTATCATGTAGGTGAGAAATTATATTTAGTACCATTTTGATTCGCCCCTTGTTAAGTACTTTAAGTGTTTTTGTAATTTCACAAATAGTTTGGCACAGTGCAGAGCAAATAGTTATTGTGAACTTTGGCATTGCACAAGTTATCCTAATGAGTTTTCCTCCTTTAATACTTAGTGCTACTGTTGAACCACAATTATCTGCAGTTACAATTTACCCTTTTGGCATTTTGTTCATTTCTGCTGAGCTTTTTGGCAACATTTTCATAACTTAGTCTCATTTAAACCAACAGCACAGTTTGTAAGAGCATGCAGAATATCTAAGTGTAAGAGTCTTTTAACCAATAACGGCAGCAGTAAAGTGAAATGTGTGCAGTGCTATATATCTGCAGGAAGTTACTATTTTGCAAACACTGATCCTGAGCCTTTATAATTCAAAAAACCTTAAGTGTGTTAATGTTTAAAGTACCTTAAGAAGCAAAAACAAGTTTTCTACCAAGATTGGTCTGGATTCTTCATAGCAGTATATTTGTCTTTAGTCATAACACTATATACTGTAAAAGTGTGATTCAAAGTATCACCAAAAATGAGCCTTGACATGTGGTAATACATAGAAATTCAATACCTTTATTTTACATTCATACATCTATAACGTTGTACAAGTATTTTAATGCAGTTTAAAAAAAAGCCCAATTCAAAAACAAGTCCTGAAGATTTACAATGATGAAGTTGCATGTTTGAAGGTTGGTGACAAGCATTTAAAAATATACACACACACTCACACAGAGGGATCTAGGACATGTGGTGCCCTTTAGTTGTACCTTAATAGAACCGGGCTGAACACAGAGGAATTCAGTCACCATAGAGAAAGGCACATTGAATACACAGTGTATGTACAAACAAAAATATTGACACTTACACAACTTTACTGTAGGTTCTAGAACAATGACCAAACTGTAAACCTTCACTTATGATAAACAAAGTAACAATTTAAACAAAGGTCACATCTATACAAATACATCTGAAGCAAAATATTTTCTTGGTCATACCAAAGCAGTACCTTGAAATGCAATTCAACACCGAAGTCTCAGATTGGCTCTGCCAGCAGAGAGCAATCCCACAGATATAATTACACAATATGTCACAATATTTATGCAGTTGCCCACTTCATGTACGCCGACAACTGGCAACAGTTAAGAGAGTACCTCATGCATATCCTCAGACAGCAGCAGTCATCTGATATGTTTTTAGACAAAAACCAATTACAATGTCACATTGACTTTTTTTTCCCTTTCACATGAGTATGGCAACTTGACATGGTGCAACATGTATGTACGTCTACATGAAAATGTATAGACAACTCTATACAGCCGGAAATTCCATTATCTTAAAATATATGTACCGCCCGTCAATCAAAATTTTCAACTTTCAGAAAAGTAAGTTCTCTGATATAAAATACTGTATTTTCAAAAAACAGATTGTTTACATTCCAGCCTTCTCAACAAAATAAAGCTTTTTAGACATACCTTCAAAGCTTAGAAACACTCCCAACATACATACATATATATTTATATATCTATATAGAAACAATAAAGTGACTAAGATGCCGTATGTGGCTCTACGTTCACATGTAGTGGAAACCCGTTTAGAATGGCGTACACAGCCAATTTATCTAATGAACACAGTGTGGCACTACAATTTTGGATGATTGTACAAGTTTGGGTCTTTAAAAGCCAAGATCAAGATTGCCTCTTAATACTGTTCTTTCAGCTCAGCAAGCCTTTGTCAAGTCAGTGGGCACGTCTGCTGTTGACATGCGGTATTGAATTTTTGTGTTGGTGATGGCCCCGTGCTTTTGTCGAAGATGCAACCGTAGCTGACTCTTGTGGCGGAAGTGCAAGTTGCATTTCTCACACTAAAAACAGAGGTACAGTATTAGGGTACTTGACTGGTCTGCAGTATATGGCAATTTTAGATAAAAAGGAAACGTGAAAGCGACAACTTACATGGTAGGGCTTCTCTCCTGTGTGTATGCGCAGGTGACTCTTTAAAGTCTGCAGGTGACGGAAGCGTGTCCCACAGATCTCACACGGATATGGCTTCTCACCCGTGTGGATCAACACGTGGGCACGCAAATGAGCAACCTGAAAATATAAACAAAAGAAGAAAAAATTCACAAATCTGATATAGTGTTTTTTTTTCCCCCCTTTCAGTATCTGGGGATAAATGAATTATTAGGCATTTTCATGTACAGACACACTTTGTAAAACTTTATTGGCATTCGTCATAAAAGCAAAAATTCCTCTCAGATGTTGAGCACTGTAATTATGGGTACTTTTCAAAAGCTCAAAATAACTATACTGCCCTTAATTGCAGTTCAGTTACTCCCTCCATTAGCCTATGCACAATAGAAATGGGAAAACATTTTATCATTGCCCAGATTGTGGTTTTTACCTGTACAAAACGAGCTCCGCATGTCTCACATTTGTATGGCTTCTCTCCTGAGTGGATGCGAGTGTGAGTCTTGAGGTTAGCTGGTCTGTTAAACTGAGCACCACAGATATTACAGCGATACGGCTTCTCTCCTGAAGAACAAAAAGAAATGCGTTCATCAATAAAATGTAGCCGTTGGGTCCAGAGCTTCTGTGGAAAGTGCTGTGCAGACTTTACCTGTGTGGACGGTTTTGTGGCTGGCGAGGTTGCCCTTGTAGCGGAACGCAGCCTGGCAGCGGTCGCACTTGTATGGCTTGTCGCTGTGCACCTGAAGCATGTGTTGTTTCAGCGCTTCGTCTTCAGTGAACTTTGAGTCACATTCGTTGCAGAAGAAGGTGCCGTTTTCTGTACAGGCAGAATAGTTGCGACATTTACCTTGGTACGTTTTGATATTTGATGAAAACGTCCACTTTAAAATCTAGGAATCTAAACTCACCACAGCTGGAGTCTGAGTATTCTGAATGCAGCTCTGCCATTTCTTCTGCCAGACGGGATCCCGAGTTGTTGGGGCAGACCTCCGAGTGCCCTGGGGACTGGGATCCACAGGAGGAGCAGTTCAGGCGGCTCAGGTAGTGTGGAGGGTGCCCGTGACCATCGCTGTTCCTCAGTGATCCCTCAAGTGCACTAAAGATGGCAACAAAAAAAAAAAAAAAAAAGCTGTAAGTCAGAGGTAAATCACACTTCCTATGATCATCTCGGCTTAAACACAGCAATAAAATAGTGTGGTTTAGAAAATAAAACCTAAAAGGACTAACAGACAGTTAAACTTTCTCAAGCACGCAGGTTTAATGGATCTGAACAAAGAACAGAAACGCAGACCCTGCCCTTAACGTTAGCTACTCGACTCCTCCTGCAAATGTACTTTCACATCAAGCTTCAATAGTACAGTTGTACTTGACACAATATGCAACTCCTTCTCACCTGCTAATGATGTTGTTGAGGCGACTAGCCTGGGGCACAGGTAAGTCCTCACTGTGTTCGCTGCTCTTGCTTGTGGTTTGCGGGTCCATGTTCTCCGACTCGCTGGGGTGGAGGTAGGGTGGCAGGCCAAGGCGCTGAGGTGAACGCAACCCAGGATCCCGCAGCCCCACCTCCTCTTCCTTTGCGCTCTGATTCAGCACAATGAACTTGTACTTCTTCCAGTTGCGAGCTTTGGGGTCTGAGGGTGTACCTTGTGGGGTTTGCACTCCTGCAACTTGGGAGAGGCTGGCGTTCTTGCTACTGCTGGACTCTGTTGGGGAATTGGGCTGGCAGTCTGACTTGAGCGGACTTTGTGGGCTGCTCATGAGGCTTTTGCGCCCGGCAGAGGAGATTCCCAGGGGGTAGTGCTGATGGATCAGGTCTTCCTCTGCCTGAGGAATGTGCTCTTTGCCCAAATCTTTCGGGTGCTCAAGAGTCAGCACGGGAAATGCACGCTTCCTTCCAACACCAATAGACTGGCTGACCCCCTCGTGGAGTTCCTTCCTCATGTCATCGTCTCTCCCTATCTCCCTGGATGCATAGGTGGTGGAGTGAATAATACTAGAGGAGCTAGCGCCAACCGCTCTGGTGTATTCTGCCCTGATGCTGTTCGTGCTGTCATGTGGAGAACAATGCTTGTGGTGGATTCCACTCTTTGAGAGGTCAGCAAAAGCGTTTTTGGCATCAGGCAGCTTGCACAGAGGGAAAGTGAATCCTGGCATTGGAAACTGCCCATAGAGATGGTAGTTGCTGGGGGTGCTGACCCCATTGAACATGTGCGAGCCATAGGGCCTCCCATCCCTGAACGGAGCTACACGGCTGTGCAAACTGTCAACAACATCATGTGGCCGGTAAGCATGGACATCCTGAGGTAATACCAAGGGACTGACCAAAAACTCATCTCTGGAAAGCTTGACAGTTGGATCACTGTACAAATGAGAGAATAGAAGTAAAACACGTGCTGCCAACATCAGATGTACACTCAACTGTCTACAACAGTAGGTACCAAGTTATACCGACCTGGATTTGATGAATCTGTGGCATGTGTCCACAACATGGTCCATCTGCAGGTAGATGGCTGTGTTCATGATTGCCATGATAAGACTCTCCTTTAGCGTGAGACGAGATGTGTACATAAACTCCAGTAGAATAGCAAAGCCCTCTGGGTCCACCTTTGGGTCCAAACTGATGGCATTAAGGTTGCACTTGTGGGAATCAGTAAAGATGGTGTAAAACAGCCCACTGCACAGAAAACAGAGGAAAACATTTTAAACCACCACATTTAATCACTCTTCATCTTCAAACAGTAGCAGAAAACCTGGGTCATATAATTCATGTAATGAACACACACCTGCAAGCCATAAGAACAGTCTTGTGAGCACGAAACTGCTGTCTATTAACCAAGATAGTGACATCGGTGAGAATATCTCTGCTGCGCAGCCGATTCAGGTTGAGCAGAACATCACTTGCATGTCGTGTGAACTGAATGCAGCTATCTGCTGCGCAGGCCATTTTGTCAAGTTCTGCAAACAGAAAAAAAAAAGTCAATTATTTGGTTGAAAATGTCTCTACTGTCTCTAAAGCTGAGGTGCAGGTCATCTAAATATTCTAACTGGGATGAAGCTATTTCTGATCTTCAACCTCTATATATCATGTCAGAGAGAAAACAGATACCATGGTGTCACCAGACGGCGGCGCCATTTATTAAACAAACACAGTCTGCTCATCCAAACTTTTATTATCTTTGTTTTCTTTCCTTTATACTTGAAGCCGCTACTTAACAAGTTAGTTTATACAGAAAACTGTTACTAGTATAATCAGAAAAGCACAGACACGTGGGCTGTTAAATAACATTTCGTAATAACTATGTAATAAAAAAAACGTTTATGAGAAATATACACAATTACAAAGAATACTGACGAACGATACCCCCAACTTCTGCTCATCATTTTATACAATTACTGTCATCATTAAAAAACACACACACACACACACACACACACACACACACACACACAAATCCAGTTACATGTCGCGGATAAAAGTTCAGTCCATGTGCTTTTATTTACCCCCGCGCTCTAACAGTAGAAATAAAATACTCCTGCAAAAGCACATCTACTCAATACTTTTTCCCACACAAATAAAATCCAAACAACAAGCAAACAGCAGAAGTATGATGTTCCATTTCAAGTTGCAAAATGTCCTCTCCCTGAATGTTTTCCCCCCCGTTATAATAACCCGGTGGACCCTGAAGTTCTCCTTGTTTGCAGTAATAGAACAGTGGCAGTGTTCTTGTCATGTTTTCATTAGTCTTTGCCAATGTGCCACAGTGAATCTTCTGGTCCATTAGTTTATGAGCCAAAACAAATGCTCAATAATCTGACTTTCTAACAGTTATCAGCCTGTGTCTGTTTAAACCGGACGAGTACGATTATAAAAAAAAAAACGGGTCAAGGAAGAGACAATATGCAAAAAAAACAAAACAAAAAAACAATTAAACTAAACACATGCATATACAGTAATAGATGTTTTAATGATTATTTCTTATTCTACCCTGTAAATTAAACACTTATATCTGTGAGTGTTTCTTAATTTAAAAAAAGGCCAAACAGCCTTATTACAAATGTATTAATAGTGTATATCCGAAACTGTCAAAAAAATGTGGCAACACTTTGCACAAATCTGCTGAAGCCAAATGTGCGACTCAGCCTCTCAACTTCGTGTAGGAAGGTTCGTGTTATCATGAAGGTCCGTGTCACAGTGGAAACACCACAGACAAGTTAGTGCGACTACGTGTCTGTGCTGTAGCCTACCGCGGAAAAACACACACTCACACACATCAACACTTATGTTTCCGTCACAGTCTTACAGTAACAGGAGGGTTTGTTCGGCGCAGCCTTTTGCGCTCCATTAGAGCACATTACCGCCGCAGCGGCCGTGGTGTAAAAATATCCCGGACCTGGGGCTGCCATGCTGCCGGCAAAGTTAGACTGACAGCGCGGGTGTGTTGACACTGATGTTAAACGTACAAACTGGCCTCAAATATCAATTAAACACACAGACACAACAACACCGCCAGGTCAGGTTTTAAGCATAAAGTCAGTTTTTCTTCCCTCTCTGACATGTTAATAAATAATAATAACACTATGCGGCGGACGGAGGTTATAATCCGTCCCCGCAGTGTGTCAGTCAAGGCGACCGGCTCGAGCAGCGCAGCGACGGGACAGATGACAGCCGCGCGCTGCCTGTCAGCACAGGAGCCCCGACCCCACACACTGCTCCAAACAGCCACACAGCACCGGCTCCGCACTAAACAAACACCCAGATAACACAAGCACACAAACGGCTACGTCTAAAACACCAGCAACACATAGTAGTTAACAACTTCGCGCCAAATTAGAGGAAAAAGGAATTTAAAAATCACCTGGTAGCGCTTTCCTAGAAACTTCTTGCATCACCACTTCTAAGAACCCCAGTTCTAAGAATCAGACGAGCACAATTCTCGGAATTTGAGCCTGAGACCGTACCACTTTCACAGAGCAGGGGAGAGAGGTTTTTTTCACCCGACCTTAAAACAACTTCTTTTAACAGTGGCTTTTTCAACGTTTATCTCTCAAAGTGACTTAAAAGGCACGAATAACGACACTTTAACGCTCAAAAAAGCACAAAAATGAGCTTAATTCTGTAAAATAAAGCAGGGAAATATTTGGTGAAGATCCGGATACCCCCGCTGTTGGTTCGGCTCGAAGTCACAGGACATCGAGCTGTGCAACGTCACAGGCTACTTAGCCACGCCCCCTAAAATTCTCAGAACTAATTTATATTCCATGACTTAAGCAGTGGATCGTCTCGCTGCTTTTTGTCTCGCTTAACACGCAGATCGTACATGTACAGACAGACAGACAGACAGGCAGACAGACATCTTAATTAGGCTCATGCGGACAGGTCGAAGTGACAGGCTTCTTTCTATCCATAGTTCAGTTTCAGGCAGATTTCCTGCAGGTACGCTGGCTTCATAGATGGAGAATGCTGCGAATCACCATCGGGGGTTTGTTGAAAATGGAAAGCTCTAATAGATGTATTATTTACTTATTTATAGGCAGGAATATGAGCACATTTCATGTGGATTTGGTTCTTAAGCGGTTTGGTTTTTCCAGTTAATCTGGCTCTTAATAGGTTGAATATTTATATTTTCACATTTTATACATTTGCTGTTAATATGTTAAGTCGAGGGTGTTTGTCAGTTGTTGGAAGGAGGTCATATTTGAGCAAATGAGATGCTTTTTCTCTATGTTGACTTTGACAAGAAAAACTTGTTGCGTGAAATTGAACGCATCAGCTACAAATAGTACCATGCTTTGTTTATTCATGTTTGAAGAAAAACACACTTGACGCTTCTTAAGTTTAAACTCAGATATTGCTGTTGTTTAATGTTTGTAAATCTGATTAGAACTCCTCAGTTGCACCGCTGTATAGGCTGACAACTTTATGTGGTTTGATGACATATACCTCTGAAATATATGCATCTTAAAAATATCTGGATTATTGGGCTTCATTTGATATTGTCCATGTCAGGCAGTGCTCAGTGTATGCTTGCAACAAAACACTGCTGATTAATGTGTAAAGTAATAATTTCCTGAAGATATGGCTTGGAATGTATTTCTTTTGCTATTCTGTTTAATTTGAGGCCTGTGTGCTCACCGTTACATCATTTGTCTGTGTTGAGCAAGAATAAACTAAGTTGTTTCACTTTTCAGTCTTGGTTGTATTGTGATGTTATAAAGGGAAGTTAAACTATTAAGGTTTCAGATATGCATGCAGATGAGGGCCTGTGAGACTTGCAGTAAATAGTGTGTCTTTTACTAATAATTTGACCACATCTGAAAAAAAAGTATTAATTTCACGGTTTGTGGGCATGCAGTTACTGTCAGTGACTCACCTTGGAAACTTTGTCTGTGGTGATTCCAAACCACGGATTCCCCTTCTTTTCTCACCCCGTTCATGCCTTGACACAGAAGCAGCATCTGCTGCTGGGCTGAAAATACACATGAAATACACGTGTTAATATAAATTACAATAAACAGTTTTTAAATTATCATTAAATTGAAAGTATTGTGTGTTAAGCATAATTTCTCATTAAAAATCAACACATTGAGTAATTTAATTAAATGCAAAAATCAGCACAGTTGATGAAGAATCACAAAAGTGGTCAGAATTGGGAAAACATGGATTTAAATATCACTTTGGGTACTTAAAGTAAATATTTTACTGATAAAATTCAATGTGTAAACAGTAATTAAAATGTCAGCTCTATTTTATTCACTTTTTAATCTTTATAATCATCTTTTCCATATGAAGACATAGCTTTGCTCTTCTGTGAAGTTATTGATCCTACTGTGTTTGATAAAGCACTTTTCTTATTTTTTTATACACTTTTTTGTGAAAAATACACTTGCAGCTTTTTATGAACACATAATCTTAATATAAAATAAGTCCCCACTTGATGATTTTGCCACTTTTCTATAGGACATTTATTTGAGAAGAGGGGGGAATAAACAAGAGTTTAAAATATTGTTATCATTATACAGCCCTGTTTACAGGAGGTTTAATTCAGATCTGAAGCATATCAGCAGCCAATACCTTATTATTTATTGTAGAGCAGACTGTATTACACACATCCAAATTAAATGCAGCACCCCCCCCCCCCCACCTCTTCTCTTTTTTTAACCCTTTGTATGATGACACACAGCTCCGATGTTCCCCTGTGGATCGGCCAAGCATCCGCCCATCTGGTTCCGGCATCCCACTAAAAACACTCCAGGTGTGTACAAACCAGTGGGGAAAAAAGTCTCCAAAATAATTAAGACGCATGCTTTTACTGCAATCTCCGATTCAGCACTGCCAAATAAAGACTATCTTGAGCTCCAAACAAAGAGCAGCGTCAACTTTATTTCAATCCACTTGGGGGATGTTTAAGGCGCTCCAGCACAGTTATGCATAATGCACGGCCATAAACCATCCAGGAGTTAGGAGAGAGAGATGTGTAATTTACCAAGGCCCCATGCTGCGCCCAGCTATAGAAGGATGAGATAATTACTGCAAATCCTTGGCAAACTTTTACTCAACCATTTCCTAGCAAAAATAAATGACCCACTTACAGAGGACAGAGGGAAAAAAGCCGGGTTGCTTATCAATATCACCCTGTCTAAACTGATAGAAGGAGTCTCAAAAGGACATTGTCACATTATGAGCAGAGCATCAGTTAATCCTTCAGGATCCGATTCATAATTAAACAAATGAATGTGACACCGGGGACTCGGTCTCTTTGAAAGAGTGGCACGCTGCTCAAAAACAATCTGAGCCCGAGTAGGTTGTGACAGTGATTCAAGTCCGGTAACAGCTGCACAGTGCAGAAAATGCAGAAAAATCTTGTACACTTCTGACACACTGTGAAACATCTCTAAGCCGTATCATTGCCTACACTTGGTGCATGATAGGTCATTGAATAGAAATGCCCACTGACAAAAGCCTGAGGCCCGGAGGTTGCCTCACTTTTTTTTTTTCATAAACTGCACACTTTTGTCTCGTTTCACAGCAAATTTCTGCCAACTTCAGTGTTCATTGTCAGCAAAGATGTGAGTGTGGAGTTTTGTTCTGAGAGGCATGATGCAACCAAGCTGTAACACCAAACAGATAATGCTGTTAGCTACAGAGGTCTTTTTTAGTTCCTTTCTTTAAAAGAAATTCTTTTTATATTGTTAAGTTTCACTTTTTTAACTCCATGCATCCCAGAAGCGTTTCTTTTCTTTTGTCCACAACAAAGTTCCCTTTTGTCAAACAACATCACAACGGCGGCTCTAAACTGTGAAACAGCTGCGATGTGTCAATAAAAAGATTTGTGCTTCTGCGGCTGTATGTACAGCACTTATGCATTTTCCTTGATTGTCTATTTGTCATTGAAAACATATCACATGCATAATTAATAGCACCGGTTAAAGAACATGAGGTGTAATAAATAGACCTAGTAAAAAAAAAAAAAAAAAATCATTGATGCACCTTCAAAAGATCTTCTTTGCAGGTAAAAATGAACACACTTTACTTGGGAGCTTGCCTCTAGCTTTTTTTTTTTAATTAACAGATAAACAGGAAAGACATATCCTGACATGTTATCATATCTGTTTGCAACAAGGCTGCAGCGTGTCTCTGCACTCACACACTTGGGGTTGAATGTTGGCTTTCATCCCACTTGACAAGGGTAAACACACACACACACACAAAGGAAGAACAAAATAATCGAGATAAAGAGCTCACAGAGGTTCACACTTATCTAAAAGGAGTTTGAGGAGTCGTTGCCTGCATTGTTTAGCAGGTGTTTCAGCTGTAGTGGTCAATAATAAGGATCCCTGGACATATAACACACACTTGCACAGAAACTTTGGAGGAAGTTTCTGCAGTGTTCCTGTGCGGATAACCTTGAGTTCACCATTCTGCCTGTGCGAGCTACATGCTAAGGTTATAGTCAGAGCAGAGGCGTGTTAGTCGGCCAGAATTCCAATTTAGTCGTATCAAAGCATGTAGATTTAGGACTTTCTCAAGGCCAGCTGAGAGGAGCCAGGAATGCAGCCTGCAGAGTCAAACTTGATGGAATTTTCCATGCATACCACAAACAGTCACTTGCCAGTGTGCCATCTGGTGGATGGTGATGGGTCAGATGGCTCTACTAAACATGTGGATCTATAGTACAAATGTGCAGTAATAGATACCAAGCTCGCAACTCTTACTCCGTCTTGAGTGTTTGCTCTGTTTTTACATGCCCACGGCTGTAAACGCTGGAGTTGCAAGAGCACGTGAGGAGGGGGTTTTAAATTTGGGACAACTTCTGTACTGATTAGACTCAAAGCAGGAAAGCTGGGTTACATGTCTGTCAGGTTTCAGTTTAGGTTTTGTGAAGATAATGTATCGATTCTCAAATGTATGGGTTTTTAATTCTTGGTTTACGTGCACAGATTTGTCGTTGGGGTTTTTCATGCATATGCAAATATATATGAATATTCAACAAACTGACAAAAGAAAATGCAAATGTCTACATGTTTTCATCCACTGGTGTACATTCAAATATCAGGAATTGACTTAGTGAGGTCAGTTGGTACATAGTAGTAATTAACCATTTGAGTAAAAAGAATGAAACAACGATTACCCCTTTAGATGCTTGAGTTTTTTTCTGTTTGTTTTTTTTAATCAATGTTTCCAAAAAAGCTGTCTGTTTCATTCAATTATGTTTCTTATCACAATATTACAACTTTGGTGCTTAAATGGTTAATATTTACCAAAGTCCTGATTTTCAAAGTTCTCATCGTTACTTAAATTGATAGAAAATAAAATAAATGGAGTAAGGTCAGTTTAAAGTGTATTTTATAACAGACTGTTACATGCAGTATTTTAGGGACTAACATAATAGCTGTGCTTCTATTTGAGATGCTTATAAACATAACAACATTTCCTGCTTTTAGTCTAAAAACCTAAAGTTGAACTTATGGTTGTCTTTGGATACTTTTATTGCATTTTTCTGCAGTGTTTCATCGATGGTGGCGATGTGGCGATACTGTTTCCTGTTTATTGTTGTGAGATCTCTGTTTGTTGTGTTAATGTAAAGGGCCATTACACAGTCAACTCTTACTCGCGCATCATAATTACTTATTTATTTATTCTTTTTTTTGGTATTTTAAGTTCTGCATATGGGTCTATAAGTATTTGGATAGAAACACACCTTGTGGTTCATTCTGTGTGTGTATTTAAACCACAACCATGACCCTAGATTGAATCAACTTCACTTTTATTGTCCCTGTAGGGAAATTCAGTCTCTGCATGTATCCTATTCTGGCACATACTGAAGGAGCAGTAGAACACATGGTCCAAGTCAGTCAAGGACACTGACAGGAGAATTAACCTAGAATGCAGCCCTCACAGTATCAGAAGAACATGTGAACTCCACACAGGAAAGCCCCCGACCTATTGGGAACCAAACCCAGAAACGTCTTGCTGTGTGGTGAGAATGTTAACCACTGTGCTGCAGTACCACCTAACACAGTTCCCACTGTTAGCATTGTCTAAAAGAGTCTTTTTTTTTGCCCATTCAAATTTGTATATTTGATGGCATGTTCTTCATGGGTAATACTTACACTACATTTTTATATTGTAATTATAATTATGGTTTTCTATATCTTTTGCCATTTGAGCTTCATTTAATTTGATTTAATTAAAGTATTTCAGTATACAATTGTATGTAATTTCCCTCATGTTTATATTGAATAACCAATAATTATAATTGTTTAGGTTGCTCTAGATTCAATATTCGCCAACTTCTCAAGTTACCTAGTAATGTAGTGTCATGTCACAGTAACAAACAGCCTTTAAACTTGATAGAAGTAACTATATTATATTTACAGTATTATTCATATCAATTAACTGATTTAAAAGTTTTTAATGTGATAACATTTTTGGTTATATTGTCCAATACCTTATTGACAGTGGTACTATATATATATATATATATATATATATATATATATATATATATATATATATATATATATATATATATTCATAACCTTTGTATTACATGTATCATATGTACAATCTGTCTTAGAATCCAAATCTGTGCAGAAATCCCTAAAACAACTTGGTTTAATGTCTTTGCACTACCCTCAGTGTAGTGCTCCAGTAAAAGTCATCTGTCCGCTGCCATCACCATACCTATTAACTCAGATCAAGCTGTACATCTTGATATGTTCACTGTGTGCTGATGGTTTGTTGTTTCTTTTCCCACTTTAACAACGTGTGCTGTGCATTCACACATGCTGCACGGGACAAGTTGTGTTTATATTAAACGCTCGCTGGATCGGGTCTTTTAGTATTTATTTCAAAAGTTGTTGGATATAATTGGGACATTGTCCAGCTCTTTGGTGACAGAGGATGAAAAACACAAACAGAGAGTTTCTCACGAAACGGCATCCAGCAAACAAAAGAGTCTCAGATTACCAGTGATCTGCTGGGTGAGTGAAACATATAAACAGAACAGAGTGAGAAAACAGTAGAGAACACAAACTGTAGAGATTTAATATCAGGCTTGACATTTGCACTGTTTAGGCAATAGAATTCATGTTTATATTCTATATTCAATGTACTGCTGGAAGATTCCATTATTAGCACATTTATGGTGGTTAATATTCAAGAGAAGAAAGCAGGATCATAGAAGTCATTTTTATTTCATCACAGTGTACAGTGTTGTTACTAGAGTCTCCGCACTCCCATTATCCTCTCACTTAACTCTTACAGCTCTGCTCTTTGATACATTTCTCTCTCTTGCCCTTCCCCTCTGTCATACTGCGGCCCATCAAATTCTCCCATGTTACTTCTGTCCCACTGCAAGGTCAGAGGAGCTGCCCGCATCTAATCCCAACTACTGTTACTGGTTCAACAGGAACTATGCCACACACTTCACAACAGGTCACAGGTCAACAGGAGACACAGTAACGGTACATAAACCTCCACAGCCTTCAGTCGCCTCTGTCAGAAAACATCTGACACCAAATCTTATCCAAAGCAAAGATTTATTATAGAAATTCTTTAATATATAAAATTCATTCATTTTCACTCAATCAATTTTCAGGCAGACATGAAGTGTTTACAGACTCTCTCTATTTAGAAGGGTGCATACCTCTGCCAAGGCCCCACTGTCCTGTACGTCAATTAAACACTACAGCTCACAATGTCAGAAAAAAGGGGAGAAATCAATCCATGCTCCACCATGTTTTGTGGAATTACTAAAAGTGTTAAGGGGTTTCATCCTTCACTCTTAGCCCCAGTCAGTTTATAGAAAGTTTTTTTGTGTAATCCTGAGAGAACACATTGTCCATTACATCTATATTAAAACCATATAAAATAGGTTTATTTCCAATTTTCTTTATTGAAATATGCTAAAAAAAATCACATGAACAAAACACATAATATTAAAATGCATACTTTTAAATATCACTATGTCCACATAGGGCTGGACAGTGGTGCAGAGGTTAGCACTTGTACCTCACAGCAAGTAGGTCCCTGGTTCTATTCCCACACCAGACCTTTCCGTGTGGAGTTTGCATGTTCTCCCTGTGTCTGTGTGGGTGTTCTCCAGGTACTCCAGTTTCCTCCCACCATCCAAACACATGCACTGATAGGTTAATTAGTTAATCTAAATTGCCCATAGGTGTGAATGTGAGAGTGATTGTTTGTCTATATATGTTCAGCCCTGAGATGAACTGGAGACTCATACAGGGTGTACCCCGCCTTCACCCATTGTAGCTGGATTAGGCCCCCAGTGACCCCCATGACCCTAGTGAGGATAAAGTGGGTTCAGGTGATGAGATGAGACAATATCAAGCTACAGACAAACATGTTTTGTCAGCAGTCCAGTAGATGCAGGGTGACTATATGGATTCATTTCTCTATTTTATTTCAGTGAGTTGACCTCAGAAATGTTTTAATGTTTACAGTTTGCTTTAAAATGACAAAAGTTTGAAAACCAAAGAAAAGTAAACTTTTTTTTTAATCATATATTTTCCATGTGATGTTCCTCATGTACTAGTGTAAAGGTATTTGGGCTTTTTTAATAAACCATAAAACAGTAATAATTTGTCATTGAATACATGCATCTTGATGATGAATACATATTTTTCCATTGAAGTTGTTCTGAAAGTCCTTCTTTAGATTTCTGAAATATTTGTTGAATTAAGTGGCACAAAGGGGATATTTCTATTGTATTTAGGAAAGTGGTCCTTGAAGAAGATTTTTTTTAGAACTAACAGATCAACTTCAAGTTGATGAAAACTGAGAACTGCTACATTAAATTAATATAAATCCAATGTGGGAAGGGGAAAAATGACAGCAATTAAAACCCAAGAAGAAGAAAAACTGCAATTCAAAAAACAAACAAAAGTAACTGAGGAGTTAATTTCCAGGTTGTTAAATACATATATTCATATTAGAAATGTTAACGTTTTCAAATTACACTCCTTTTGTTTCATGAAACATAAGAATCAACAGTGTAGCTGTGTCAAATGTATGCAATTTTTTTGTTTTGTGAGGCGGCAGGGCAGCATTCATGATGCTTTATTATGGGAAAAAAAAATCATACTCTTTTTTTATTTACTAGAAACAAATCAACTCACATTGCCATCGTGCCTCATGAATCTCTATTTATTATTATTTATCCTTGGAGTGGAGAGGTGAGTGTTTTCATTCTAACTGTATCACTTATGTCTCATGCTTAGCACATAGTGTAGTGTATTCCTCAACACTTCCATTAAAGTAGCTCTTCAGCTCAGGAAATACCAGGTGGATTTGCTGATGCAAGAGAGAAAGAGCTACAACTTCAGTGCGTATCAGATTCACATAATTGTTATCTGCTCTACATCACGACAAAACAGATAGCTGCTGCACTTTGACGATTTTTGCGCTTTGCATACACGCATTACCACAAGTATTTGTTGATAGTGACTGTGAATGAAGAAAAAAGAATTCAAAGGGCTTGTGTGCTTTTGCTTTAAAATTCTTTTGATAGTTAAACTTTGTCTCTTGCAGGAGGGTTTTACTTCTTTGTGTTCAGTGTCTTTTGTGCACATGATGCAAGATTCTTGAAGGGTAGAAGTTAAAAATCAAAAGTGAATCAAAAGGGCATCTCATATCACCCTAGTCTTATCTTGGTTCACATTAAATGTGTTTTACATGTTTTACATATTGCTGATAGACCTGTGGGGACATCATTTATTGCAGTCGGTATTCCCATTTGACTATCAGATGTCAGTTATTTTCCTGACCTGTGTCTTTGTTCTTTAATGTTGCTTTGCATGCTTACTGTTGTTCATGTTGAATCTGTGCTGTGAGATCCCGAAGTGTTTCAGAGGGGTATAGATTTGATCTCAAGTGATAACTGAACATCCCCAAAGCTGTATGGAAATGATGGGTGGGTAATAAGCAGGCCTGGCCTCTGTTTGGGTGTGTTATGTATGTAGAGTCATCCTGTCAAGGTGATTGCTTTGGTCTTTAATGGACTTACCTTATTGTTCATTATTAACAGAAGGGACTTTATTTCATATGTTGTCTTATTTCAGACTTTATATCCTGTTCAGGTGCACATTCCTCAACATAGCTGAAACTGTTGAACTTCCTGTAAACAGTCCAGACAGTTACTTTCAACTCTTTGGTGTTGTCTGTAGATGAATCACCACATAAACACTACATATAATATGTTAAATGTCACAACTGTTTTCACCCTCTCATGCTTAATTTATGAGAACGACTATTCCTATATTTGAAAGAAAGTTGTGATGAATTGAAACCCACTGTACTTTTGAATGACATTTAATATTAAAGCTGACAATCATAATAAAACACATCTCTATATTCTGTGCATTATTATAACTTTATTGGAAATATTTAGGAAAATAATCTAGAGCTGCAACCAGATATCAATTAGTTGTCAACTATTACAACAACTATTCTGATGAGCAATTAATTGGTTTAAGTCATTCATGGTAAAAAGAAGCTTCTTATATGCAAATATTTTCTTTTAATTTTAATGTATTAATTGTGAGAAAATTGGAACATCAAGCGGTCGTGGAAATAATAGGATGTTTGAGGACATAATCTTGGTCATTTTGGGAAACAATGGGCAATATTTTTCAGCCTTTCATGATAGTTTTGAAAGTAGAACTAACTGATTGATCATCAATGAAAATAATCTTTAGTTATAGTCCCAAAACAATCCAGTTTTTAATAATGAATTTGAAAATAATTAGACTTCTGGATTATTTTTCATTTAATATCTTACTGATGCTTTGCATTGTTACATACAGCACATACAAAGACAGCACCAATACACAGCAGGCTTTTAAATTCATATGTACAAATCACATTTTTTTGTTGCATGACATGTAAATTCATGCAGTTACACTTATGATGCGAGCGCTGCATGAGTTGTTGTCTTGAGCAAATGTGGAGAAAACAGTGGATTGAAACAAGTCTAAGAAGTTTTACCTTTTTTCTGCTGGAAGGAGTGAGGCATGATGGGATCTGTAGTGGGAACCAGGAGGCAGTGCAGAGCCTTGAATTCAAAGCCCAGTTCAGGTGGCGACGGGGCCTCTGCGGCACTTTCCAAAAAAACCTTCTGCAGCGATGCCAGTCACTGAGATCAGTCAACTTTTTTCTCAGATGACGGTGAGATCCAGAGAATAGCAACACAAAAAACAAACAAAAAAACCCCCAACTACCTACTTTATTGTTTGCACTTGAGTTTTATCTTTGTGCCAAGTTGCTAGATGATCCAGATTCAGAGTCTGACTGGTGCCCGAGCCTCCCCTGAGTGGCAGCTAAAGCTGGAGGGATGAAGCTGTCTTCAGTGCAAAAGGGCACGGATTCTGCAGTCTCGCTGCTGGAGCTTCTGTCTGCCGTTCTTCAGCAGCATGGGAAGGCTTCTGGAAAAAAGAGAGCACGGCAGCCAGGCTGAAGTGAGTCAAGTCGACTGAGCACGCTTCATGTCAGTGCAAACGGTCCACAGGGCATCTCTGGCTCTCTGAGCTGATAGGCCGCCTGCACTGTAGCGTTCATTGATTGTAGCACTCTGTCGCTCCACTTTTCCACGAATGCTAAAACCGTGGGGCAGGCTCAGTTTTGGAAAAAGAAGAGATTAAACAGCCTGTAAAATAATCCCAGTTTTCTATATATAATTCATTTGAATGAAGAGTCGGAAATCCCATTAAACTACAGGACCACAAACCATGGACTAGCAGTGCGTTTAACGTGGAGAACCTCTCTTCTTCTTAGAGCTCAGGCCATCTGCCAGATCAGAGTTTTTCATATACAGCAGTCGCACATTGTTTTATAAACAGAGCTTTCATACAACAAACATTTCAGTGTCCTCGAGCATTAATCTACCTAAGCTTATCTCAATCCATGGAACTAGATATTGCTCTTTATAACTTGTCTAGTGGAGGGGGTGTTGTTACATCACACCAGCTGTCACTTCAACCTGCCACAGCCAATAGGAAGGTCAGCTATGTGGTCGCTGCATAGAAAATTAGGAAGCAAAATCCTGAAAACTGTGGAGCAATATTTGGAAAAAAAGGAATTTCATGCAACCTTATCAACCAGTCTAAAGAGTATTATAGCTGGATTTACCTTTTTTCTGGATCCAGTGTTCATGTAGAAGCATTTTGCAGACGGTATGTATGAGTGTGTAATCTTTCCTGACACCTGATGTTGCACTCAGATTAAATGAATACACAACGCTGTCTGTGCAGATAAGCTCACCTCAGTGGGTAAGAACTCCCAAAGCTGGCGCTATTAACCGTGGTACATGCTGCCCAGCTTTACTGTGTCAGACATTGAGTTGATTACAAGAGCTGTCATCAGTACAGATAAAGAGGAGGTGAATGCATCCTGAATGTGCACTTCAGAGTTATTATAATTCTGAAATCATCTTTGGTTTTGGTTATTTTTCTGTTTGCTTTTGGGTTTTATGAGGTTTTTGATCCTGGAAGTAATTTCATTTTGAGGAATCAACTGATTTTTCTTAGGTTAGGTGTTATTCAAGTCAAGTATTATGAGGAAAACCTTGACTTCCAGGTGAAAATAACAGGATGAAAGAAAACTTTGCATTTAAAAATAAGATGAATTCTATCAACAGGTCAGAAGTAACATTTAATTATGATTAAAGTGAAGTGTGGGTTTATTTTTTTCAAACACAGAAACATGAAGATGCTCGGTTTTATCGCTTTAACACAAGTCGTAACTTTATATAATAAGATATAAAATAGCACACCTAGGTTACATAAATAAAAACCTAGCACTCTAATGTTTTTTAATCTAAAGTATACAACTGGAATAAGATAAATAATATACATACATAAAATACCAACACATCTAGTTAATAAAAAAAAACCAATGTCAAGCTCATTAGACTTAAATGTCATAGCAAACAGATGTGTGTACTTGTACTAAACAGGAAGAGTCATCCACTGATGAATATACCAAATTAAAAGATATAATAAAATGTGAAAATATGACATTTTTCTCTGGATGTAAATGAAATTATCTGTCATGTCTTAGTCGGACATGTTTACTGTAGTGATGCTGCTGTTTTTCTTTATCTTGATTTATCTTTTCTACACCTGTACTTAAAATATGCTGTTAATTATTCCCTCTTTAGATCCTTTTTGGTGATTGTCCGTGTTTTTTTTTTTTTTTCATTTCTTTCATAGGTTTATCTCATATCTCAGTGGGGGTGGGTTAATGGGAGGCTGAAGGTTAATCTGGTTTGCATGAACCATACAAAACACCTGCATATTATTTGTACTATTCATCATTTTAGAATGTATTAAATAGGTGATAGGTGTAGGTAGGTGTTAAAAAATGCAATAATGTGAAGATAAGGTGATAAGGTGAAGACAAATGGAATCTACATTAAATTGTTTCTTTAAGTTCCAACCCCTGACAGAAAGTCCATGGAAAGTGTAAATGTTTGAAATCCACAGGTACAACACTGTCCAAAGCCATTTTATTCTTGTTCAAAATATGTCTTTTAACATTTGCAGAACACAAAATACTCATATGGCATCAACTCTGTTTTTTTCTTCATTGTGTCATGCTCTCTGATGTATATATATAAATTTTTTATCATTATTTTTGTTGCTTCTAATTATTTTTTTATTCTTCAGTTTTCAGTATCTATAATATTCCCGGGTCAACCCAAGGAGAACTAAACATTAGAGGGGAAAAAAAAAGGAGATGTACACATGGACATTTGACAGATCTGTGCACAGTATGTTCATCGCAGCCTGGGGATAATCCATTGGATGAGTGGACTAATATTCAGCCAATCCTTCTAAAGCCAAATTAGTCCCAACACATTTCCATCATATTTGAGAATAAAGCACTCCCAACAATCTGAGCTCTCAGGATACTGACGGCAAATGACCGGTGAGCCCTCAGATCCCCTGTGATCCAGGGATAAACTTCTCATGAAGCAGCTTAAACCTCTGAACTGACACACAAATGAAAAGCCAACAACAGGTCAGCTCTGTCAGGGGAAAACTTTGATTATGGGATTGTCCGTCTTGTTGCTCCTACGGTGAATGAGGAAGAATCTGAGCCAGTGTAGGAAAGGGTTAAAAATCAAGACATCAACACTGACTGGAGTCCTAGTCATAGACCCCCACCACCACCACTACCCACCCACCCGCCCACCCCACAGAACCATGTGAGGCTTAAAAGAGGATGGCTTCTGTAGAGCAGTGTATGAGTGACCTTAATCATCAGAGGGATATTTGGGGTTTTATTCAGCAACGATGTGATGCACGCGGTCATCGCTGTGTTTCGTCTGGCAAGCATAAAAAATGTGAGGGGGGCAAGGTCGGTTTGTAAAGTGTAATCCATATCATCCCGTTACAGAGGCTGCGCTAGCTGCCGTCGGCCCCAGGCCAAACAGCGTCAAATACATTTTGATGTTGATAATGATGTTGGATTATGCTGTCATCTGATGTAATTTCAGCCTGCGTCAAATTAACAAAAGACGGATCAACTGAATTCTTTAAAAGGGAAACATTTTTTATTTTTTTTTTTTTTTTGCAGGATCCTCCTAGATGCAAACTTGATTTCAAGTAGTGTTTATTTTTGCTTTTCAAAGTCCAGACAGACATCACATTTCTGGTCGCCCTTTTCCTCTGAAAACAGAAGATCAACCATTCACAGCATCCTCTGTCTGTGCAACATGCCTTGTAGCAATTCGTCGTACGCACTCTCACAGCAAATCAGCAGGATGGGGAAAAAAATTGGTCAGAAAGCTGAAAACAGTGACCCTGCGCTGATTTAACTCTTACTATCTTTTCCACAAGAAACATACACAAGTCTTTTAATTAAAATTTAGCCCTCAGGGAATTTGTATTGTTAATGATGCAGGTTGAATTTAAAGATTAGTCATTTATCAACGTAACAAGTGAATCAATTTCACTTAAATTCACAAAATCATAGACCCCCCCTTAACAGCAGTGGTACAGTTTCCTGGAGCATTTCCAGGTTGTTTGTGTGTGTGATAACCTTTCTAAGGCAGTAGACTGCAGGTAATTATCACATCAGTGAGGGATAATGCTTCCTTGTCATTTGCACTTACTCTATCACGTAGATCTGTAATCTAGCTTCACTACTAGCTTTTATTGTGCCAACATAGAGCTCCCTGGTATCCCTGGTGGCTGCTATCAGCTTTAATAAAGGTCAGAAGTGCCTAATCTTACACTTTGCATTAGCTGGCATTTATAGAACCAGAAAATATACTTCTCAGAGATACATGTTACAAATACTTATGATTTAAAGTGACAGCTTCAGTGTGGACCGTCTAGGAGTGTCTTTCTTCAGTGAAAACAAATTCTAAAACCTACATCTGTCAGTAAAGACAAAGTGTAACATCTAACATCAGGAAGAAACTGTCAGGGTGGGATTTTTATTTTTTTTTTTTGTCAGTATTTTGCAGTAATATACTGACCATCTATTTAGTGGTGTGCAAAGTATTTATCCAGAGACATTCTTAAACAAAGATTAAGAAATATAGTTAAGTGGGTACATCTTGTAAGTGTTCTATGTGTTCATTGTTTTCAGACTGAGAAAAGGCAAAAAACAACAACAATTTAATGCTTAATGCCAAACCTTGTGTGTGTGTGTGTGTGTGTGTGCATTTGGTTAAAAATCAAGGAATCAACAACAAAGTTTAGGCAAGAAATGTGCAAACTTAGAAGTCATTAATTTGAAGTTTTCCTCTCAAAGTGTACTCAGTCAAGACTGTGTGGGTGTCCTTTGATCGAATGCAATTGACTGTATCCTGGCAACATAAACAAAGAGTGTCAACTACCACTACATTATGAAGCTGTAGTCCTACGATTGATACAAGTAAATGCATTAAGTCATTCATTTACTTTGTATTGAAATAAAGGCCTTGTTTAGAGTAGCCTACAGTCAGCACGAAGGGTGACAAAAACAATAGTAAAATAAAGTGACTATTAAAAGGAATTTAAAACAAGATAAAAAAATCAATTGTAAAACAGTTGGTTGTAAATGTTTTTCCCCTAGTGCTGTTAAATGATTAAAAACATTTAATCAGATTAATTACAGGGTTGCTGTGGATTAATTTTGATTAATCAAAAGCAAATATTAATTTTATATTGATCATGTTTTATTTTGCATGAGCAAGCAGATTCAAGAAAGAAGGGAATTGGCTGATGTCACAGCATCGTTGTGCCACTTCGTTCAGCCATGACGGATGGTGGAAGTAAAAGAAAACAGTCGCAAACATTATCTTCAGGCTCTTTTCTAAGTTATAAGTTTATAAGTTATTTTATTTAATTCAGTTTTATTTAGCAGGATGGTCCTCTCTTACTGACGGAGAGGAGGTGGCTGTGGATATCTGCAATTAACTGCAAAGACTGGCAAGCCTCGAAGTATTCAAGACTTTGCAGTGAACATTAGTACACAGTGAGTTTGGAAACTTTAGAGATTAATTTTTAACTCAGCTACTTACGAGAGCAACATTCTCTGTTACAAAAAATAGACAGAGAGACCAGACAGAGAGTCCAACCCTGCCAGTTTAGCCTAGCCTGCTAGCCTAACAAAAGAGAGTTTAGCCAGCTGTCAGTGTGTGCAAGTTACACCAGATACATTTACTGCAATGAAAGAAGATCATTTACGGCTCTAGACTAACTTTTTGCACTGGTTACACTGGTGTGCCTAACTTTTTATCTTAGGTGCACGAGCACAAAAGTTAGATGCACGCAAAATTTTCACTTGTCTGGGCACATCCCTCTGGTCTGCGCCTCACCTGTGCTAGGTCTGTGAAACTAGAGCCCAGAGTATGAACAGATATTGCTGGTTTACAGGAAAATTCTTTTAATTCATACCACAATGTAAATGGTGAACTGACATAAGCAAATAACCATCAGTTAGCATTAGTTAGCATCAGCGCAAATTGCTATTTGCTTTTTCTCATGTCCTTACCTTTAATTTGGTGAATATATATTTAGATGAATTTACTGTGTATAGAATCGACTGGCATTACAAAGTGACCTTCTTTCATCAAGAGTTTATAGTCAGATCAGATGGACCTCGTGACCCGCCATGGAAACAGAGTGCAGACCTAGAGGACCACCATAGTTTTATTCACTATTTCTACATGCTAATTGATGGTAAACGGACTAAAAACAAGTTTCATCATATTCTACACATGTGTGGACAATAAACCCAGGTGGAATTTTATATCTACGACCGACCTTTGATCCTAAAACACCGAAGGTAAGAACAAACTCAGAGCTGTTGTTGTGCAAAACTAAATCCTTCTTTTCTAAGTATTTTTGTTATAACTCGTTAAATATTCATCAGATTTTGAAACGGATTACACCATTAGAATCCTGGAAGTGTTGGCTTTCTTTATAGCACACTGTATTTCATGTATTCTGAAATAATATAATAATATAATGTGATACTAAATTACTTTGTAGAGAGTACGCGTTGTACGTATTTTTTTTACATTCCTATTTACATACTCTGCATTATAACTGTGTTTGACTGAGAAAAAATTGTTGATATGGCATTGTAGCCTAAAGTCTCATCTTTCCAATGATATATAACATATGGATATTAAACAAGATTTCACACTGAGGTTGGGGTTAGAAGGAGCCAGGTGGCAAGGTGAAGTGAAATGGGTCCCCGGGATTGGGGACTTTGGGGGGGGAGTGTTGCACACTGCTGCTACTGTAGAGGATTAAAAGGGAAATACTTAAAGATGTATCACAGAAAAAACACAGCCCATCATGAATGTAAGCAACCACAATAGTAGAGTTAACTAATGTCACAAATGACCACCTCCCAGCACAAAAAATACTCCAGCATTGACTCCATTATTATGCATACATATATTTTAATATTCATTAAAAATCATTCCACTGAAGTCCTTTCTATAATTCCTATCACTGCTGCTTTATTCTGTGTCTTGTTTTAGTCATAGAAGTAGCATTGTTCGATGCGACTCCTGTTTACAACAACCAGTGAGTAAAGTGCAGATGAAGGAAAATAAACAAAATCCTTCAGTACAATGAACGTATAGTCAAATGAAATGACTTTATACAAAAAGGCAAGTGCTCCTTGTCATTATTTTAACCACTGTTGTTTCAATTCAACACCATCTTTTCTTTTAAAATGTCTCTCAGGACAAGGTAATTATAGTCCCTTTTTGATTTTTGACTCCTGTGTTATATCAATCATTTGCAAATAGCCAGATTTTTCGTAGTTCAAGGTTTGTCATTCTTTCATTATAGATAAATGTTTCATGAATAATTAATAATATTTGTTGCATGCAAGGAAGCTGTCATGTTTTTCAGACATTCCAACCCAACAACAAATAGTTCATTTTACAATAGTAACTTTTATGTGTCATTATTCAAAGTCAGCAATGACAATCTTAAAGAGAAGCTAAATTTATGTTATTCGAGTATTGGATACAACTAAACATCATGCCAGTATACAGTTGAGGTGTCTCTGTTTTATGTCACAGGCACACGTGATTCTTTGTTTGATGAGTTTAAATAGCGTAAATGCTGTTTTGTCCTTTGTTCATGTAGAAATGAATGGAAATGAGAGGTCACTGCAGCACAAGTAGAACATACATTCAGGAACTGACTGATAGATGATGAATTTCTTGAGAGTTGAAATGCTTGACTTTAAAAGGATGTGCACCTGCTGTGTTATGTTTATGTATTTATTATATGTAGGTTTTTTTAAAGCAGTGTATGACTTTCACGACAAATTTTTCTTCACATTTGTAAACCCACAGCCCCATAGTGATCAACGTTGAAGATGACCACATCATAAGTAGTCTATTTGTTTACATACCAAACTGATAAGTCACTCAGGCCTTTATGGAAATTTTGTTGGGCTGTGCATCATGGCAAGGCAGCTTCAACAGCAACAATCATGGAGACAAGCAATCAAACTATGTCCACTATCAGAAGACACAATCACAGGAGAAAGAATCACTGTAAATCAATTGGCATCTTATTATATAGGATGTGTGTAAGATGTACAGCTGCGTTTCCATTACATGGTTTTGGCTATACTCGACTCTACTCGATTCTACTTAGATACCAGGAACTATTTCTTGAGAGCATTTCCATACAGATACTATCGTACATGGACGTCATCATGAAGTGCCTGTCAAACTTGTGCCGATTTCTTTTTTGTCAGCCACCCAAGACAGAAATGTCTCAACCTCCACGACTGACAACAGTGTAGTTTTGCAGAATGCCATCATTGCTTTACAAACTGTATTTAACTTACTGCTGTTTATTGTAACTTCAAAGCAATAAAAAAAAATGGCAGGTCACAATAGACTTACAGTCATTCCTTCCATTTCTTCTGACCTGAATGTATATGTTTTCATTTCTAGCTATAGGTGAACTAGGTGAATATTTAGGGCCCCCAAGCCACCAGAGAGCCCCAAAGCTGCATATTCTACAGTGGCCGATGGGGCAAATTCACTGCATAGACAAAATGCTGCAAACACAAGAGAGATGCCCAACCAAAAAACACATTAAACAAATGCAACACAAGTGAAGCTGCAAGAGAAAAATGCTGCAATAACAGGAATGAATCGGAAGCAAAAATGTACAATCCCCCAAAACAAATGCAAAAGAAAAATGCTGCAAATACCAAAACACTCAAACTCCCAAAACAACTGCAAGAGAAAAACGCTGCAAATTCACTCCACAACACAACGGAAGTTCACCAAAATAAAATGGGTTCACCAAAATAAAATGGAAGAAGATGGTGGATGAAGATGAAGTCCATTAATTTAAGAGATTAGCATGAAAAGGTAACTTTCCCTTCGTCTTTCCTGACCATAATCTCCTACAATATGATAGAAGAGCAGCAGAGGTGCAGCACTAAAAGCAGCTATGTACCTCTGCTGCTTTCCACCTTTTCACACTAATCTCTTAAATTAATAAACTTCAACTTCAACTTCATTCACCGTCTTCTTCTTATAGTATTAAACAATCCAATGGCATCAAAAATGAGTTTTCTTAGCTGTTATATTTTGTTATTTAAAGTAAACATATTTTATAAACATTAAAAATCTATTTTATTTATTGGCATTTAGAGTATTATTTCCCTTGTATTGTAGATTTTTATCAGTTTAATTTTCCTGAGTGACTTAACCTAAGATATTTAAACAGCATCTTGCTTAGGGCCCCCAGAAAGCTAGAAACGGCCCTGCTGCTGCAGCTGCATGGGATTGGCATTCCCACAATGCACACAATTCCAAAAATGCCAGGTTACATACTGGTTTTGAGTCATCTTCGAAGTTGTTCACCAAGAGGGAAGTGATTTAGATGCAGAAGAATGAAAAGACGAATGGAATAGTGATAATTAAACTATCAATTGGGTTTTCCAAATTTGAAGAAAAATTTGTGGTGAAAGTCATATGCTGCTTTAAATATTAATCCACTTTAAACAACTGCTTTACCATAGGTGCATCTTTAATATGAAAACTTCTTTTTACTATTTTATGTAATAAACTCTGCTGTAGCAGGTGGTGACGTGTGTTGTCCAGGTTTTCAGGCAATAACACAAATCAGACATCTCTGTTTTTGCTGAGAGACACGCAACTAAATCCTTTTTTTTTTTCCTCAGAGGAAAGAAAGTTGATAATGTTCATTGAAAAATAAATGCCATGCTAAATGGCAAACCCCCTAAAAAACTGATTTCAGGATACAAAATCCTGCCGCTTTAAAAAAGCTTCAAAGGTGCAGCAGCATGAAGCTCACAAGTAGATCATTTATGCTGAACTTTTTAAACCTTTCCTCAAGGCAGGGATTGTCTCTGTCTACCATTTTAATACATATTTACATGCTAAAACATAAGAATTAGAATTCATTAGTGTAATCTGAGGTCTAGATCTAGATCAGGAGTTGTTTGATTAGTAGCTTTGGGACATTGTTTTTGTAGTGAGTCTGCCTGTCTCCTACTTTTGTTTTTCCTTATTTGGCATGACTCTCTGTAATATGGCTGTGCTTGAAGACTAATCTGTGCTATCTCAGCTCTAATTAACACAGCATACATCGTTCCCAGACAGATTTGTTGTTTTTGTGTTTTTGTGCAAAGATCCTGGTTGTGTTTTTGTGCAAGGCACCTGGACTTAACAGCCTACTGACAGTGATTATATTGAAATATAAAAGACATTATCTACAAAATGATGAAACATGACTCTTCCTGTTGGTTCCATGTCTTGGTGTAATGTGCATGGATAGCAATAAGAGCCATCAAACTCCAATATGCATCAAACCCAAGAAAGCTGCATTTATATTTTGTGTTATTCAGCAGGTCGGTGAAAAGCACATGCGTTTACTCACACTTTTATGAGGAAGTACTTTGCAGCTGCTTTCATCGTGTATACACTTTGAGGTTTACCTACTTCAGAGGAAGTGGTGTGGGGGAGAAGGCAGTGTTACAACCAGCAAATAAAACAGGATATCCGATGCTGGAACAACCGAAACAATTAAATATGACAAACCAGGTTGTTTTCTTACACTCCTATGTGCATGAGTGATTGTAGTTTAAATAAGTAAGAAATATGATGAAGTTCCAGCTCAAACATCAAACATACTGTATCTCTAGCCTAAGTTATCTGTTGTGGTGGACCCTGTGAGCACATTTCTTTTCACATGTTGTGGTACAGTGAGGATAAAATGGAAACTCATCATATCAATGACATGCGTAACTACATTCCCAAACTGCCGAACATCAAAGAGCCCTTGATTTACTCTAACCGAGCATGTTAATTGGTACTTGATTGATAACTTGAGTTCACAGGCGATGGCAAGTGTCGACTAAACTGTTCCAGGGTGTCTTTTTGAAATCAGCTTTAAGAGTGCAGGAAGAATCACTGGCGGGCCCATTAAAAAATTGCCAGTATACACAGTCGCAAATAAGCTGTCACACATTACAAATGAGATTACCTTTTTAGTGTGCCCTGGAACTTCTGGATGAGGGGAAGCATGGGTAAGACACTAAAATAGCTCAAATCGTTTGGTTTTATCAGCGTGCTCGATCTGCAAGTGCTGTTTATGCTTCTTCATGCACGGTGAAGAAAAAGTATATTCACCGCTCGGAGCACAATGTAATCAGTCCCGGTGAAGTAGGAATTGTTGCTGAAAGAGTAGATGATTCTTTTCCACATTTAGCATCTAAAAATAATAAGAGGGTTGTAATTTGTTGTAAATATTTTCATTACACCATCTAATAGAAACTAATTATATCATTCATCATCAGATTAATTTTTATAACAGATAAGGAAATTGTGTCTAAACACACTGACATGTTTCAATGTACAATGTTGATTTAATAAACGTCAGCTCCGTGATAAAACAATATGAGATTAGAGTTCGAGGTGAAAAAGCAGTTATCGTATTTGCATGAAATCACAAGCATGCAAAGTGACTGTGTAGTTTGCAGTGGAAAAGATCACTGAGGTCAGCTGTCACCCACATGATGCAAAAGCTTTGTTGGACATTATCTATCGGTGCATTTGTACCAAAAATCTGAAGTGTTTGAGCTCTGACAAATGGGAAGTGGTGTAACGAATCTGTCAAATTCCAATTAGCTAAGGTATTGTATTGTAGTAAAACAGTGACTTTAGGGGCTCCACATGGCTGTCACAACAATTCTTTTTCACAGCAGATGTTCTGACATGTCATTACAGGAAAACCACACATGTAATTAATGGTGTTAATTAATAAGCGCTCCATTTTTTTCAGGTTTCAGGATGGTGCATGACGACCACTGACATACCTCTGACATACATTTATAGTGTATGTTTATGTTGATATGATCACCACTGATTAACAGTAATTTAATGTTTTTCTTTTTCTCCCTGTTGGTTCCTTCTTCATTTTACAGGTTTGTACAGTAGGTGGCTGCACATACTGCTAATGTGTGTACAGGTTTCAAATAGCCAGTAAGTTCAGTATAAATTAATTGAGATATTGACACATACTGTGTCTCATGCAGTATATGTGAGTTACAATGCTTCATGTTTTTACTATGGTATATTACATCAGGGCTTGTCCTAATATTTATTGAGCTTTAAGATAAATCTCTGTTACACTACTGACTCTAGTCGGCCCTGGAAGGACAGTATTTTGGATCATAACTCTTTCAGAGTACCTCATGGGAGTTATTTGGCTATCAACACCCAAATATGAGCCCAAAAAAATGTTAAATGTTATTCACAACATAAGTCTCTACTAGCTCAATAGTACCATGAGTATATGGATCTGTGGTAGAACTCAGGGGTCATTTACACAAGGATGATTGGGGCTAAAAATGTCAAAATATTTTATTCGAAATGCCTTTTGTTTACACGAGAACTGAGTTTCTATGGGTTGAAAATGCAAAAATCTGAAGACCTCTTCCAGAGTGGGGAATTTTGAAGGTAAGCCGGGTCATGTCTCATGCATAATATGTTCAGGTCGCATACACCTTTACGTCACACTCAATGCGCCGAGTTGGTAAAACAACAAGCATGTCAAACTACCTGGATCCCATGAATCTTCAAGCTGCTCTAGCAGCTTCAGTAAATGTACAGGAGTCGTTTCAGCAATTATACAGAATACCATATCGTACCACATACCATAGCTGAACAAAGACGGGTGTATAATTACCTACGTCGACCTGGCATACATATCCAATAGAATTTTGCCTACTGTTGCGTCTTCATATAAACAAAGATTTCTTCTTTAAAACTCTTGTCTAAACGCAGATGAAAAACATTTATGTCTTCTGTTTTCATAATCACCGTATAAACATAGCCTTAGACTCAGGAAACAAGTTTGATTCCAACATGTGGTTGAGTTCTTTGGTTTCTAACACTCTACATTTGCTGAAGAAGGTCTGTCCATCCTTCTGTCCTTATTATGTTTAAAGGGGTCAGATTTTGGTTCATTTATTTGTGTATTAGGACCCGAATAGTTCCATAAATTTAAATGTGAACCCTCCAGGTGCCACAAAGTTATCTTTATATTAATTTTGGCAAAAATCAAGTTGATTTCTACAACCCATTTAATTCCTTTTTGATTTGTTACATCTGTAACTATGAGACTCATTTGCATTTAAAGGGCCAGTGCTGAAAATTAACTTTCTGGTGTCATTACTCAGAAATAGGGTTGAAGATGGATCTGTGAAGTTGAATTAATGAGGAATTCAGACCCAAGCAGAACATTTACAGATTATGAAAATCATGGTGAAATTGGTTAAAATGCATAATTCCATTAAAACATGCAAAATGTCACTCATTTAAAATATATTATCTCAAAAATGGTTTAAAGGAATATTCTCATGTTTGACACAAATGTTATGTTGGCCTCAAATATAAATTAATGAAGTAGTTCAGGGATAGAGCAACTTGTTTAGCTATGTATTCAAAGATCTTCTTGCCAGACAGTGTAAATATCATACAACTGTAACACAGGCACACAGCAGTATGCTTCAGGTCAAACAGGTGGACTGTAAATACTATGGTTGGCTTCAGATCCATGAATGTAAACAACATGGTCCATTATATACACTCAGTTGAGTGTATAGCCACACATATTATTCCACTCAGGTAGAAATCGACACTTCTGTGCAAACAGCTTGTGCCTTTCACAGCTTCCCCCACTAATTCAAAGGAGTTAAATCAAGTGTAGTTTAGATTGACTATTGTAATATTAACGTGCCCATTAGCTGTGGGCATGAACATGACACTGGCTCTGACAAAGGGAGTAGGATCTGAGTGCTTTGCACTGTTACTAAACACTGAACCAGTGGTTCCCAAACTGTGTGGAGGTGCCCCCCATCCAAATATTTTTGTTCGGTTAATTCTCCTATCATTGACCCAAACCAAGGTAGGGATTTAGATCTGGAGTTGCTCAATGGTAGCACTTACTATCCATGCACTATCCAAATACTTCACAGTGCATATAATACTTTAAATAGATATTTAGAATTAATCTGTGGGAAATTCTTAGGCCTCTTGGGGGCCTTAAGCACACCCTTCCTTGGTTTAAGCCTATAGGATTGACTCTGTTAGACCTAGATATTTTTTAAGACCACATACCTATTCACTCATTCTGTACTGAATATGTAACAGAAGTTAGTCTGCTCAATGATGAACCATCAAATGAGATTTTACACTTTTATATTTTATATAATCTTTTTTTTATCACCACCCAGATGGCACAACTGCATATTTCAGATCAGCAAATGCCCACTGGTTCTATTGTCACAATTTGTAAGAGCAGATTTGACTTGGACTACATGAGTGCAGTCAGACATTCAAAATAGACATTCAGATAAAATAGCAAAGGTCAAGTAAGTAGTAGTGGATTGTGTGGAGTATGTTTCATCTGGAAGTGTTACACTGAAGTATCCTAATAAAAGCAACTGACGCAAAAGTGTTATTGATGCAACATTTAGTAACAATATCTGATAAAGAGTGACTTTCTATTTTAAAAGGTACAGATTGTGTGCTTTGATTCAAACAGCTTCAAACACATTCACTGAACACTACGTTCCCACCACAAAACAGCAGGCAGACACTATTAGCAATTAGCAGGTGAGCACAGAGAAGCAGCTTTGTGAGATCAAACACACTGAGCTGGAACTAGAGTCCTCTGGCCACCAACTTATCTCTACAAAAATATTAATGTTGCTTTTGTACTGTTTAGTGAAGGGAGTGGTGACATGTTAGCCATAGCAATTTAATACAGTGACAAATAATATTTGTTGTGGCTACAGCTTATTTGTCTAAACCCAATAACAACATAAATGTAAAGGCCACATACAGTGCAAAGATGAAATGAAAAGCTTTGGAACCATAAATACACAGTGACTGAAACTAACAATTAAATGGAGGAACAAATGATAAATATATTGTTTGTATTTCCTACAGTTTTTCCCAGATAGCACAATAAGCCATAGCTAGTATTAAGTGACTTTCGTTGCTTCTCTATGATTCATATTTTCATATATATTTCTATTATTAAAATCAGTAGGTACATACAGATGATGATTAAGACACCCTGAACCTAATAAGATCTCATCCTTTCCTCACACTTTCTCATGGTTCCAGAAGATAGACAGTGCATGACAGGCAGCATGCAACACAGATTTGAATTTGAATTTTAGTTCAGCATTTGCTAATTCACACTTCAATGCATGAGTGCTCTAGGTCTGTACAGGTTTGTACAACTTGGTGTCTTGTATTTTGTTGTATTTATTTATTTCTAAACAATTATTGAGTCAAAGCTATCTATCTATCTATCTATCTATCTATCTATCTATCTATCTATCTATCTATCTATCTATCTATCTATCTATCTATCTATCTATCTATCTATCTATCTATCTATCTATTTCAATGATAACTATTTTATCATTTTCTTCTGAATATTCTACTTGTATATTTCTGAAATATCAATTTGTTCAAAGTATGTCATTTTCTTTGAATGAATACATCTTCCTTCCTCCAGCAGCTCTGTTCTCTTGGTTCAACACAAAACACATTGTGTATTGTTCCATCTATCACATCATTTTCATTCTCACTTTTTTTTTTAAAAATGTATTATTTTATTTTACAGTTTTTCTTATTACATATTTGTCTTTTAGCATTTTTTGCTGATTCATCTTTTTGCAACTCTTTTGTCAGTTGAACTCCTCAGTCTTTTTTTGGGAATTTAGTTTCTATTTAGTATCCATGGTTTCTGAGTGATTTCACGTTAATTGTTGTATTATCAGTACTGACTCATGAAATTTTTCATTGTGGCAACATAACAATCTTTATTATAATACAAGGGAAAAATCATCATGTTCTAGTTAATTGGTAAATATAAAATGAATATAAAATGATTGTTACTTAATTAGCTTGATTTCTTCTTCCACTACTGTGCACTCTCTATACATGGAAATATGAGATTAGGTTTTTTATTTATTTATTTTTTACTAATACATGGAAATATGAGATTAGGTTTTTTTATTTATTTATTTATTTTTACTACTCATACTTTTAATAATTTGTATGATAGTGTTGTTTCGACTCTCCAACAATTATTTCACAATGGCCCAACTTCAGCTTTAACAAAAAAAGGAAGCCTGTTTTAACTCTTTTCTTATACGGCTCTGCGCGTCGTCGTGTCCGCGGGTGGTGAGTTCGGGGCCGGGTGTTCTCGCTCGGTGACACCGCTGGCCTGCTGCCTTACATGGGCAAACCTCTGAACTTACTCAGACGGCTGGAATTTCACAGTGTGACGTCACTGCCTACTACTCTCCCAGAATTTGGATCTAGAAGTTTCACTTTTTTGGTGGGATTTGCACCTCTGTTTTATTCCTAGAAAGCGAGGTAAGTCAAACTCTCGACCTGAATCCTAACTCCTTTAACACCTCTCGGACCCCGTATCGGCTCAGATTCAGACGCTTTGCCCTCTGGATATGACTGATAACCCACCGTTGGAGTAGGTCCTCTTCAGTTTGTTCGGCCTTGTTGGGCTGTAATATGTATTTTTACTGTAGCTCGCGCGGAGTTCACAGCGAGGGCGTGGACTTTCAAGTTAGCCTCCACTGCTACTAATGTTACCCGAGGTTAACAAACAAAGCTAATTTTAACAATGCTACTTTACTAGCGGTGGTCACGCGCTGCAAACATACAACAGTCAGACGTCAAGTTTTGCTAGCTTGAAAAGGTGACTCTGGGCGTCTCTGCTGTGTCTGTTTTTAGCCAAGTGGTCTGCTGCTGAGCAATGCGGAAGACAGACTGTCACCGGAGAAACACGAGAGCCCCCCTGTCTGCATAGAAATATGTCGCTGAATTTGACTTTAGTCCATTCACCGAACTATCACGAGAGGATGTAGAGTTAACTAGCTAACAACTGTTAAAAAGTGTCGTTTCAGGTTGCGTTAATAAGCTTTTCTTAACGCGCAGAGGCTAACTTGTTTACTATAGCACAGATTTGCCACGTTGTTTAATTAAAGATCACGTCAAAAACGATTAACTGACAGTCAGGGGGTGTTAACATTGGCTACTCCCTTTTAAACTCTGCCATTCATTATATCCGAACATTAATCTTTTACAGACTTAAATAACTGACATATACCCTCGGTTTGTTTCCTATAAAGCTAGGAATAGAAGACAAAACAGGAAACCATCACTAGTTTGACTTAAATTTACAAGAAGAGGCCAGTCAGGGCTCCACCCAAAGTTTGAAGTCCTATTAAGTATCTATTAATGGCCAAACAGCATGAGGATATTCAGTATTTGCTGCTCACATCATAATCTATCTTGACATTTTGTCATAACAGAATTCCTTATTATGAAGAGTAAATACTTATGTGAGATAAAACACCTTACAAATTAGCTTTTGGAGTTAATCTATCAAGCTGTCACTTTCTTTGAAGTGTGCACTAACAAAACCAGTAACACCAAATCAGCTTCATGAATTGTATGGTACAAACCAACACTGATTTTTAAAGCTTAAACAGAAATAACACACGCACAGTAGAGAAAGTAGGGGCATATAGACTGCACTCCAGATATTTTTTAAAGTATTGTGAAGTTTTACTATTATTTCCTTCATATTCAGCCACTTCATGCCCCAGTGTTTCCTCTAAAACTTTTCATAGGTTATAGTGACACACAGCTGACTAATGTAATGTAAATAGCTTTGACTCTGTCTCCTGTCTGGCTCCTTTTTGACCTTGGTTAAGGCTATATAGTATATATTATCCTGTCAAAAAAATCTAAAACGCTCAAGAAGAAATAAGCCCAACTTTTGTGATTGAAAAGAGTATATTCAAATGTTGACTTAGATGTGAATTTCAAATCAATAACACCAAGGTCCCCTGAGAGCGCCACCATCAAACTGAATACATCTACGTCATTCTGACACAGTTTTGACTAAGGCAACATTAATCAGAACTGTCTTTAAAATCTCTCGTTAAAAAAGGTCTAGTTTGAGAGCGTTGATGGTGTTAAAGTTAAAAGTTGTGTGCCTTAAACTGCCTTTGAGCGTAGACCCCCTGGTAGGTTTAGTCAAGTTATTCTACTGTTTGTGTTTCTTCTAATGAGCTGTCCTTTTTTGGGAAGGAACAGCAGCAATTTGTCAGACTCAAAAAGCATACTTTTATAGCTGGATCTGAGTAGATTGGTGTAACCTATATGTTACTATAAAATGTTCATGTCTTCAGTCAGGGTAAAATATGTGGTTAGTGTGGTAATACAACTGTGCATTTAGAGGATAAAGAAATCCAGTAGTAAATCCACCCAAATAATGAGCATTTCCTTGTGGTGCTCTCCTGGCTGCCATTATGCTCAAATGGAACCTGTTAAATGAAACAAACTCCAAATACAACACCTGAAAGAACCCTTTAATATGGTGGTTAAGTGTTATGTCAAACATCTTCTTTCTTCCAAAATATGCATGGCCCTGAAGAAAGTCAGACAGAATGGTGACAGGGAAAGTATATTAAAAATTTTTTCAATTCTGTTCAGTAAAACAGTCTGCACTTATATGCTCAAAGCACTTTACATTAGCTAAGGTTCTGTCAGTCCTACGGGGAGCCGTTTCAACATGTGGACAGACAGAGCCAAGATGCGAACCACCAACCTCTCAGTCATTGGGCGACCCACTCTATCAACTGAGCCACAGCCGCGCTACAATAAAACAATCAAGTGGGACGTGTCACTACCTGCTTAAATATTCTGTGCCCTCGAGGTTGGGACATGATGTTTAGAGAGATGCTAAAAGAAGCATACTATCATTTTAGAGTTAACTTATTAATTGTATGTTGAGTGTCACCATGAATGGATTGGAAACCAATTGTGATAATTAAGATGCTATACATTTAAAAGATGAAATATATTTTATGTTATTATATAAAACACTACATTACAAGTCATCTTAGTTTTGTGCCATGCTTTCACTCAGTGTGTGAATATTAGACCAGACTGGGGCCTATTTCTGAGTTAGCAAATGAATGCAACCTTAATGCACCATTCAACGCAAATAAAAAGCTAACAATGGTTTAGCGAACATAGAGGCTTAATGAATATAAAATCATTTTGTGGGCTGGTTGTGTTAATGTTAATGCAACTATTAACAAATGAAGGAATGACTGAATGCCTTCACTTCCACTGTTTCTGATGGAATTTGCCATAACTGATGACAACCTTATTAAAGCCAACTCTCTGTTTTGGTTCCAAAAGTATTCATGTTGTATTAATTTTAGTAGGTATGATGAAACGCAACACTGTTTTATGTGATTTGAAGTATTCATAATGTTGATTTACAATGGTTTTCCCCATTGAACCCGCACCACTCTCCACCCCCCCCCCCCCCCCATTCTCCTTCACCCACCCCCCAGATCCACCACTAAAATAATGTTAAAAATCTTTATTTTTTTTAAATACACATAATATGTAACATGAAATACATTATACAGTTTTCTCTCCTCCAAATGACTCAATCTGTCAGGATTATGTTAGAATGACGAATTATATTGCAGGCTGGCTGGATGTCTAAGGATGACCAGAGTTAATCCATACTGGTGGCTTTATCAACAGAACTCTAAACAGTTGTTGGTCACAACCATGCCAAACAGGACAAAAAGAATTTTGAAAAAAATTTAATTCTGCTCTGTTCCCTCATCCATACACACACGCACTTACGCAAACCACTGTCATTCATTCACCCACCTCTCAAAGTCACACCCACTCTGTCCTCAGTTGTAATATATCCTTGAGATAATCTATATCCATTACTTGATGAGAATATAAAAGTTGTATGCATATGAAAAGTTATTTGCATATTATATGCATATAACATATAAAAGTTATACGCATATAAAAACACCTACATCAGAGAAGTGTGTAATCCTCTTAGGCTGTTTTCTAATTCACCCCTTACCTCTACCCTATCCTTCTGTCCAGTGCTTACATGTGAAGGGGCAGTGTTGTCCTGATTCTCAATTATATGGAGGGGAAGTTCTAAGGTGGAGGGTTGCATAGCCCTGAAAAACTGAGATATTTCAGGACTATATTACAAATGGAGTAGTAGAAGAAATCTCTTTTAATTCTGTTCAAATTATTGCCAAAATGGAGATACATAGCAAACGATTGCAGCAATGTGATGAAAGAAACACAGAAATGTATGTATAATCTGATCGACCGCTCAATGCCATTATAGATCGCATATTTGTGGTTTATAGATGATAGCTGCAAAAAGATGGTCAAAGCCCATGCAACAGAGATGGTTATGGCTACTGACGGCATGGTGAATACTTGGAGAGACAAAGTTTTCACATCTCTTAACAGTAGCATCTATGACTACTGATGATATAAGAGGTCACAAAGGGTTATCCCCTTTCATAGCAGAATGTTTCAACCCCTACCCCTTTCAGCTCTGTTCCAATGGTAGGGGCAAGAGGGAGGGCTAAAGGGGGGATTGGGATTGGACCCTAGTCTGTCTCACTTAAGGCCAGTTGTGATGACCAACCCTAATGGGAGTAACATTGGGAGTGATGTTACTTCACCCTGCAGCTGCTGCTCGCTTACAAGTGTTCTAGATTTTGCTTTCTCCTCACTAGCCTTACACAACTTTTAACTGCAGTGACTCCTATTGACTTCTTAGTGTTTGTCTCCATCTACCAGCCTGGTTTTAGCAATGTAAGATGTGCAGTAAAACATCTGGAGTTTAAAAAGAATATCTAATACAAGCTTACCTCTTATGTTACAGCACTTACTTTGCAGGTTTATTGCACTAGTTGTACCATGTATCATGCTATATGTTTCTTTGCAACAGCTTTGCTGTTGCATCAGAAATCACCTGCCAACTAAAGCTAGCATCATCCTCAGGCCAGTTAGAAAATATGCTGCATGGAAATAAAGAAGGAGGAAGTGCTGTATTTGCACATCCTCAACAATTCCCTGCAAACTGGTTATGGACAAATACAATGAATAGTTAAGACATCATATTAGACCCTTATGATTATTCACAGGGGTAGAAAATACACCGAATACAACATAACTGTAATCGTTAGTTAAATCCACATGGAATTACAAGTGTTCTGTTTATAATAATTGCACTGTTTATATGATTGTTGTACATGTAGTTAAGGTTTGAAACATGACAACCAAACAAAGGTGAATCAATTTTCCTTAAGTTCTCTTTTTTGAATGATTGTTACATTGTGGTGAAATATTTTCTTTACCATTACTTGTCAGCATTTTCCTTGTGCCTGTGTCTTACTGTGAAGTATTACTCCAACAGTATGACAGGTGCCTGGTGAATAATGACTTGGGGAAAAATGAATATTGAGGGTTGCTCAAGGTTCATCCTTCTACTGATTAACAACACCATCATGTAAAGGCATCTATGAGTCAACACGACCAGCCTAGAAATATTGGTGTGGTCCTGCACAGCACAATTAAAGTTATGTAATCTATTTGAGTAATGCAGACACATCTTATTTCTCAACAGATTTCAGTGCATTGTTTCAACATTCATCAAGGAGCGCTATACACCCAGAGAGGAAAAGGTATGTTGACTTTTGCAGGCTTTGGTTGTTCTCTTGTGTTTTTGTACTGTAGGGGATATGGTGGAAAAGCTGTGTGTTGAGATGAAGGGACTGTAAATGTAGTCATATAGATAAGTATCCATGAGGATGGTCTGAGAGCTTTAATGGGTCAGTGGTACCAGAGAGCACTGAGTTGTTCTTGGTTGTCCTGGTCTGATTGCTGGTGTTTCATTACATTACATACTCAGATGTTTTTATGGGTCTTCTAATGGGTTATACTGTTGGTCTTTTTTCGCTAGTCTTTGTTTACTTTATGTTTTGTAAATAGACTGATTTTACTTTGGGTATATTCATTTCTATACCCTAACACAACTCATTGTACAACTGTACAGCAGGCTAGCTGGAATACTGTGTTGGTAAACTGAATAAATATTGAATGCTAACATTAGCTAATATAGGTTATGCTTACACGTTCATGAAACACGTGTAAAAAAAAAAAATCATTTTCCAGACAGGTTTGTGTATCTTAACTATAGCTATAGTAGAGTCTAGGGCATGGCCTAAAAATAAAACCTCAGATTTTTTCACCAAAAATGTGACAACCCCCCAACTTTTTAAAGAAAAATGATTTAAAGAACTTAATCTTTGGTATATCAGTATTCTGGTAAGCAGGAAGGTAAGGAGGGAGGAGGAGAGGCCCTTATTGTTAGTTATTTAATGTTATTTAGAGCTCTGATCTAGACACCAAAATTGACAGTCATTAATATAATTCATTTAAATATTTGAAACATATCAGAATAAACATGTTTTTCCAATGCATAATCAAATACTTATTCTTTTCATAAACTTTATGCACGTTTAAGAATTTCATTAGTCTAAAAGCTGTCCGCTCCTAAGGGATTTGGATGAACTGGATTGTTCTGTGTCAGGAAAAAAAACACTCAAGCCAAGTAGCATCTCGATGTGAATCCAGTCCAGGCAAGACATTGCAATGTTCTCTTTTTGTGGCTGTTAATATTACATGATCTCCGCTGACCTACGGCACTCATGGGGAGTAATCCAACTTTAATTATGCCTTCTTAATCACTTGAAGACAGTCTATGGGATGAAGTGGTTTCTAATAGTGAATGGGTTGTCTCTACCTGGTAATCTGTACCAGGATGGCAGATGTACAAAAAGTCAATTGAAGTCTCTAACTTAGGAAAATAAGCAGATTTCCATTCAATTTTGGATTTTATTGAGGTCAGTAATGTTCAGTTCTTTGCCTTGTAGCTTATACTGTTGAAAGTACAACTTGTATGGAAGGTCTGCACCACTACCCATCTTAGGTCAGACTGAAACCAACTGTAAAATGTTCTCTACAATCATCATTATTATTTCTAGTGAAAGGTATGCACCACTGAACTGGCTCTGTTGAGTGACTCTGGCTCTCTGAGTATGGCATTCCAAGCTAAAAGCAAACCAAACTGATATTGCCCCTCAATAGTGTCTTCATATTTTCTCCATATTTGGAAATGTTTACCTCCTCATGATGGTTGACAGAGGTTGGAAGAGGGGATGTGAGTCATTTCAGCTGCATAAGGCTTCTTAAGGGTGAGAAGAGGCTTCCAAGTGATTGCCATTTAGTGAAAGTAGCAGTTTTATGTACGTCAATGAACTAAAGAGAAGCAGTGAGTATGATTTTTGCTCTTAATACTTTAGTTTTATGACAGCCTGTTGGTTCACAGGGAGGGGAAGCAGTTTGTTTTTGTCAGACTTACTGTGATCATTGTTAAACTTTCTGTCTAATATAATATAACCTAATATAATATAGCAATATATGTCTTGAGAAGCTCAAATAGTTTCACTGGTATTCATTTGTTCATGTCTTTTGTGTCTGCATAGTTGAGGCTGAAATAGTGCTGTTCTCCAAAGTGATCCCTATCAGTATTCTAAGGATGTAAGAAAGTTTTGTTTCTGCTCTAAAGTGATAAAGATGTCTTTACTAATATCATGCATCAGGCTCAAGTGTTGTGTTGTGTTGTGTGCATGTGGGCAAACTATAGAAAAACCAGGGAAATTACAATGACTGTTGCTTTGACCAGAAACTAGAGAGACGTCTCTGAAAACTTTGGCTTAAGTCAGCATTAATGTGAGAAATTCTTTGTAGGACTGACATGTTTGTCACTCAGGGAAGGTTAGAGGTCAAGACTAGAAGCTTTAAAAGAGAGGTATAAATTGTTATGGTTTTAAGATTGTATGTGTCTATATGTATGTTGTGTGTTGTATGTATATGTATATGTGGAAGAGAGTGTGAGTCGGGTCAGCTCAGGTCATTGTAGACTTGTGGTTTTGAAGACATCCACTTGAACTGATAGCTGCACCGTAACAGGTCTGACCTTCCTCCTGGCTCTTCTCACACTTCAAACAGTTAGTGGCAGGTGCCTGGCTGTTTTTTTTTTTTTTTTAACTTCATAGGTTGGTTGAGGCGAGAGGTAAATGATTTGACTTCGCCGTGAGGGCTACTGCTGCTGCTGACTTTAGTGATGGTGTGGTGTGATTGTATAATTACTTTTATCTTTAAATTACTCTGCAGGTGAGGTAGCCTGCAGCTTTAGAACTTGTCACCCCGTTAATTGTTCTTTTTTTGATACTGTTACAACACATACAATTCTGCGTTTGTATGCTTTATGAATTAAGTTGTTTATTTATTGAGCTGCACACGCACATGCGCACACACACACACACGTGTATACATATGTCTGTATAGTACTGTGAAAAAGCATTTCTCATTCTTTGTAATAAGATACAATCTACATATATGAGAAGTACCAAAGTTTCATTAAAAAAACAAGATAAAAGCTAAATAAACCAAAGAGTTCAATTTCTCAGACACTATTCTTCTGATTCTTTTCACGTTTGCCGCACATGTTCTTTATCACTAGCAGAAGTGCAGTGCACACTTTGATGCCAGAATTAAATTTTGGATTTTGCACAACATGGATAAATTTTACAATTGATTTCTGAAACAATATTCACTCAATCACAGTTCTCACTATGAATTTTGTCCAGTGTAACGTTAACCAGGATGGCCCGACGTTGCGCACATGTGCAATAGCCTTCATTAAATCGCGTGAGCAGCTGGCCCAGATGTCAGCCAATGAGGGTCACACAGATGCTTCAAATGCTCGTGATTTAGGTTACTATTCACTAGGGGTGTGAATAGTGAAAATTCACAAAACGATCGGATTCAAATCTCGATTCACAGACTTATGATCCAATTCGGGGCGATTCATAAAAATTTGTAAACGATTTGATTCAAAATGATTTTATTAAATTTGATTCAATACAAATTGACAATTTAACCACAAGGACTTGTTTTACTTTGTTATTAAGAAGAAAAAGAAATACGAATATAATGTCCTATGAAATAGCGGATGTTTTCAAAGAGCGTTTGTGTCAGTTAGTAAAAAACGACTGATGTATTTATGACAACTACCCTTCTCAAAATAAACTTTAGGATCCACATTAGTCAAACATCCTCTGTCATTTCCATATTTGTTACTATTGACTTTCGTCTTCTACTTCTCCTCAAAAATCTTTGCTCTTCTTTGTGGTATTTGACCAGTGTGATAATTAAGAGCTGCGCTCTCTGGTGGACTGATTGAGAGTCACAGTGAAGTATGAAGGCAGTGACACATGGTGGCGTATCATAAGGGAACATAAATGAGCCTTTATGCTTGCCTTACATACGTAAATCAGTCTTAAGCCTGAAGTATTATTTGAAATGGCCATTTTGTCTCTGATAATTTGTTCTGTATTTTTTTTTATGTTTATGTAAAGCTATTTCAAAAACCAAGTGCACTTTACTTTCTATGTTGCAGGGATGTAGTTGTGTTCTTGTTTACATATTGGTATTTGTATGTCATTGGCACATGTTGGCCAAATTGCACAAACTATTTAAATTAAAAATGTTCTGGAAGGTTCTCTTTGCTAGATTGTCTTTTAGTTTTATCTTTTTTGCCTATATTTTACAGAGAGAATTTGGTTGCACTATTCACTAAGTTGCAAATTAGTGTCAAAGAATTGTGATACAATGGAGTTTGCAGTTAAAAAAAAAATTACAATATGATATTTTTGCCATCACACCCACCCAAAATATGTGGTGATTCAAATAATTTTGTTCATAAGAAATAGTAAAAAGTTCAGAATATGGAATATTTATTTCCCAACATTATAACACAAAACTTGAGAGAACTTTGTATAGAGTGCAAATAACTTGAAAATATGTATAACATATAACATTTTTCAAACGCAGACTCACAGACTCCACCAAGGCAGATCAGCCCCCCCCCGTGACCAAAATAACCACGAGGCTTAACTTTAACTTTTGCAAGTACTAGTCCGCCCCGACCTACCAAATGAAACACACACCTAACCCGACCAACTATACCGATCACCACCAAAATGTAATAATTGGTTCCTAGTGACAGTATGAAGATTTCCTGAAAATTTCAGCCAAATCAGTCCATAACATTTGAGTTATGTTGCTAATAGACAGACAAACAGATAAACACTGGCAAAAATATAACTCCACCATTCCTTGGCAGAATAACTAAGACTTTTTCAGGAGTTATATCTATTTTTTCTCAAAAGAGTTGAGGTCTTTCCAGACTGACTTTTTTTTTTACACTACTTCTTCAGCCCTGTAGCTCAGGAGCTGGTAGTTGCTGCAGCTGTAGTGATGATGCCTGGTGGGGAGATCAGGGATTCATGCACAATTTAGATTTTTTGTGAAATCAGATTTTTTTGTGCGCTTGTTCATATTACTGTACACATTAAAGTGGACATATCATGCCCATTTCCCACAAGTTAAAACATTTCCCTGGTGTCTCAATAACCTGTTTGTGACATGCTTTGGTCAAAATACCATAGTGATCAAGAAACATAGCAGCCTTTTCAACCTGGAGAAACAGGCCTTTTCAAAATGCTTGGTTTTAGTGCCTTTTGCTTTCATATAAATGAGCCACAGCTGACTCCACCCCTCTCTTCTGGGTTACCATGGCAACTGCATAGCATGTTGTGACCCCTGATCGAACAATGGCCACTGGTGAAAACATAGTGGTACGAGGGTATGTTTGAGTCGCAGTCAGATGCCGAACAAGTAGAAGCTCCCGAACATGTACAAGAACCAAGGATACAACAGGACTTTTCTACATTTTTAGCTAACTTTATGTTAATTTGATATTTCCTTTTAGTTTGTTGCTACACTGACTACAGTCTGTTGCTGAATGTAGTTACTGCTATCAACTCTCGCTAGTTTATTGGGTTTTTATATTAGCAAAGGCTAAAACTAATTGCGTCCTACTGGTAAAAATACTTACATGTTCCTCCTGGTGGGACCTGGTGGTAAGCCTCTAGGAAAGCCCACCAGTGGCCTGCTGTGTTTTTTAAAAATCCAAAAACAAAAACAATCTTAGTCTTAATCTTGCTATAACCATCCTGAACACCCTGAAATAGAACATTGAACTCTTTAACGTGGTCTTATTTTCAACATGCACTGGTTACATGTTTTAATCTATTTTTAAATATATTTGTTCACTTTTCTCATTTTCTTAACCTCCTGAGACCCTCAGTCCTCTTTCAGGGACAAGACTTTTACAGCTTTATTGAAGAAAAAAATATGTTGTCCACTGCGAAGGACATTGCATAAAAACTTTTAAAATGCATCTGAAAAAACTGTTGCGCTGTACTATTTCAAAAAGTAAAAACATTTACTTTCCTGGGTCTCAAAAGGTTAAAATGTGTAAATGTTTTGTGAGCCATATCAAAGACGAATTTCTGTCATCATTTAGGACAGACAATAAAATAGTGAACCAAGCAGCGCTCGTGTCCCTTCTGACTTTAGACCTTTGTTAATTGTAGTTCCTGGTGGATGGTAATCGTCATCTTCCACCATATCAGTCTTTTTTTAATGTGTTATTCCAGGGGTGTCAAACTCGTTTATGTTCAGTGGCCATATTCAGCCCAATATGATCTCAAATGGGCCGGGTCAGTCAAGTAATAATTAAAAAACAGCTAAATTACATTATGTCAATATTTATATCTACAATGGTTCCTTAAAAATCTGAATAACATGATCAACATGAAATGTCTTAAGAAAAAGAATAGCAATTTTACCTATATTTTTTGCCTCAATTACAACTAACATTACAATTACAAATACATAAAACATTTAGTTAAAGGCAGAATATTGGTACAATTACATTGACTTCTCTGAAGACACTTCAGGTTTTTCATTTTTGTTCACGTTATTCACATTTTTTGTAAAAAGATACTTAGGCAATATAAAGATTTTCATGTAATTTTCCCTTTTTACACTAAAACAAAAAGAAAATCTGCAGGTTTCATTATGTATAGTCGATTGTGATCATATTTACTGGTCTAACCCAACTGAGATCTGTATTTGGAACCTAAATAAAAATTATTTTTACACTACTGATTCTTAACATATTCGGTGTAATTCATCCTATGGGCCAGATTGGATCCAGATTTGGCCCCCGGGCCTTATGTTTGACACCTGTGTGTTATTCAGTTCACATTTATTGGGCTTTTGAAAAAAAAGAATAATGACAAATGATCAGCATCAGTATTTGAGGGACTGTGACTCTACTAGTTCAACAAGCAGTGACAGTTATTTCATTAATCTCTGGCAGTATCTCAGACTCTGGTGAAATGACTTCATCTTGTCTCACTCTGCTCTGCTGTCCTTAATTTTGCGACGCAGAAGTTGTTGGGTTTGGGGGAGATCGTATGTTTTGAAGACAACTTGTCCAAATGAATCTCGTCAACAAATTAAGGCCTGATTAACAAGAGCAATTACACAGCGGATCTGACTGTGCTGAACAGAATCAAGCTAAAGTGGAGGAGATTATCTTTCTTATTAAGGAGAATCACTTTAAGGGTTTGATTGCTTTTTGTTTTTGTGTGTAACTCTGGATTACTCTTTAACTAATGGTGCCTTCCAAACAACTATTTCTTTCTTTAATGAATTGAGTTTTAGAGAACACTGAGACTAAACATGAAAAGTGCAGCTGTTGTTTTCTCTCACGGAGAACATTTTCTCCAGTTATTCTGCCACTAGGTTATGAATTTAACCTTCTTTGGGAAACCTTCTAATAGCATTTTAGCAACATTTACACTTGTATGTATTCTTTAATACCAAAGTATCTGCTTAGAACCTCTAACATGCATTTTTCCATCTTTTTCAGCCATACTGAATGGAATACTTTAATGATCAACAATCTAAGACACATTATTTTTCTGTTTATTTCAAGGCTTCAGCTGTGTCCCTCATTTCAGACTTGATTTGGTCCATGCTGGCAGCTATTATTATGTTTGAACATCATTACCTCAGTTAAACATCATCTTTGAAGCAAATCTTCAAGGCTTTACTTGCATATATTGTTCCCTTTTCCATTAAAAAGGACTACAACAATCTGTATGAAAAAACAAATCCTTGTATTTTGGAAGAAAATTTGAATATATTAACTTCCACATTGAGTTCCTTCGTGTATGTTTGCTACACCAATATCCGGTCTACAGTGCAGCATTATCACCTGCTTCTGTTAGCTGTTAACTGCTAATAGAAGAAGGTAACAGGACTTCATGTCTCTAAAAAACAAGACAAAAACCAGACCAGAGAATTGACATTTAAACAAAACTTAAAACAAATGGTGTGAGGCAAAACAAACTCCATCTCCTCGCAAACGCTGTACCTGATTTGCCCTCTCTCTTATCATTGCAAAAATAAATTTTTGATGACAGTGACTTTGACCTTTGACCTACATACTCCAAAATTTAATGGGATCAATTCTGGACTGCCTGAAAATGTCATGAAAATCGGTCTAGTAGCTTTTAAAGCTGTTACAAATAAAGCTGCTTATAAACAAACACATACCAACAACTAAAATACTAAATACAGACAAAACAAGAATAATACTTCAACAATTATCATACAGCTAGCTAGGTTGAAAGTAATAACAAACCTTAGCACTCTTCTTTTTTAACATTGTCACTAGTTCAACCTAAAGTGTGAGGCAATGACAATGATATTATAGACTTAGACTTCCTTTATTGAGGAAGTCTAAGACTTCTTAGACTTCTTAGACTTCATTGTTGCAATGACAATGATATTATGATTAAATGGACAAAGTCTTAATCTTTTGATGAAAACACATCATATCCTTCGGGTCGTCAAAGTATGATCTGTTTTAAAGGAGTCTTATAGGAAAAGTGTCTCAGTTCTTTGAATAACCAAGTATTTTATAAAAACGCTTTGTTTTGGGACAATCACATGACCTGATATTTTACATGTTGTCCATACATTAGTAAATTATGGTGCCACCTGATAAGATGTAACAGTAAGTAAAAGGTAATTGTTGAGACAAGGGAATGTTTAAAAGTTATTACATATACCACAAGAACAGAGAAATGTATTATTTTTCCGAGGGTTGCAAAAAAGAGTGTAATTTTTTTTCTGGGAATACTCGCAATTTGTGCTTGACACAACTGTTCAGAGCTTTGTTCTTGTGTTACGTCCAACAGCTATTATGTGAATGATCAGAACGTCGATACCACATTTCCACTAGGACTCGCTCAGCTCCACTCAACTGGACTTGGCTTGGCTCATCTTAACTCGGTAGCTTTCCCATTATAGGATAGTACTGACTTTATAGTACCTGAATGTCATAGGGAGCCTAAGTGACGCGATTCTATTTCCGGTCGATTTCCAGGCAATGGGGCCTAAGTGCCATAAAAAAATTAACGCGAGCCAATGGAGGGATAAAAGTAATTTTCTGGTCCCGTTTGAAATGTGCTACGGTTTTCACATATGTCTGTGAATTTTAAAGTTACATTTACACATTGAGAAAGCACTCACTTTGGACAGGCATCAAAAGTTACGTTAGGTTTTATGTGAAAGTAAGTAATGGACTACAACGTTCGTCTCACAAATATTACGTCACCACCAAGCTTCACCATCAAACTCTTTGAAAATGGCTGTGACTTTGGCGAGCTTCACCTCCTTCTTTCAGGATGAAGGCAAGAGCATCAGACCTGGAGAAAACCACTTTAAATCGGGGCATGTGGAAAGTGGCAGCTACTCCGGGGGAGAGATAGTTGGTCGAGTGAGAGCCAGCATGCGGGACAAGCTCTCGTCAGCCGGGAAGCAGTAGAGGGAACATGTGGAAATGGTGTTATGATTACACAGGGGCACAAAGCACACAGGCATTTTCAAATGAAAAATAGAAAAGGCGGTATACGGTTTTGAAAAGTTTGCAGGGAAAGTTTCTGCTGTGACGTCAGCTATGCGACGTCTGATATGTAGTCCAAACAGAGTCCAAATAATTACATATTTTTACACGCTAATAAATCCCAAAATGCGTATCAAAGAAAGTCCAAACGCACATCATTGGTTATGATTTTAATTAACGTACAACAAATGTGTGATTCAGGGCATAAAGTAAAGTGGACCAGAAAATAATTATTTTCTCCTCATCCACTCTCATGTTAAATATTTCCGAACTTAGGCCCAGTGGACCGACCGGAAGGGGCGGAGACTTAGGCTCCCTATAGCCATGCGGAACGTTACTTATGTGCAGTCTAATTCTAAAATAAATCTTCCCATTGATGAACTAAACACTAGTCCAAATTTTCTTACTTCAGCATAACAGCTGCCATGTTTCCTTTTAATTACCTTAACTGTGGGGAGCTAATTTGTCCTGCTGGAGTTCTATAACATTTTGGCAATGAAAATTCTCTCTCTTTCTTCCTCAGGACACTGATGTAACAACCATGGGACAAAAATGGAGTAATTATTGCTAAGCCCTACTTTTCTATGATAGAACATATTTTTTCACGAGCTCCACTATATAATTTGGTCACACAATGCTTAATGAACTTTATCAAGTGAGTAGAGTTGAGCATTTGGCATTGGCTGAACTCTAACCCCTTTAATCACCTTTTGTCTAGATATGATCAATTCTGGCTTGAAGAACATAAAACAATCATAATCATATCTGTTGCCTTCAGACAGAAATGGGTGACATGGTTCTGCTAGCCACCAATTATATATAGTGTATGTTAATGGCCGTGTGACAATGCTGTTCATTCTTTTTGCCACCTGATACAAACATGTAAAACAAACTGGGGGTCAAATTGGACTAAACTGACAATCTGTTAGAGTCACTACAGACTTAAATTAACTCATGACCAACCTACCAACATTACATTTCTAAGCAACATGTATAATGCTTTCTATAAAGTACCAGAATGGCATTCAGTACATTTACATGCACATTTAAGTTGAGCTATTAGCAGTAATCGAGCTAAGGACTTAATTGGAGTTACTGAGAAATCAGGAGAATCGAATTATTCTTCTACTCCCAGACACTAGGTGGTGCTACACACCCTTTCACGTTCACATTGTTCAGGTTGGCACCATAGAAGAAAAACAATCCATAAACAAATATGGCAGATTTGAAACAGACGTGGTAGAAGTACAACAACACCAAACGGTGATATGGGCAACAATGATGCATCAGCTCAGGACATTTCGTACATACTGTACACGTGGCATGTCCAGGCCAGTCAGTAGTCAAGCCAAGGTTGGGTGGCGTTTACAAGCACAGCAGTTATGCTCAGGTTGATGTATAAATGACCCACTTTTTTTAACTAGCCCGCCCACAACTCGGGCTGCAAGAAATATATTTGAAAAGGACAACCTGCATTTTTAAAAATTAGTCAATGGTCTTTATGAACATCAAATGACCTTACTCACGTGCCTGCATTTATTTCTGTGTTAAAATTTGATGGCATTGCTTATACTGTAAGTCAATATGTCGAGAACATATGTTTGTCCTGCTTCATCATTAAAAACTTATCAACGTGCAGCATCTAAACCAGGGGTTGACAACCTGTAACACCTAAAGAGACATTTGAACCTGGTTTCCACAGAAAAGAAAACACTGGGAGCCGCTCATCATCTTTAAAAATTTCAGTGAATGTATCCCAAACCTTACTTTTTTTGTTTGTATGTTTTGGGAGCTTCTCCTCTCCCAACTTTATTTTCTCTCTTGCCCCCTCCATACCGTAGGATACTTCCGTTGTCACCTTCATGGAAATTCAGTCAATAAAGTGTATGTATTAATAATAGTAATAAAATAAGAAATGACCCGATCGCAACCCAAATATCATTAAAAATGATCTGCAACTGCGGATGACTACGGGTGACCGCAGGCGTCTGTTCACTTCAGGTCAGCCCGCGCATCACTGATGCACAGAGAAGCTCGATTAGAATTGCATTATCTGACTTGGTTAGTCCGACTCCAGTTCGATTCGATTACAGTCTGACTAAGGTGTTTATATGGCTTTTAAAACTTTGGTATTAGCCGGACTAAAGCAATAATTTTAATTTCTCTATGTGCGTGTGAACGTACTGACTGATACTTGGGACATTTCAAATGAATATTAGCTGATAATGTTAGCTTTGGCTGAAAGTTAGATCTTTGACAAATTTAGATAATCCAAGAGAACCTCTGTAGAATGCCAATGCCTAAATTGTGTCTCTACCAGTTTTGAACATTCACCAGCACCGTGTACATTTTAGTAAAGAAGTATGACTATATTTGTTAAGAGTAAGTCATCCTTTGCTCACTCTTGATAATAAAAGGATGGAATTCTGCTGTATGTTTTCCGAGGAAAGCTTGTTTGTTTTTCTGCCAATGACCTCAGTATTTGTATTTCTTGGACCTGTTGCCATTTTTGTTCAGATTTTTCAGGGCTCCTCAATTACTTTGTCATTCATCAGTTATCCTACTTAATCAAATAAAGCGGGCTTTCAGAATTTTAAAGTAGTACACTCCAAGGACATTAACAGTCAGTGTATTAAAGTACGTCAGTGCTCCAGTAATATAGTATTTATGATCTCAAGTATTATAGATGTTATTATTAATTAATTAAAAAATATTCTTTAATACAAAAATGATGCAAGGTTTACTTCAGACCATTCCTCATTGTAGTCATATACAGTTGATAATTAATTGCATGTGCAACCTGGTACAAGGTTAGTTTCCTCTAATTCAAGTCTCCATCATATTTAAGAAGATTCTCATCTTTGTTAAGCAAGCAGGAAAAGCATCTGTATCTGAAATGGCATGTAGTTTGCATGTCCGTTTTTTTTGCTTGAGCATGAATGCAGTTTGAGTGTTTCAGCCACCCTTGTACTCTGTACTGTTCTTGTCATCCTTTCACATGTACTGTTACTGAGCTGCAATGTGTGTGTTCAGTGTTTCCCACAGACCAAGTGGCATTGTGTGGTGCTAGAGTAGCCCCTTCCCACTCTGACACAAATGTGCCCCCACCCCCCCACCATTAAGATATTATTATTATTATTATTATTATTATTATTGTGAAGGAATTCACATACACCAGTTACTTATCTGTAGTTATTAAAAGTACTCTATTAGCTGTTAGCACAGTGCCAGGCTTACTTAGCTTTTCACAGAAGCTTTAGAGGCTTTAGTAAATTCTGTGTCATCAGGTGCTTCATTAGTTGTATTCCAGCCTTTGCATGTAAATGTCTTTAACACCTGTAGCATATGGAAGAATCTGGAACTTCTTGTGAACTGTAACTGCATGGTCCACCTTTACGCCACCACTCCGCATGTGCACATTTCTGTTTAACAATAGAGTGAGGGCGTAATTTAACAACAGCTGTATATATGTGTGGTACCGAAATATTGATCTCTTTCTCGTTCGCTTTCTATGTGTGAGCGAGAAAGACAGAATTACGTTGGGGAAAAAAAAAGCTGCAATCCATTTGTTGCACTTGGTTTTCATTCTGTGGTGCTGCGGCACAACTTTATGTATGGAAAAACTGGAGTTTTTTTTTTTTTTTTTAAATAGTTCACAGTTAATCACAGTCTTCAACTTCATGAACCAAAACTAGAACAGTTGGAGCCAGGCACAACAAACCCTGCCCCTTGCACAGATTGTAGCTTATTTTGGTATCATTCCAGGTAATGTCATATTTATGTGCGGTGATGTCAGCATATCAAATGCATCTCTATATGTGCCCAGTTTGAAGTAAATTGAAGCAATATGCTTTTGTAGACATTTAAAATTTCATGCATTATATGTAAATGAAAGAAGATTTAGTTTTAGTTTTATTAAATTCATACAAATTGTTTAAGTTTGATCTACTGTTCCCAAAATATAATCAGATTTATTCTGGATCACTGGGATTTAATAAAACCAATAACAATACAATGTCCTTTCCCTTTTTATTTTGGGTGGGGGGGGGGGTTATAATTTTCCATACTTAAAATGAGCAGAAATTGCACTAATTTCCTGAAACCCAATTGTGTGTCCCAAGAAAGTGTCTACCATTGAAATGTATGTGTTGTTTTTCTTTTTTTTTTTTCTACCAGTAAATTCTCATTATATCATGCATTGCGACATCCCCCTATCATATAGGATCAAATTCTACTAAGTGATTAATCTCAGATTAGGCAGAAGCCTGAGACTAATGGGACACTTATGGGACACACAATGTGACTGAAACACTTGCTTGGCATGCAGTGACAGATGCCAGCTTCTAAAGGCAGTCAAATTACTGAAGCATGTTGCTGGCAAAACACTGCCATTAATGATGTGTCAAAATGTATAAAAAGCATACCACATAAATCAGATTAGAAAGACAAAAGGAAAAGATGGATGACACTGGGCACAGTTAACTTTTTACATGGATGAAAAACTTTAAAACAATCTTGTGGGAAACTCAGTTACCTGAAATAAGTGGTAGTTTTTAGACTTTTAGATATTGAAAGATATAATATTGAATAGAAGTACTAATTGATCCCACAATTGGGAAATTGCTTCGTAACAACAGCACAGTTTACATACAAATAAAACAAAGTAAGATTGGCTATTGGCTGGAAAAGTCCTTTGTCAATGTGTTGAACTAGCTCTGGTTACTGTACAACCAACACAATCAAATGCAACCCTGGAGTCGTGTTCACAATAAACAATGAGGCTGCTGCAAGCAGTGATGCTAGCTCTAACTTTGATAAAACTATACATACAGCTAAATCTAAAGGGATCGCTAATGCTACACACTTGATTTGTTTACATGAACAGTGAAGTTAAAGCTGATGCTAATGCTAATCTTCATTGGACAATGACACAGTGCACATTACTACATGGAATGTTGTGTTCTATGACAAACTGAAAGTATTCGTCCAGTAGAAGTTCTGTGACCATCTTATTACTTTTCAATTCACTATGAAGCTGTTTTATCCTCCACCATTGCTGAAGGGCAGACCTGATGTATTTACATGTCATGCTTCTTGACTCATTGAGAATTTTCTCTTGGACAGCATTTCTGCTATGGTCTTTTTTTGTACATCTTATTTTCTGTGTGAGCAGCTAGGGATGGAAGTCATTGAAAGATCTTCACCATTCCTAGATATCTTTCAAAGACTACTCTGCTACAGAGTACATGCCTCACAAGGGGTGACACTGGTACAGTGCCTGTACCTGATACAGGACTTTGCACTGGATCACAGACCGGAAGCTTAGTCCAAAGAAAATGATTGGTCAGAGTTAGAAATAGATTAGAATGAAACATTTTTGAGTGTCAAAACCTGGTGGATTTCATTTACATTTTAGTTTGACACATGCATATTAGAAGCATTTTAAGGTTACAAAAGAAAAGTGTAATAATGCCTGACTGTACAGTATAGCTTTAAATATATCTTTGAGCTCTTAAGATTCAGGCAGATGTAGCTCCACTGCTGTACTTTATGACTTTTCTCTATGAATATTTAGTATTTTAACTGGACTGAGTGGAGAAAGCTGCAGATGGAAAGTGTGTATTTCCAATTGTGATATTTATTTCTGGCTCCTGTTGCTATCATTTTGTGTAAAGAGTCATTAAATGTACATTTAGATTTACATTCTGGTTATGAATTTATTAAGTGTATAGTAAGTATGCAGGCAAGCTCAGTGGAATTTGAGACAAGATGAGAATGAATATATATATATATTTTTTTTAATGCTTAGTGCTATTCTTAGTAAAGCTCAGACAAAGCTAAGTGAAGCACATTGAGCTTTCAACTACAGGGTCGGGTTACAGTTTTTGTTCTTGTCTCTGATTGTATCATTGTAGCTGCGTAAATCCAAAGTGTCAGTGGCAGAAATTGTACCCACTCACTCTTTGAACGACCTGTGTTAACAGCTGCATTCATCAGTCTGCTGGCTCACTGTGCATGTGCATATTTCACGTAGCTCATTGGCAGGATTAATTGCCAACAAGTCCCCTGTGGTCTAGGAATGCAATTACCTACTGACCCAAATCATTCTGTTGGCTAGAAGTCACTGTCTCTGTTCTGGCAATGTTACACCAGGGACCAGGTATTCACATAACCCCACACTCGCCTTTTGATGCATCCATACATCAGGGCATGCTATGATTTCATGTTTGTGTGCTTTTTAAGATCACAAAGTGGTGTAGTTATTACCCAGGGGATCTATGGTGGAAGTTTCCCATAAAGTATGAGACATAAGGTGTTTTATTTTTTATTTTATTTTATTTTTTAAATATATAACATTTCCAAACATTTCCTCAAAAATATAACAGTTCCACAAACAGGCAAGCTTGCTATATATTTTGCTTATATTATATTGTATTAAATTATTCCTATTTTTTAAAAATCCAAACAAATACAATTTGCTTCCCTGTCAATTGTTTCTTACGCCCTTGGTGATATTTGTTTTTACTGACATATTTCTTTATCAACGTGGTTTACTACGATGTGCTGCCAGTACCTTATACACCAAGGTACCATTAACAGAATGGTCATGTCTAACTTAAGATATTATAGTCCCCCATACGAACATTTCTTGTGGTCAGGAATAGAAAAATACTACATATAGCAATAAAATAACGGATCTATACAATTCAGTGCAATATCAGAACATGACACGGAATACATATATCAACAATGCTTGGGCCTACATTTTCAACACATGGAATTTTTGTTTTCAATTTTAACATTGGAATATTTACTTTTTATAACCAGGAAGGTAATGACGGCAGTAAACACAAGCCAATCATTTTCACGCTATCTCTTAGGTTAAACAAGAATTGGTACTCCCTGTTACATACAACCTATCTTTTTTAAGATGAGACAGTCATATTCAGCATGATGCATTATGCCTTCATTGCTCTGTATCATGGGTCAGTACCATTACTTTTACCAGGCTAGTCAGTCTCGGGATCCACTGTCCTCCATGTTTTAGATGAAACCCTGCTCCAACACACCTGATACAAATGATCAGATCGTTACCAAGCTCTGCTGAAGCCTGATAACGACCCACTGCTTTGAATCAGGTGTGTTTGTGCAGTGTGACATCTAAAACCTACAGGACAGTGGACCCCGAGGTCCAGAGTTACAGTAAAGGCCTCTGATGTAGATGTTTACTATTCATACAACTTATTTTCCTACTACCTACGTGGCTCAGAGTTTGGTAGCACTTATTACAGGGTTAGAACAAAAGATGACAAGTCTCAATTTATGCCAGAAATGAAAATGTAAATCAAATGGTAAAAATACAACCACATTTTTATTAATGCTTAATCCAAGCTATAATCTATTCTTAATCTATTGTTAATTCTAGCCAAAGCATTTTTTGCTTCCTTTTGGAGTCAGGGTACAGACCGTGCACTCTAACATTTATATGCCCATCTTCTGTAAACGCACCTGCTGCTGGTCTATGTTGAACTTCTACTACATAACACCTACTTATCGAATATGTTAATGAATGTTACTATTATGCCCTCAATGTGACAATACATTGCAAAAATTCCTTCTGATCACAGAAGGAATTTTACATTTTCATACATTTCATCTTGGTATGGATAGTTGCAGCCCAAGATGCAACTATTTGATAATTGCATCTAGGGCTGTAACTATGAAATATTTTTGTAATTGAGTATTCTGTCTGATTTTTTTTTTCATTGATTAATCGAGTAATCAGATGAATTCCATTTTTTAAAACCCTTTAATTTCTGATGCATCATTGGTGAGTGTTCTATATTTATTCTAAATATTCATAATTCTGAACATACAATGGAGCAAAACAAAGCAGTGAGTGAGACCAAAACTAAATGTTTTTACCATGGTTTCTAGTTTTGTTGTGATTTTCCTGTTTTTTTTCTCCACAATATCTTTATACATTTTTGACTGTGTAACTGTTGTTTGGAATTGAACCAAGTGCCAGAAATGTTTTGAACAGATTTTTTAAGAACCCAAAACAAAACCTGCTGGGCCAAAAGTCAAATACTTGTTGTACTTTGTTGTACAAGACCAGATGCACCTGTTATGTAGCGTATTTGCAAGTTTGAAAATGGTTGCTGGTAATTTACGTCAGCTTTTTCATTGGCATGTTTTTCCAATTGCAGATCAGGCTATTTTTAGTCAATATCTGCCAATTATGATCAGCAGCTGATTGATCGGTGCAACACTAGTATACTAATACATTACATTGGCTGTAAAAATTACTTTTGAGCCACGTACATTCTGTCATAATATTATTAACATCTGCTTCAAACACTTTATTCCCAGTGAAGAAAGTTAAAGCAAGGAATCAAATCAAATCATCTATTACATTTGTATCAAATGTAAATGTAGGTTTCCATAACATGATAGGAACTCTAATTTATCAGTATAGGTGCATCTTTTTGTGAGATGGTTGATGTTTGTTGCAGAGTAATTGCATGTTGTTGTCGTTGTTGTTTTTTTTTTTTAACCCAACATAAAAATGAAAATCAGTTATGTGGGATGTCAGTCACTTGCTCAAACTGATTAACCTATATTTGAATCAACCATGTCATGTCCAACAAACAAAAATACAAAGCCAAGGCTTAACATACTGTAATGGTAACCATTTATTGATGTTGATGTGCACTAATGCAGTAAGAATTAGACTTTAAAGCACTACCAATGTTATTAAAAGTGTATGTGATGAGGTGGACAGGACGTCTACATCCTGTTTGGATTGTCACAGCATAAAGAGAAAAGCTTCTTTGTCTTTCCAACTGTGCACTTTACTTGCTCTGTTCTCATGTCATGCCTAAATACAGAATAGGTTAGGGGTTATGGCCAGGGTCTTAGTGATTCACCCTACAGTCTGCTTCATTAATGGATTATCTAATTGTATATGCTGTAGCGTGCATTCTGGATCAGGCTTCACAGTGTGGCCACCCTCGGTGCCTTAAAACTATACAGGACTCGTTTGTCACTTGAGCTCTGTACTGGCTTTTTTAGGTTGCAGGCTGGTGGGATTTAAGCTGAGGGTGACGGGGACCTTACGTGTCAGGTTTGAGGTCACTTGTGTTAAGTTCAGACAGATCCAGTACCTTAGAGGCATAGCGTAATCTTTTAAATCCCTCCACTAGCCCAAGTTTCATTTGTTTTAGAAGCATAAAATTAAAAAGAGACGTTCAAACAAAGCCCTAGGTTTGAGTTGCCACCTTTCAGTTAATGCACTTCTTAGCTTGGAGTCTAGTACCACATAACTCAATATCTCATAAAGAAAACACAACAACAGTTGTCTCATGTTCAAGGTTCATCCTTTTCAACCGATAACAGATACAACTTGGTATTGATTTGTTGGCAATACTTAAATGTATTTCTTCTCAGAAAGGCACTGATGACTACAGTACATGTGGAAGACTCTGCAGAGTTAAGTGTTTTTGACAGGACTGCAGAGCTCTGTATCTTCTGGGTACTAGTATCTCTGAATTTCCTTTGTGTGACAAGAGTAAAGAGAAAATTACAAACTGATAAGGCTTTGTATAACGATAGTCCACTGTTGCTTTAACCCTCAAAGATGCTAGTGAACAGAAGCATCTGCGTCTGGACGAGTTTGATATGGGTTTAGTTTTGAAACTGTGTCAAAAAGATATTACGTAAAAATGGGACTGTTTCAGTAAAAATCCACGTCAGCATGGCGGTGAATGCAATTTACCTGCTACACCACTATATGCACTGTAAGCCAGTCCCACCAGATACAAGAGAACAATAGAAGAAGTAGTGCGCATGCGCTCACACACCGGATACAAACAACAATAATAACATTGCCACCCAAACCCTTTCACCACTGATACTCTGTTGTTGGCCAGTGTCGCTGTGTTGTGACAAGAATGAATGCTACGGGTGCAAGGCTGCTGCTTTTTCTGGTCACGTGGTAATGATGTGGGTGTGAACACACACAGATACTCATCAAGATGGATACAGAAACGGCAGCGTATCCAGATCTTCCTACTCTGAGACCCCTTTTCTAAAGAGATCATTTTGGGGTATCTGCAAGACCGGTCCCATTTTGACAAAAGGCCAATCCGCTAAGAAAGTTTGTCGGTTTCACTCAAACTCGTTTCCATGCAGAAGGGATCTGAGATTGTTTAAGAGCTCGTGGACTCCTTTATACCTGAAGTGGTGTATAGTGAATGTGGCCAAAAGAGCCAAGGCACTGGAGCCTCAACAACAGCAGTAATAAACAGCAAATACTGCAAAGATAATATTAATTCTTTTTTTTTTGCCTCTCCTATAAACAAAAAAACAAATTTTAATGTTTAATCTTGAAAACCTGATGTGTACTGGTCAAACATACAGCTTTATATTTGGGTCCATCCTACAGCTGTAAATAGTATGATGTTTAATTTGTGTCAATAAGTTCAAAGCATGGTTTTGCATCTTTGTCAGTTAAGGTTGTTGCTATTTTCTTTTATTACGACTCCAGACTTCTTCTTTGTGCTCCCTGACATTTTGATTGTGGTTTTGACACAAATATGGCTTGTGGGGGTGGGTTTTCCTTTGGTGGGTTACTATTGGTTTATTTATGTTTGATGGACAGCTAAGTAAGCATATGAAGCCACTCTGGCCACAGTAGCTACTCTGCTTCTGATTGGATACACTTACTCAACTGTCCGTTATACATGAATAAATTAAAACTGAGAAAGATGCAAAGGCAAATATTTTACAAGATTTGTGTTTTTTTTCATTACAGTCTGAATAGTGTTATTGTTAAGTTGTTCTCAAAAAACAAACAAAAAAAATACAGTATATACATACATACATACATACACACACACACATAGTTTATACCTTGATGTCCTTTGTATATGAGCTGACTTGGTGCAATAATGAAATCCAGTGTAGTACTGAAGCTACCCGAGCTAAGAGAACCTTTTAAATGTTTACACATAAATATACAAGTACTCTTCTATGAAAACAGGTTTGGTTATGCAACAGTGACCTTGTGATGCCTCACTTGTGATGGACAACATAACATGAGATTAAAGATTATATTGTTGCTGCTTTGTTTTGTGTTTTTGTATGTTTAATGATGATTGCAAAACCGGTAGAGGCCAAAAATGAGTAAAATCAGATGGTGAGAATAAACATTTCCAAATATGACCGATGTGTCAGATGCAAAACAGAAACATAGGGTTTGGTACTGTATGATGAACACATTAAGAAAAATATGCTAGTTGTTAAAGTAAATTACCCAGAAAAGCTATAATTTGTGATAATGTATTTCTCCTAGCTCTGACCAGTTGTGAAAGTATCTGCTTGCACTAATCATTACTGGAATATGTCAATAACAATCAGTGAAATTTAATGTGAAGTTGTATGAGTGCATCATAAGCAAGGGTGAAGTGCCATTCGTAGGGGTGGGAGAAAAAAACCCAATTCACATATGCATTGAAATTTTTTGTTTTATGATTTTTAAATCATATTGATTTTTTTGTTCAAAAATATTTTTCCCCCCATATATAAATTCATTTTACATACCTGCAAACTAGTCACCTTTCGGCGAAATTCGCCGTTTTGATCCCGAAATAGGTCACTTACGTGAATCGTGTAGATCCGAAGAGTTTTTTTTTTTTGGGGGGGGGGGGGGTAGAGACAGACTACAGAGCTATATTCTATAATGTTGGTCTGTCTCACTCTGCCTGTCGTTCCCACTGAGATAGCCTACAGTACATACATCATACACTCTCAATGGTCATTCCATGACTGCCAGTTACAAAGTTAAAACCTAGTCGCGTGCGAGATCTCGTAACGTTAACGCGCGAGTATGAAACTTTCACATTCCAAACAAACGAAACTGTCACGTTCACTGTCGCGGCCTCGGATTTGGAGTACCTGAACAACTGCGCTGTGAAGTTTTTTTTTTTTTTTTGCTGTGCTGACTGCAACGTGTGCTGAGGTAAATCCAGAAACATTTTTGTTGGTTTTATGTCATAACTGAGTGCGATAGATTGCATATCTGCCGACCTTTACGCATTTTGACACCAAACTACGCTGCTACGATTAATCACTGCAAAATACGCATAAAGTTTTTTATTTTATTTTTTTATTTATTTATTTAATCCGTCAAAAATGAAATTTCTGTTCCGTCAAATCTATCCGCTGACCGAATTTTTTTCACGCTTTATTTTGGTCGAAAACCACCACAAAACCCTTTCCTTTTTCTGGTTTTTATTTATTTGGACCTGAAGAAGACCTATTTAGGTCGAAACGTCGTCCACTTTTTTATTTTTATTTGACTTTCACGGGAGTTTTCCGCCCGGCTTCGGCGGAGATTTCCGTGTTAGCTAGCTTCTTTTTCTTTTCTTTTTGTCTCTCTTTTCTTTGTTAAAATTAAAATACGCACACTCACACACACTACACAACACAGGACACACAGACACATACATATATAAAATAAAATGCAGAATTTTACGGACGGAGAGGGCTGGACGGTGGTCCGCAGGGGACGACGGCCAGGTCGCTTCGCGCCCGTGGAGTGGGAAGGGGGACGCCGCGGTGGGGATGATTTTCTCCGGGGGACGGACAGTGCATTTAGGGCTCCGTGGTTTCACAACGCCGGGGTCCGCAACCACTATAACCCCAACCTTGAGCCAGTGCCACCCCGGAGGATTATCCCCACCGGTCGCCCCCAACCCCTCATCCGGACTTATGCACAGGCGGTGCGGGGAACACGGGGAGGATTTCGCCGTGCGCCTGGGCTGCAACGGGGGGAGATGCGGGGTCCAAAAAACATGGCGGACTACATTAAACCTACGGCCCGGTTTAAACAAATTACACATGATTTAATTAGAGCTGTTCACCACGACGCCAATGTGAGGGTTTCTGAGAATGAAAAAAGACCTAGAACAATCAATGAATTTCTGTTCAGTTTCTGTGCAGTTTTGTTCATAGTTTGAGTAATGAAAGTAATTCTCTCAAAATTGCAAAAATAAAAAGTGCATGATTTATTAACTGAAATATTGTCTTTTGTTTGGTAGCACCCGCGGGGGGGGGGGGGCAACGATTAGTTTGTCACCTTTTTTAACCCTCATGAGTTTGCAGGTATGATTTTAAGCTGGATGGGAAAAAATTACCACTTGTAAAAACCGTAGACGACTGTATGAGTCACTCAGATGTATAATATGCAACACGGAATTCACAGAAATTACCTCACTGAAGGCAGACAGATGACAACTAGCTTATTATTATTAGCTTCAACAACACACCAGCATTAAACAGAATTAACTTATGCACAGATAAACAATACACTATTCTAATATCTATTCCAACTGTATCGTGTTATTAATCTTACCTTGTGTCATTTGCACACAGTAATAAATCAAGAGTATATGAATCAGAGTTGGGGAAAAAAGAGGGTTAAATGGCAACCCAGCGGCTAATTCTAAACACGGAGGTGCGTTCAGGACCGTCATAACATCTCTGGTACGTTCAACAGTGCGGGGTATCTGAGAATTTGAGAAAATTAGTTGTTCCTGAATAAATATAGTTAAACAATTAAAGTGTGTGGGTTTTCTAACAGAGGAGAATAGCAGATTTGGACATGTACACTTTAAAGTACACTTTATTATGAAGTATGTTAATTTAAAGGCTCCTATTTGTGTTATGAGGAGATAAATGGAGCAGATTACTTACCAAAGTCAGTTTCAAATATATTACTGCTGAATAAATGTGAACTGACTCACATATGATGCGCATTTTTTTTGGGGGGGGGCGGGGATATGACTCCTGATATGATCTCTAGTCACATCATTCAGCTTTTTCACGTGGTCTGGTGTTAAAAGGCAAGTGAAGAATCAGGAATATTGGGAACATTGAAGAATCGCAATTTAAATCGAATCGGCACCTAAAAAAATTAGAAAAGAATCAAATCGGCATAAAAGCATATTGTCCCAGCCCTAGCCATTAGTGAGTAAAGCTGCAACAGCATACTTACAACCAACTTATTTTTCCAGATTTAAAAAAACAAAACAGATAAAACTGGAAGCAAAGCAAGTATATGTTTCCTGGTAGGATCATACTTTCCATCAAGGACTTGATTTATAGCAAAGTTGATCTCTGTCAGACTTGCATCCAATCTTGCAGTCAAGAGGGTCATCTGATGTGTGTTGACCTATTCTGGGGTATTTAGTGAGGTCCAGAGCATTGTGGCTCACATAACCCTCTCATGAATGGTAGGTGGACAGCTATAAATCTGTTGAGCCACTTGTTTTCTGTCAAGGATACTCTCTTCACTAAAGTGTGCTCTCAGGCAGATTCAGTGATTCTGTACCATAACATGTTCAGGAAAGGTAACTGGCACTAATTTAATCTCAATGTGCTTTTCACTCAGCTTGCGATGCTGTAAAGCGGAGGATATAAATACACCATAAAGGCAACAGAAAAGGCCAAGGTGTTTTCAGGGATATGTATTTTTCATTGGTTCGGTATGCCTTTTCAGCCTGTAAACATTGAAACCCAATCAAACTGCCCATTGTAGGAGCACTTGTGTACTCAGTGGAAATGCACCCTGCTGTACCTTGACTTCAGCAGATCTGTCGGGAAAAATGTTTGGGTTTGCTGTCGTTAGAAAGAAAACAACATAAGTATTTAAACACATCAGGCGCAGCCTGTTAAAGTAACAAAGTGCGGTCTGAAGAGGATAAAGGTTGGCAGAAGCGTTACTCACATATGCACTGTTTTTAGTCTCTTTGAAACTCGTTCATCATAACCTGATGAATAAAGACCTTTTCAGGGCCTAAATTACATTTCTTTGACAGATTGTGGCTCTTTAGAATGTGTTAATGGTCTAAAGTACTTGGATGATCACTTGTGTTTGATAGCAAATTACTTTATCTAAACGTTTAATGGCTTTGATAATTTCAGTATTTAGCACATTGTGTTTTTCCTTTACTTTAAATGGCTGAGAATAGCTCAAGCTAAGTTATCATAATGGGTTGGCATTGAAGAAAATTGGCCAATTTTGTTTGACAATTCTACAAAAATGTCACGACATTGTCTGATGGTCTGGGGTCTAATGTAAATACATTCCCCTTTACAGGGTATGCATGGTTAATTAGATCCAGTTGTGTAAGGCTAGATCCAGCAGTGGAAAAGGAAGGTTGATTTAGATTGTTTAAGTCAATTCCAGTGTATTTTTAATGGTTGGGTATTATTTAAGTTGTACTGATTCAGGCTCTGCTTATCAGCCACAGTTGCAAAATAATAACTAGTTATTCAGAACTGACTCCAGAGAAACTTATATTTAAAGGCAGGGCATGCTATATCTGTATTTTCTGGATCAGATCTGGATTTTTTTTTTTGCTTCCGATCCCTTTTTCTTAGGATTAGTTTTGCCAATGCTGATTTGGATAGATTTGGAGTCAATAATTATAGGTCCTTATTGCTATTATTTTACTTGAGATCACAGTTGGGCTCAATGTGGAACCTGAACCAAAATAAGTCTGACACCTTTGACTTCAGGAAATTTAGTATAATTTTTCCACTTTACAGATTCATATTGTGGACCAAATTAGAACCATTGGCAGGCCGGTTTTGCATTCTGTTACTGATGCATGGATCAGTGGGATACTTTTGGATTGTTTTACGGTTGGTCAAAAAAAGTGTGTTTTGGGTCAAAAGAATGTGGGTTGGGTCCAGTCAGGTAATTTTTCAAAAGCCCTGTGGATTGAAAAACAAAACAAAACATGACTCGTACATCACTTAGGGCTTCTGCTGTTGTGCATCAAATTTTCCTTTTGTCTACCTTCTGAAATGTTAATTTGAGGGGCCTGGATATTTGTTTTTTGTCGTAATGTACATTCTCCTTTATAACAGAGCAAAGTGAAATCCCCTTTTGCAGTTTTGCCTACAATAATTGCTAAACTTTGCATTGCTGGTAAATGGATACATTTTTATTTGTGTCACGTATTACTTATCAAGAGAGTGTTTCCCCACTATTTTTTTATCCCCATTAGCTGCTGCAGACCACAGCAGCTACTCTTCATGGGGTCAATAACATAAACAAAGCACCACAATTTCTCACAAGTCGCTCCAACAGAGAGAATGTACATACACTCAACACCACAAAACAAAAAAGCAATTTCAACAACAAGCACATACTACATAACAGGCTGGAGAAGTACATTTTACATTCTTTATATTTTTTCTTCTTATTTTTCATTTACGTGAGAGAGCACTGTGACATCTAAACAGAAAGATCATTTCAATCATTAGAACTAGAGTTGGATTGATTTCCAGTTTGACCAATGCAATTTGGTGTAGAAGCTCAGACTGGCTTCTTTTATTACCTACGCCAGGAAGGTATTAAATTTGAGTCCATTTGTCTGTTTGTTTGTTTGTTTGTCTCTCTGTCTGTCAGCAGGATTACGCAAAAAAGTTCCGAACGGATTTCAGGAATGATAGATAATAGGTCAAGGAAAACCCACTACACTTAGAGCAATGAAGGTCAAAGGTCAAGGTCACACTAAAGGTCAACATGTAAATCATATAAGTGGTAATATCTAAAGATTTAGACAAGATAGAATCTCATGTGTTTTTGCATTCACATCATCTCACCTTCAGAAATCAGATGGGTCAACGCCTATGGCTCCATCATGTCACGTTTTGACGTCATATGATGCCATATCAAGCCTATTATTTTACATATTATATTATGTATATATTTAAGGTTACTTTAATTTATACTCTAAGTGATTATGTCAATCACATTTCATTTAACCCACAACTATATTTGTTTATATGTAATATACAGTGGTACCTCTACTTACGAAAGACCCAGCTAATGAATAATCCAAGTAACAAAAAACCTTTACCATATTTTTAATCTCTGGATACAAAAGAAAATTATATTTACGGAAGGAAACCAAAACCCAGAGACATAAATACAGTACTGTATGTTACTACGTAATGTACCTAAATACATCATGTACGTAATGTATGTATGAATTAGGCTTTTTACATGTAAAAAGCGACTCTATTTCCACAAAAACACTTCTGAAACAAATTAATATCGGAAGTAGAGGTGCCACTGTATATATTTTAACAGGAACTGTTGTTCGTTTTCCAAAGTGAAGACAGATATTGTGGTTTTGCTTTCATTTATCACAGGTCATCATTTGCAGTCTATACTAGTATATGTCTAAACAGACAGACAAGCCAACGGGTAGATACTTTGCAGTTGGTCTGTTTTTGAAATAATAGGAGGTTAGCATATTTAGGTACCAATCAGCAGAGCCGAAAATTAACTTTTTTCTTTTCTGGTACTTGACATGTATTTGGTTCAAACTGGGGCTGTGTTTTGGTTCAAATCTGGGTATTTTTAGTGTGGGTACATTCACAGTAATTAAATGCCTCTTAGCTATGAATGTCTTTAGATTGATTGTATTGGTGTCTGTTTGATTTATTAGGGCAATTACTTTACTGCTGTACACACTCATATGTGTGTACAGCGCTTCAGTTTGTGTCCAATTTTAAAAAGTTGCTGATTCCATTTTAGACTTCCTAAAAATTAGACCACATGAATGTAACTTTGTGTTTGTGTGTGCAGAGTATACAGAACTGACAATCCTGCCCTTTTTCTTTACACACACATGCACCCACACAGGGAAATTGCAAAGTTCTTATTAAAACAGCAGCTACAGTGTGTTTGATTTAGCCTTTTTTGGTCTTGATTTGGTGGAGTTCACATTTAAAGATCACAGGAAGCTTCTCGGAGTGGAGTCAGTTTCCAAACATTGAAAAAGTATCAGTGTTAGAACAGAAGTATCATGACATTTCAACTTAGTTTGCTGGCCTGGCAACAGTTTGCAACTGACAACCTCGCCTTTAAACTTCTATGCCCGTCTAACTTTAAATTTTTTACAACTCCTTGACAGATCTGCCAATGTGTGTTTTCACAGCTCATTGTTTCTTGGGTGTCATTGCACAGGATTTGTGTGAGAACTTAAATGTTTTTGTTTTGTCTGTGACTCATAGACTGCGAGATTCAAATAAATCATATTTTGAGATTGATTTCAGTTTTGCTCAAGGAAAAAAAATCCAACAAATTTTAGCAATTTTTTATTTATTTTTTTTACATTTTCAGAAATGTTGCTTTTTAATTTTTTACCTGTAGAACACAGCAAGTTTTTCCACACAAGAATTCCTGCTGTGAGGCATGGATTAGCTGAAAAGTAGTGCATCATTTCATCTGAGGTTAAAACAATTTATTTGAATACATATATAAACCTCATACTAGTGGAGCAGATGTAAAGATGGAGAAGTTGAATGAGGATAGCTAGAAATGTTCTTCATTTCTGTTTATTTTCATTCAACTCAACAATAATGGTATGTTTATACAGTGGAGGTTTGGCCTTGGTGTCTTGATGTGGCACTCACAGGGAACCTGACAGCAGCTTTACAAGGGAGGGATGAGCTTTTATTGTTTGTACCTTCAGTAAAATGCATGTTGTGCTGAAAATCATGAACTCTGTGAAATGTTCTGAGGAAATGGGACATTGTTTAAGAAAGTGCTGCTGACTTTTCTTTGGTGAATGCAAAAAGCCACTTGACTAGCAACATTTGTACCTCTTTACTATCTACTAAGAAAATAGTGGTGCTATCGTGTTATTATTATTTAGTCAAATATGAGAATAATTTTACGTTTTGTTTCTATTAAATGCATAATTATTCACACTAGTCACACAGCGTGGTGAGTGTTACTTTATTGAAGTGACTTAGCTTTTAACTTGAATAAAAAAAAATGCAAATGCAAGAAAAACAATATACCAATGATAAATAATGTGCAAACAATACTAAAAAGATAACACAAGTAATAATACCAGAACTACATGTATGTAACACAAGCTCTAACATGAAAATAACTAATTAGTAGAAGACATAGCATTAGTTATAAATAACAAATTAATAATGAAGAATAACTTAATAATGGAAAAACTGAAATAATTCAGAATAAATAAATGACAATGAAGAAATATGTAATTAATTATGGGAAATAACTAACACGAGCACACAGAGGAATAACTAAACACTAATGCAGTACTGAGGTATTTCTTCAGTTATTTATATGTATACAGATGTTAAGTTGTATTAATCACTATAGTGTATTATTGTGCTTCACCGTTCACTCTGCAGTCTGAAGAGAATCATGACAATGGTCTGCGTCAAATCACACCGGTACAGAGTTAGTTCATCAGCATCATTTCCCTAGAGGAGGGCATCAAGACAACCTGGTTAGTTTCCATCTATCTTGTATGGCTACTCAACATGGTATGGAAAATCAGCGCCTCTGAAAATAGGAAGCGTCTGCCAGAACAAGGAATACTTCTTCAAGAAATACTAATTAACATTAACACAGCGCAAAGAAAACTCTAGAGAAGTTTAGAAAACACTTACTTGTCAGTTGCATGTTCTAAAAACATTGTATTATACTTGCAAAAAAAAAAAAAAAAAAATTCTGCATAGATAACAATTCCAAACTGGCGCCCACCACCAGTAATTATGATGCGAGTACAAAGAGATTTTTGCCATTCTAGAGGGAGAAGGGGAGTGTAGGTGTATTAATTCCTATTCCTTCCTGCTTCCTCGACTTGGAAGTTCAGATTTAGAAAAATAGACCCCCCCACCCCCTCAAAGAAAGGAATAAACAAGAACTGTCACATTGACTGACGCCAATCGCATGTAGCATCTGTGTTCCCACTACTGCTCCCTATAGTATATGCCACACTGTGGCAATGTGGGAAACTGACAGTGTCAATTTATCAGAACAAAAGCATTCCTCAGCAAGAGGAATACACGTCTCTGGGCCCTGGAGACAAAAAATCATTCCACCCCCACCCTTACCTGTATCTAAACAGAATGTAGGACATTCACAACACCAGAAATAGAAATTTCAGTCACAATTATAATATTAGAGTTTATCCCCTGCAGTCAAAAGTTAGTGTCTCACTTTAGGAGTTACTGCTGTACTTTTAAGGTAACTTTCTAAAGGCAAACTAGAGCTAAATTAGATGAATTCAATCTCTGAACAACCGCTGCAACCTAGGACTGGACCAGTCATTGCAATTGGTTCCAGTTCATTCCACCTCAAATAAAAATTCATGTTAATTTTTACACAATGATGCATTATACACAAATAGTGATGCATTATACAATATTTATTTCAGTTTAACAGCATCATCTGAACCAGACAGCACCCACACAAGAGTAAAAAAAACTGTATACAGATAAAGGATAAATGTTTACTGCTTTCATTTTCAGATGCTTATTAACAGCTTGTTGCTTTTTAGGTGTCTGATCCTGTATTTCCAACCTCTGCCTTGTGTTAAAGTTTCGGTAAGTACTCACTTTTTCAGCTTTCTACCACAACTCACTGCATTCACACAAGCATTTGAAACACTGTCAAACCTTTCTATCTCTTTTTTTGTAATTGTTTTTAATTTTCCTATTCATTTTTACTGCACACAAGACTTTATTCATGCAGCATTTCATTCCAGGTGGAAGCACAATGTGTTGCATAAAGTGCGAGGTACCTGATGCAACCAGAAAACTATATAGATATTAATCAAAAGACCAGACATATGTATTGAAACCCTGAAATAAAAATTAAATGTGGGTTTTCTTGACAGTTTTATCCCAATCACTATTTCTTCTTTTGCTCTTAAGGGTAGCATATAAATTAGCTTGATTAAGACTGGCCTGGGAACGCCCCCTTTCGGAAGTGACCAGAGACACGGCATGACAACATGTACGTTATGTGTAATAAATCAGAGTGAACAGTATATATACGACATTTACTGAGGTGCTGCATTGTTGTCGTCCACATCTTCTATTGATTTTGTTCTTCTACTACATCTGTTTCAAATCTGCAACATTTGTTTAGTTATTGTTCTTCTTCGATGGCACCAACCAGAAGGATGCTAATGTAAATGGCCGTGTACGTAGCACTACCTAGTGTCTGGGAGTGGAACAGTAATTTGAATTTCTCTTGCTGGCATGTAAACTTGGACTTCGAGGAAATTCCAGTTCGGGCCTTAATTGGAGTAAGGCAATGATTTGAATTTCTGTTGGTTGGATTCATACCAAATTGGGAAAAATAAGTCCAAGTTCAAATTTTTAAAATCTTTTTTTTTTCTTTTTTTTTCTTTCATTTACTGTTCATGACAGAAATTTGAAATGCCTATAAAATTGTATTTTTTTTTCAATTTACTTCACACTTGGCACATATATAGAGGCAACAGATATAGTATGCTGCCATTAGCACATACATAAAGATGATGCCATCAACTGGACTGATGCCAAAGTAAGCTACAGTATGGAGCAGGGATTGTTGTCTGGCACAACTTGTTTGTGTATGATGTTTTTTTTTTTTTTTTTTGACGGGGTCACCTTGTGAAGTATTATGAGTGAAGTGTAGTTCAGTCGTAGTTTTTGTCTATATCTTTTACTGTGTAGGTGAAAGCAGGATCTCACACAAATTTATCAATAAACCAGATTGCCTTGGTTACGATTACTGAGCCTCTGTTATTGTTTTGTTTTAGAACACTCAGTTATATTAGAAACAACCCGGTTAAATAACATGGGATGTTAGACACTAACAGCTAGTGTTTTCTAATTAGACCCTGAGGAGTTTGAGGGAGAGAGGGGAACTTTTCCTGTTTAGAGTGTTGGTTAAAGGCAAATAATGTAACATCTCTCACTTGCATTTGTAAACAGAGCTGGTCAAAAGTGGCTTCTCTTCTCCACCCAGAAAACCACACATGAAGAGAATGCTGATAGTCGGATAAAAAGCTGTGAAACGAAAACATCAAACTGCATCTCCTCATCAGTCATAGCTGTTTCATTGAAAAACATAAACAAATGCACCCAGACCTTTGCAAAGCGCTACAGGAATGTTCTAGAAGATGAGAGCAGGTTTATTTTTTACATTGAACTTATTACACAATGTTACTGACTGATGATACAAACATATGGTACTAATAAAGGTCCAAACTGCTGTGGATGTTCGGAACCAAAGGATAAAAAAGGAAATACATCGTTATGATGTGAGGTGTGATGATGTGCTGTGCAAGGTGCGCCCACATTTTTCAACCCCATTCCATTTAACACCGTAGTTTTACATGGTCACTGTTTTTTTTTTTTTTTTTTTAAATTGTTGTTCATACAGACAATATTGATTTGTAAATGATTAATCAACAATTTTGAGAACAAAGTTCTTTATTTGAAGCATAGAAGTAGAACTTAGTGAAAAGTACTATTGCTTAAAGGGCTTCATTGAGCTGAAATTTCAACTTAAAACATCTCAAGATATATTTAAAAAACATTGTAAATTAAAAGTGCTTAAGGCTCCAAACTGAACATCTCTATATTTGAAAATCTGAACAGCTCCATATCTGATGGACTATCCTCCATTGCAACCACATGCCCCTCAGATGTAAGTATGAGTATGATGTCAGTATGAGTGTGCGTGATGCACATGTCTGCGCTGCAAATGACAGCTGCAGAGGATAGCTGTTAGCATATAGCTAATGCAAGTGTATGTGTTGACAACTAATTAGAACATTATTATAACATACTCACAGTTAGTCACACTGAAAGTCCTGTCATGTTTTACACCATCATACGGGTAATCAGTGATTAGCCTACGCAAGTCTATGTATTGACAACTAATTAGAACATTATTGGAACGCACGCAGTGACGCGCATGACTCTTGGCTCTCATGCACGACTACATACAACCCAAACCACGCCCATTTGCATGAACTGGCAAATAGTGAGTCCAGGCTCTTGTTGATCACCTGGAGGCTTGTAGAGTTGTGGACATTTTTTATCCCAAGGGCTGGTCGCACCGGTTCGGCATCAAATTTTTTTTAGTCACACCTTTGAGAAATTTGGTTGCATATGCAACCAAATTGGTCAGAGTCTAGAGCCCTGGATAGATAGATAGATTTTATGAATCTAATCTAGACGGCAAGACGACACATGCGCGTTCTTTCCAATCAGAACCATCTGTACCTCCAGCTCTTAAAGCTGAATTAACTAGAGCGGAATAAACTCGTTTCCCATATAAATGCTTATTCGGAATTAACATGTCCATGTAAACACGAAGGAAATGGCTCTAATTCCGAATGACTTTATTTGGACTAAATTATTTGTAATTAAAAAACTCCACGTAAATGTACTGATTGTTTCTATAAGAAAATGTTACATACAGCACCATTGCTCCACTATATCAGTGCATTCAGTGTGAGTTCAAAGCTACTCATAAAACACTAGTTTACATGAAAATGCTAAGTAGAGTTTTCTTAAGAGTTTTCTTTTACTTTTACCAGAAATTTTACCAGAAAAAAGTAGTGTATCCAGTGATAAATAGTTAACGTTCTTTTTCACAAAGAACAAAAAAAATCTTTATTGTCATGACACAAGGACAACTGAATTGACTAGCTGGGTTTCTTTGTGTAGTGAATGCATGTATGTCATACAAATTTGGCTGAAGGGCATGAGGTGGCCTCCGTGACGTACACTCCATGTCCCCATGACTGATTAAATTCAATTAGCCATGGTCATGAGGAAAGCAAATCATGTGTTTCGTGTGAAACAGTCACTAACCTTCAAATGAAGCTTTGTACAGTTAGATTTTTTTTTTTTTTTAGAGTCTTTAGATATAGTATATCATCTACTGTTTGTACTGCTTCATCAAAGTCTTCCCACTCATAGAGTCCAGTGACTGAGATGATGTATGAAGTGGGTGGAACTTAAAAGGTTTGTCTTCAGAAAAGCCAAGAATGTGATTTGGATTTAATGACTTAATGCCTTGTACGAACCTGCAGTCAGCTCAAGCCATGGTGTGTCTGATATGGTCAGTGTTTTGGAAACTGCAGCAGAGGAACTGTTGTCTGCGTCTGGAATCAAAACTCAGCATAAAATTCTGCATTTTCCCTTTAATCCAGAGCCTCATCAAGACCCGTTAGCTTAATGTTTAATTTGCAGCTCAGAAGGCAGAAGAGTGGACTTGGTTTGGCACACAGTGCTCTTTTTTATCGAATCCAATCATTTTGAATTGGGAATTAATTCGTATTGAATGGGACTGCCAAGGAATGAAAACTACAGCTTTATCTGATGGTCATGGTCATGAGGCTTAAATGTGGAGGCTGAAAAACATTTAAATGATATATGACCGTCAGGGTGACTGTCTCCCGCTGACCTTTTGTCACTTGACCAAAATATAAAGGTCATGCAGTGACCTGTTCTGTTCTTGTTGTTATGTTCCAAACACATTTAAGTGACAGTGACAACTGAAACCCTGTTTGTCACATACTATATCTTGTAACTTGAGGTTTTAACTCATGGTTTTATTATGTGTATGTTTGAGAGCCATGTTAGTGATGAATTTCCACATTTACATTGGATAATAAACCACTTGCTGATCCATATTCATTCCATATTAAACTAAACTTTAACTGCAAATAGGATTTGTAAAAAAAAAATAAAAATACATACATTAAAAAAAAGTAGTGGTTCTTACATTTTATTTGTACAATTAGTATTTCCAATTTTTTCTGTGTAAATAAAATGGCAATATAATTTTCTTTTATCTCAGACATATGTGTAAGTACAGTATTTCACACCTTTTTGGTGGAAGTAACATGACAAAACATGTCAGGTGAGAAATACCTACACATATGTCTGAAATAAAAGAAATTACTAACTTAATTTAACAGTAAGATATAATGAACATTCTACAGATATTATTATTTGAGGAAATGAGGATTATTTAACATTAACATGATAATTGTCTCCATTCATTTGTATAAACAACTAGGTGAAGTTAATAGAAAAAATAGTCAGGGATGGATTAAAAAAATTATTTGATTTTGGATTAATTTTATTTCTATTTTGCCTTATCGATTAATAGCAGATGAGATACATTTTATAGAGCGGGACTGTGAGTATATAACTCATGTACTGCCAACACTAAAGTGTGGCCAGCTCTGTCTCGCAAGGCCCTTTGGGAGATGGGCCACCTCAAATCTGCTTGCGATGGCTCAGATGTGGCATTGTGGCAGAAGTGTGGGGGAAAACACCTGCACAGCCAGTAATCTCAGCCTCGAAGTCGTAGTAACGTTCTGCCCGGACTGTCTGGTCAGCAGAAGCTCTCTGACGCCGGTTACAGAAGCCACTCATTCTAATATTAACTTGAAGCTCAAGGGGGGGGGGGGGGGGGGGGGGGGGGGGGGGGGGGCTGTACAGCAGTGGAGTGGAAGTTAGAGGAATTGTAAAATGTCAGTTTCACTTTCACTTCACACCGCTCTGACAATCACAAAATGTTACCCACCTATCATGTTATTGTGACCCTGGTAGGAATTCAATAAAGAAAAGAAGTCCTGTAGTGCATTTGTCACTCAGTTTAATGTTTCAGTAGTGAGCTATTAAAGTCATGTCATATCTGCCACAGTTAAGATAATCAGAATTTTAATAAATTTTATGTGTCAAAATTTTTACTTGTTCTTCATAGGTTATATGACAATAATTACATTATTATTTGACAGTGGAGGCATTAACAAAAGAGACAATAATATGGCTAATTGTCATTTTTTTGAATGACATTTAATTGTCAACTCAGATTATGATCATCATGACAGGTGTAATGAAGCTGTTAAATCTAGAAGTAAGTAGTAAAAAATGATTTAATACATTGATGTTATTTCCAAATGTGATGATGGAAGTAGCGTACAACTGAGGTTTCTATCTCACTTCTTCTCATCTCTGTTGAGAGTTGTGTGGCACTGATCGCAAGAAGCAGCAGGTAAAGATGCTTATTAGGTGAAGCACGAGTGAACGGTTCAATTATTCTGGAAAATGCTGGTTACTTGGGTGTTGTTAGAAGATGTGGGCGCAACTCCAACTGTCTTCTGCTCAGTTTGCTCCAAGGTGGATAAAACGGGGTCATTTTTGACGCCATTGTCTCAGGGTAGTTTCTGAAACAACATGGATGGAAGAAAAATTAACTGTGATGATTAACTTTAGTTCTTTTTTTGTTAATAATGGACTTTGGGTGGGTCGATTTCTGACCCACTTGACCTCCTGGACAAAGAACTAAAAGTAATTGAATGTTTTAATAATCTAGTAGAAAAAGTGGATAATGAACCTGTGTATAAATTGTTTGCAGATAAGATGTGTGTTTTTTTTTTTTGGCCAACAACAAAACCATACAGTCAATAAAACCTTCCGCAGTATAAGACTATCTATGGGAGAATGGCTTACTAAGATTTTATTATAGAAACAAAGTCACAGTTCGTCACAGATTCAAAATTGTGTTTGTGTCGGTACTCTTTGGACCAGGACAAACATACATGTGCCCAAAGAACAAGAAAAGACCAAGGCATTCTCTGTTAAAGCAATATTACGATCTTTTTCTTTTTTTTTTTTTTAACCCTGTGTTCATTAAAGTTTTAAAACTACGTATTTCATTGCATTTCATTGTTCTTCAGTAAGTGAAACACATTTGTAGCAACATTTCAAAGCACTTTTATTCTGACAGAACTACTAACAGCATGCAAACTCCAATCCTTTGTAACAACATCCTGGGTTTTATGGATCCCACATCCACCCCAATCACATTCTGCCTATTGAGAAATGTAGTGGATCGATCAGTGAGGAAAATATATTAAATTGCAAAAAAAAAAAGTAGCCCTACCCCTTTGTGTTAAATTATAATGTGCACAACACTGTATTAATAACAGAATCTAATTTGATTTGCAAATTTCATTTTAAAATTAATTAACTGACTGAGCTGGAGGGTTAAAATACACTACATAAGTATTAGGACATAATGAATCCAGGTGTATAACATGAGTCTGGGCTAAAAAACAATAATGACACTAAATACCATTGCAACATGGTTAGGATTATAATAAAATGATTTAATTGTATTTAATTTAATTCAATTCAATTTTATTTGTAGAGCCCCAAATCACAGCAAGTTAATGTCATAGGGCTTAGATAATGTCACATTATATGCACGCACACACATACAGTGTTTCCCATAAAGTTGGAATAATTTTGTTTTCTGACACATTCCTCTTTTTATTCCTATTTATACATATCAGTTATCACTTTTGACCAGTTAAAATGATTTCATATTAAGTCCCAGTTACACATCTTCTAAGAATAAATCACATCGTCACAGTCATTCCATGAAAAAAAGTACAAATCTTTATTCCAGCTTCATGAACTTCAGTGTATATCAGTTCAACAAGAATGAGACGTCATAAAAGCGCCAGGTGTAATGTGTCCCAGTATTTCTGCGCTTGGAGATTTGCTTTAGACTAAATGTGCGATTGAGAAATTGAGTAAAATGTCATGGACGAAAAGTGTGCAGAGTTTATGTTTTTACAAAAGATCACAAACATAATTTTGGTGGTAAAAACTCTTACCTTACAATACATTACATTATATTACGATTCATCCTCGATATCTGTGTCTCAAATGTAACAACACAGCTCAAGTGCAAAGAAATCAACATAAATTATAGGACATTTTTACTGAACAATATAATGTGTATATCCTTGCAGACCTAACAGTAAAACAAAAAGTCCCTATGCATTTGTACATCTTTGATGCATTGGTGAGGGTTTCAATGTTCTGTCTTTATCTGCTGATTAGCTGCCTCTTTGTTGGCATTATTTCTGATAAGCTGCTGGGACCTGCCTTTAACAACCACATCAAAATTGTTTCAGCATGTCCTGATAACACTAATACTGGTTAAAATCATTGATTTAAGATATAATTGCAGCAGTGCTTTAGTTACGCTTGTGAGTTTTTAATGCTGTACAGACTTACTTTCAGTATTTTAATCAAAACATATGCCATCAGAGTAACTATCATTTGCCTGTTTACCCTTGTTTTAATTCGCCTGGCTTGTGTTATAGTAAAATGTATACAGCAAGTTATTTATTTACAGTGTGTATACTGCTGTTTACTGCAGAAATTCCACATGTACACATTGAAATTAGAAAGCTCAGAGCTTTCTGTGTTTAGCAAAGCATGCACTGTTGTTGAATATCAAAATTGGATATATTTTAGAAACAGATGGCCAGGTGCTCATATGGGAACCTGAGCTCTTCTTCACTGAATATGAAAATGTTGAACAGGTGGTCCCAGATTCTTCAGTCCCAGCTATGGCTTTCATTAACACACTTTTCTTCTTCTAGTAATAATAAGCTTACTTGTGCCCTCTGAGACAAAAGAGCTGCTTCTTTTTAAAGGCTCAGAAGTAGAATACTGAGGCCTGTGTATTGTTACATGCAAGGCCTTAGTATAACAAACCACAAATAACACACATTCAATACTGTCAGTGTGTTTTAGGATCATAAATTGCTGTTTGTTGAACACAACATAGTTTAATGTATAGCCTATGTCTTGCGCTATAAGTTCACAGTACTCAGATGTCCTATTATTTATTTGCTATATGATCTAATTATATCTAAGAGACACAGTGGGGAAGTGTCTTTCACATTTGGCACAAATATTCAGTTGGACTTAACAATGGACTCATTAGAATTTGGTGAAAGGTCATACAGTAAGCACTCCGACCCTACACATAAATTCATTACCTAATTATGACAAAATCTCACATAAAAGTATGATAGCATGAAATGATGAAGAGAATATATTTAATATGGAAAAAGGTCAAAGGTCAACATTACTGAAATTTTAATGTTCTACACTTTTTGGGCCATTATTCAGCACCGTGAATCAAGATAAGAAGAGGAGATTGTGAGCATATTTCACATTTAGTTAGATATTTAATTGAAGCCTTAGACAAACACATCAGTTCTCATAAAATTACACTCTACAAACTACTGTGGGAAGTGAAACCTTTTCACCCTATTGGTGATATGCCCACAAATTAAATGTCGAATATTTTTCAATGTTTTCTAAGGTTTATAATTTCAACTGTTTGCTTTCTAACCACATGGATTGAAGAGAAAAAAAGATTTCCTGAAAATTCCATCCAAAACCATCCATATTTTTTCTATCAGACAAACCCCCCTGATGAAAACATAACATCTGCTGTTCCTTGGCAGAGGTAATAACCCCACATCTTCCAATGAGACGCGTAGTGACCCAGCATTCAGCTTTGGTGTCACTGACACTTTGAGGTGTCCAATTACGTTCCACAATGGCCAGCACTCGTTAGCAATATTTTTCTCAGCATGACCCGCCCTACTTAGCCTGTGATTGGCTCATCAGTTCTCATAACTAAAGTTAACTAATGTAATCAGTGAAGGCAGTGAGTACTAGCAAATTAGAGGCAGACTAGGGTGGGTCATGCTTCACCATCCTAGGGGGAAAAATGGGCAACTTAGCTTGCAGATACTACTGAATGGTCCACAGCAGGGGGATTTAAAAGTTTGAATACACAATGCTGACTGAAAAATAAGTATGTATACTAGTGTATGCTTTGGAACGCACCACTGTGTATTGCCTAACTCTAACCAGAGATGCTTTTATGAACCATTAACCCTATTCTTGGATGAGATCCTCTGTCCATTCTACGGTTTATACTGAAAATAGTATTAAAATTCTGCCTGAAAGTGATGGCACAGTACCTTAATGCTGGATGGTAAAAACCTTAAAACAGAAAGACATTAGAGTCATTTATGAAGTGCTATAGAACAATGGGGTCACAGCATTATACTTGACTCCCTCTGTACAGTAGATGGAAATAGTTCATTTTCAGGCAAAAAAAAAAACAATCCTCAACAGGTAAAAATATGTTTATCTGATTACAGACTAAAAAGGTGGTAATGAATAATGTATTCTGCTTGCACATTTATGTTCTCCTAAATTTTACACATTCCACAGCAGTTTAATTTCATACCAAGATGACCGATTAAAAAAAATATTCCACATCAATTACAGCCATCTTGGTTAATTACGAAGTGCTTCATATCAATCATGTCTCATATCAGATAAATGTTTGTGAAATCTGTTGGAATGTGAGTGTGGCTAAATGGATCTAGAGCAGGGATCTGCAAACCTGGTCCTACAGAGCCGCTATCTGCTGCATGTTGTAAATGTTTGCCTCTTCCAGCACACCTGATGGTCATTATCAGTCTTCTGCAGAGCTTAATGATTGGCCCATCATTTGAATCAGGGATACATCTAAAACATGCAGGATAGCTGTTCTGTAGGACCAGGGTTACAGATAGATGGAAACATAGAGTCTCAGGGAGAAATGTGTAGTTAATAGTGTGGGGTTGTTAGAATCATCACTGAAGTTGGAATTTTATATATAGATAGAGCTATGTCATCTTTTAGGGCTTCAGTCATTGAGGTTATTTGTTAAACAACCATCCATTTGATCAGAGGTGGGAAGTAGAAGTACTTCATTACTGTACTTAAGTAGACTTTTTAGATATGTATACTTTACTTGAGTATTTATTTTTCCAGCAAGTTTTTACTTTTACTCTCTACATCGTTGTATAAATATTATTTATACTCTATACATTCTCAGAATAGACTGATTACTTTTTCAAACTTGACAAATGTGACAGTATGAAAAATAACTTGTAAATCACAAATGGTAACTTACTATATCATAATTTTGACTTTTTTTATCTCATAATTATCCATTTCTTATCTCGTTATGATTACTTTTTTCTCATAATTTTGACTTTTTAATCTTGCGATTTACATTTTTAAAATCTCATTATGCTTTTTTTTTTATCTCCTATTTATGACCTTTGAATTTTTCCTAAATGTCCTGTCCATATACCCACTAAACTGAGTACCATGACCCAACTACCAACTACAGTTTAACAAAAAGGCACACTGAAATATAATGGGTCAATGACGTATAAGACTTTTCAGTTGGCCATTAAAAAAATAATGGAATTAAGGATATATTTAGCCATCCTCCAAACATGTGGAATGTATTGTGTGTATGCATGTATTTTTAAACACCAAATTACGAGATTTTAATGTTTTTAAACATAGATTACTCGGACAAGGCTTCAAAAAAAGTCATTTGGGGCGACCACAATTAACCTAAAAATTAATATATTTTCTTAATATGCATCTAACTTTAATAAGTATCAGCAATTTAACAAACTATTAAGGAAAGGAAATCCTTTTGTTTCCCTTTATTTTTGTTTACTATGATTTTATGAACATATTCTCTAATGCCTGTGTCTCTCTTCATAGTGTTTTACAATACCCGTTTTTACTCTAAAACAAACAAAAATGGTTGAAAAGGATTACAGCTAATATCCACTCAAGCATATCATATCATTGGTTATTTGAATAAAAAGCTCTGGACATTCAATTTTGATTTTAGTACAGTATTGCTCAATGCTGGTCACCCCAAATGACAGGCGGTCACCCCAAATGACAGGAAAACAGCAGGTAGTGAAAACTATTTTAAGTGCAATAATTAATAGAGACAAATTATTAATTAAAAATACATTTTTACAGAACAAAGCATGTCAGAAACAACACAACTGATCATTTTTTTCTGTACTCCTGTATTGTTCATCAGCTACCTCTACTGGAGGAGTGTTCTCTAGGGATGGTGGTGTTAAGTCCATCATCCTCTGCTCCATCTTTCTCCTTTCCCTGTAAAGTTTGGTGGCAACCTTCCACTTTTTTTGCGGTTTCTTTCTCTCTCTTGGTGTCATCTCATCTGCCTTTTTGTATGTTACTTTCCCCTGTTGCTTTCTTCTCTGGTAGCTGAAACAATAATGTATAATGTGATACATATTCTGGTGGGCATAATTACTTTTCAATTCAAATACAAAAAAGAAATTCGCAATGTACATAAAATGGAAAAATATACCAGATAAAGAGCATGTAATTGTTTTTTACCTTTCTTTTTTCCTAGCAAGGTAGTCAGCCCTCGCTGCTGGGTCTTCATTTATTTTTTGCCTGTAGCGGGCAGTCTTCTCTTTGCTTGAAAGTGGCGCCATCTAGAAAAGAGAATAATAGTTCAGAATTTGTGTGTGTGTGTGTGTGGAAGGGGCACTGTGTGTGTGTGTGTGTGTGTGTGTGTGCGTGTGTGTGTGTGTGTGTGTGGAGGGGGCACTCTGCGTGTGAGTGTGTGTGTGTTTTAACAGAATAAAATGCATGATACGACAATCTCACACTTACTTTACATAGAAATAGTTATATTTAGTGTCAACATCCTTTGAGTGAACTGCGGCCAGAAAAAAGCGAGAATATGGTAGAATTATGTGAAAAAAGGGCTAAATCAGGGAGAAATGTGACCCAGAATGAAAAAAAAGGGGATGGTATTAAAAAAGGGAGTCTCCTGGGCTTAAAGGGAAAGTTAGCAAGTATGTGCAACACCCTCAGCGGTGGTTGCCCCAAATGACACTCGGTCGCCCCACATGACTTTTTCAAGTACAGTCAAATATTACAGGCTAACAGTTAGCTACAGACACACAGCTAGCTACTTTTTACCACAGGACACTAGCACTAAACCCATCTAAATATGATTTTGTAAATAAAATGTATTATTTGTAGTTTTAGGATGGACGTCCCACATGACCACCAAATTGGACAAGTAGATTGTAGCAGTTAAAAAGTTCAATTTATTGAAAAGATCCAAAAGACTTACTAACCTGCAAGTTTGCTTTCCGGGTCCCTCAGATGTGGCTGGCTGATGCAACATCCTCCCTTGTGCGGAATTTCAAAATAAAAGTCCACCAATTGCATTTTCTTGATGGTCGCCCCAAATGACATTTCATACAATTTTAAACAGGAGACAATATTCCCCTGTGCATTGCGATTGAAATATATGTACAGATGCTTAATCGCTTTGTCATTCAATGCAAAACAAGGTTGAAATTATGCCAAGCAGCGCAAGGAATATATTTAAAGTGATTTAAAGTGATTTTGAACAGGTTGTCCAAAGAGCAACTGAGGGCGGACGGTCGTTTTGACACTTCAAATGGCAGAAAAATGACAAATAAGTGAAATGTTTGAAGAAGTTAGAGTGGGTGTGTGAAAAAGGAATGTATTAGATACACATGTGAAATTTTCACACATTTTGATGCTTTAATTAAGGTTTAAGTTTATGCCTAAAACAAAAAGTAGGCGTCACGTCATTGACCCCTATTTTAACAAGCCCGGCAAAAAAATACAATTGAAATAAATAATATAAATTGTTAGACTTAAGTTAAATCCTAATTAATTAATCAACCAGTCAATCTTAAAAAGTCAAGCAGTTGTCATATTTAAAAATAAAATAAATTAACAGCTTTTTTCAACTAATACTGAGGCAATTTATTCTGTATCTTGTTGTGCACCTCTTCACTAAAAAATGTCCTCAGTTTTCTGTTAATGACAGTACATTTTGTTCACATAACAGTGAATGCACACAAACAGCTGACATGTTTCACATTGATCTGTTAAAATGCAGCTATTGCATCCAGATGTGTGTGTGTGTGTGTGTGTGTGTGTGTATATATGTATGAAATGATCTCACAAAAGGTCCTGCACAGAATAAACTAACATGGATTCATTATGAGGAAAAGATTGATGTTTGTTTTTTATACATAAAATATTTTATTTGTATCTGAAGGGTCAATTCAGCCGAAAAGATCAAGCCCTATGAAAAATGTCATATAGAAATCTTCAAAAAGTACAATATCTGGGTTTTTCAAATAGATTGCTGTAAGAATATAAGCATATAAATACTTACTTATTTACTTGTTTATTCAGTTACTCATTTATGGAGAATATACAAAGACCATGGGTTTGAGCATGTGGTTGTAAAGCCAGTGAAATGGAGTTAAAAACTGATCATGTGCCAAGTTAGACATCATTGAGCTGTAAAGTCTACATTTGAAGGAGAATTAATAAAAAAAAAAAAAAAAAAAAAAAGAAGAGGATTAGTTAAAAAAAAAACACTACTAAAGCACAGAGGTGGACTGACAGAGACCGCCTTAAATGACTGGGCTATAGTGGCACTGTAAAATGTACTTACCAAAGACGGCTCTTGGTTTCTCACAGTTTGTTTGGATTCTTGGCTCACGGTTTGTTTGTTTGGGCCAGATTCTTGAAACACACATCAAATCGACGGATGACTAGTGGAGCTGGCTGCCAGCTGAATTTTAAGAACAGTTTTGCTTCACTGTAGAATTTAAAATGCTTAACTATTTCTTTGGCTTGACTCAAACTATAGCCAAAGAGTTATGTTATGTAAACGGACAAAAGTGCTATTTCAGGGTAATGCACCACAAATGTATTTTATGTCCTCCTTTTTAGGAAAATGTTGTTGTCTTCTTTTGTTCTCTCTGTTTTTCAATACCCATGCATTTCAGTCCACGCTAATACCAGCCAACTGCAAGTAGGGAACATAGTGCCTAAAAGAAAACGTCTTTTAGAAACACTTTGATTCATAATGTTTGCATTTCCTCAGAGATTTTCCCACTCCTTAATCTCAATGCATGTCTACTTTTACAGTTTACGTAGCATTCAGGACTCGGATAAAATGATTCCAAAAAGTGTGGTTTCTCTGCAAAATACTGTCATAAATGTAGGTATTTTCCACATAACAAGTCATTATACATTTATAAGTACCAACCTTTTAGTGCATTGCATCTGAATTGGACGTTGCTTCAAATTTTTTGACACCAACACGTTGTTTACTATAATTAAAATGTATAAAACAAAAACACAGTCACCTTAAACATAATGGTAAAATGTTTCATATGATTTTCACTTCTTATTTTGACACATTCACAGTCCTACATGACATAAAACATCTAAACATGTATCTCCATGTACATTAATTTCGGTTATCTATTCAACTCTTTATTTTAGATTTTACTATGAAAAACGGTTTCTACCACTACTTATAATGGTCTCTTACATAAAATTGCATAAAAGCTGCCTGTGTGCAACAAGCCTTGACTGAGGGATAGAGGACTTTGTGAATAACAGCTTTGTCCAAAGTTCCCATTTTATTAAGTTTAAATAGTTCTCTTTGATCCAGTCATTTGTTGACATGAACAAACTTCCTTTATTTACTTCCTTTATTTATACTGCTGTAGATGAGCAGAAGAAAGGTACTGAGGAACTCTTCATAGAATAGTAGAAATCAGTGGACTGTTACTTAATATGGGCAGTCAATATAGTTGGCAGCTTCGTAAAGGTGTTAGTTAATATCAACTATTATCCTGCATCCAGCACAATTCAGACTCCAACACAAACTTCCTGTAAGGACACAAGCAAATGTGAGTCTGCCCCACTAATCTGAAATTTGAGTGTCGCTAGTCTAGAGAGTTAATTTAAGTTTGTCTGTTTATAGTGTTAGAAAGTGTCAGCAGTAAAAGTGTTTGTTTAGTTAACTTTAACCTGCTGGCGTTTGGGTAACATGTTTTGCAACCACTGTTGAAAGAGAATAAACGTTTGTTAAACAAATTCACACTGCCTCAGTGTAGTGACTCATTTGCTGGCTGCTCAATACATACTGTTACAAAACACTAGAATAGGTCATTATTAAACTGTGCTCAGACAAATTAGACTATCTGAGACTGCATGGATAGTTAATGGGTTGCATCACACCACATGACAGGCCACCAATATTAGGAAAATTTAGAGTGTAAATACCGGCCGTAATGGCACAGAAAAATGTTGGTTCGGTATGATTTTAATGCAGTAAAGGAGACCAGTGAAGGGGGGTGGGGGTTGTAGGGTCTGTGTGCCCCCTGACTACCAAAAACAGAAAGTGAAACTTAAGGCTCTCACAGAGTCAGGTGTAATCTGCTTGTATTGTGAGCGGCACTGATTGTGCGCACACTGTCCATGGACGTTTACCAATTTCCTACATTTACATTATACTGCATTGTGTGTACAGTCCACATAGTCATAACAAGTATTCAGAGAGTGCCTAATCTGGCCTCTATTTTTTTTTGCCAATCTCAAGTACCTATGACAACCCATTCTTGAATTAGAGCCAATAATGTAATTTTGACCCTTCTGCTAAATGTGACCTTGACCTTTTGCAATATTGATAATTTCATTATATGTATATATGCATCAGTGTGTGTAATATTATCATAACATATCCAGTATTGATTAAGGTATAGCATGATATGTCTATGTTTGACACACACAAACAGTCTTACAGAAGTTATTTTGCGACATGTCACCTTTGACCTCCAGAGATCTCAAAAACTATTGGTCGTTGGTGATAACACCAATTATAAGAATTGTAGAAATCTTCATTCTGCATCGTTTGGTACCAATGTGAAAGTTCTGTGACCCTCTGTTCTTCAGTTATAACTGATAATGTGATTTTGACCTTTCAGTTAATTGTGACATTCACCTTGACCTTTGACCGTTACTCAAATGGATCATTGTATCTGATGCACATTAACTATATGTATTTTTGCCCATGCCATGATATCCCAAGTATTCATTGAGCTATAGCATATGTATCTGCACACACACACACACACACACACACACACACACACACACACACATACACACACACACACACACACACACACACACACACACACACACACACACACAATTAAAAGTGTATCCTCGAGTATGTGCGGATGTCCACAGAGTTAAGTACACCCCCTCATGTGTCCCAGCTTCAGAAAGTGCCTTTTTTCTGCAAATTTCATGTGGAAACTAATGTAGCCTGTTTGTGTTCATCTCATAAACTACATGTATTCATTCATATACCTCCATATTGTATCGATGGTCCCAAACCGAAACAGTTTGGTACAAAGGAGTACACCGTTACTTACATATCAAGGTTAGCTTAAATGTTTCAACAATATCAAATCAATTTATTTGGTGCCATCGAAGTTCAATACCAGTGAGACATATCACTACATACACAAATAATTTCCTTTTTTGTTAGTCATGTTTGACCCACTTCGTCATAATCAAAGTCCATATTTACAGAAACTGACGGATCTAATTTGTGTATATTCAAACTCAACATGGTCTAATCAGAAAGACGGTGCAATGTATGCATGAACAAATAAAAGACAATTACTGTTCTATATTTGCTTACATGAAGTCTTATACATTCATAACTGCTGCTGTGTTGCAATTATCATGGGACTCTCGATCATTAATGTGATAAGAATAAGCCTGACAGTTCACTCATGTCACAAGTGTGATCTGTCTAATTTCTTCTCCTTCTAATGCCTGCATTCTAGCTGTCTTCACTTGCTACCTTTTTCTAACAATAAACATGGGATACAGTTTCAGCATCACAGCAGATATATTTTTACCTGGTCTGACTTCAGTAGATAACATTCAATGAGTTATGATGTTAAGCTGGACATGCCTAAACGACCGCACCATGATGATGTAGTGTCTGAAATAAATCTTTTGCTTGTGATATCTATCCTAAAGATGCAATCACAAACAGAAGCACTAAGAGGAGATACTCTATCACAGAATGGGCCATTTTACTGTATACCATCAAAAAGCAAATTGCTTTGGGTACTAAACTCACACCTAAAAAGAAAACTATATTTGAAAGTTGTTTTTTTTTTTTTTTTTTTTTTTTAAGTGGTAACTGAACCAAAAATATGCATCATTTATTCTGTAGATTGCATAAAGTTTGTGTGGTTATTAACCCCTAAAGACGCAAACATTGACAGTTGACCAAATCATCTCCCGATCTAAATTGTTGATCCATGAATCCTATCAATACATGTAAATAATTGTGTTCCTGGGCATCAGGTATGACCCATTTGGACACTCAGAGCCTCTGTAGTTAATGTGGAAACGCTGTTATCTTATGCAACATTGATTCACCAGTAAAACCCATGGAATTGGATCAATGACAGCAGTCATAGACACTTGTTTATATCTTAAGTTAATGATATATTTTACTGAAAAACTCACTTGTGTCTTTTTTTCCCTGTTTTGATACAATACAAAGTTATGGAAGGATTTAGCAAACATTTTCAGAAATGAATTGGGGGTGGGGAGGGTGGGGGGGGTGGGGGGCTTTCTGAGTTTCCAAGTGCTTTTCTAGTTTTTCTACTTTTTTTTTGTATACTCATTCCACATACTTAAATTTAACTAGTTGCAGAAATAAGCCTATTTTGCTTCAGTTACGAAGCTCATTGCTGTTCTAAACGAAAACCCTCACTTTGAAGGACATAAAAAGTCAAAAACAATAGATAAGATCTCATGGGAACTATTAACACTCATTGTAATATTTGATATAAAACTGATAAAAAGCTGAATCAAGCTGTTGAAGTGATGCTGTTATACATGTATTAATATATAGATAGATGAAACAGGTTTCATTATGACCGTAGTAGAGTCATGTTGTATACCTCAGTTCTAGTACTAGCACTTCATCATCATCTGTAGTTATTTAGTTTGATGGCCTTATGTCTGGTCCAGTGGCACAGTTACAAGCAAAATGCATATTTCTAAAGCAGACACCGGGAGCATGAATCATATTTTATCGAATCGATTCTGCTCCGTTGGCTGGAAAGGTGCCACATGCCTTAACAATGGGATAGAAAATAGCAGCGTATTGAACTGGCATATGATAGAGCAGTTGCAACTTTTGTTCACAGCTCTATAGATGTGTTTAGTTGTTTCCAATGACTCGTATATTAAAATACTGAGCATGATGGTGGTTTGTTGAACAACTGTTTGCACTCTTCTTGAGAAACTGGAGCACAGATTGATGTAAAGATGAGCTGGGATCACCTTCAACTAGGAAAGTGAAGAGCAGAAAACAAGTAAATAAGATGCTTGAGATGGAAAGATCAGATTAAGACAACAGCTGAATGATTAAGAGGCTGACATAGATACCCTGGCTGGATTTTACGATGGGTCAGCGAGTGGACTTGGATTTGATTTAAGCAGTAGGAGCAGATAAACAGCTATCAGTCAATTAAGCATAAAGCCTTCCAAAAACAACTAGTTTAACTTCTGCTCTCCAATTAATCTCCTTCGGGTGTCACAGACGGTCATATAATGCTGCATATAGTGAGCAGTGGACTAGCTGGAGATTAAATAAGAGTCCAAACAACTGGGAATCATTGGGTCTAAACCTTTTAACTAAACTCTTCCAATGCTGCACAGATGCTTTGGGCCAAACAGGATTTGAGCACTTTGTTTTTCTTTAGGAGATAGAAAAATATCTGACGTATTTTTTTTTTTTTTTTTTTAACAAGTAATCACAGATGGGGATGTCAATACCCAAATGTGTCCAGTTTAGTTTCACACAATCTGCATTTCAGAAGTTTGTCAATAACAGGTTAACTTTTAAAAGCTTTAAAGTCCATCCTTTTTATTCTGTTGATTTATACTCAGGGATAGTGATGAAACTAGCAGAGGAAGGTTGCAGAGTTAGGGTTAGAGCAGGTCAATGAAACCAAAATGCCTGTATTAGTTAAAAAAGGAACGTCTAAAGTTCAACAGTAGGTCAAACATACCTGGCTGTATGGCTCAAAATAATGAAAGTAAATAATTTACTGTAGAAATCTGAGGTTGTATGTCAAAGAGCTGGAACAATGCCATGGTTTCCTTCTGTAAGTAAAGATTATCAATTTATAATCAACGTCAAGCTTTTTACTGCTGAAAGTATTCAATATAACAGTCTCCGGCAGTGGCTGAGAACCTTATGTGAGCTTAGCCACTGGTATTATGAGTGTTTAAGCTTGTATGAGGAAACCCTGGTTCAGTGTGACATGATAAAGTTATGGGACTAAAGCTCCTCATTGTTATGTATCTGTGGTCCTGCAGTCCAGTGGTGCAGAATCCACTGAGGGTGAAGGAAATAGTGCTGTGGCTGCCAACCCACAGGGCCTTTTACCTTCCCTAAGAAAAGAATGTACAATTCTAACAATGCGTGTAAGTTAAAACAAAAGAGGTAAAGCACCCTGGCTTTTTCTCAGCATCTTTTTAATAGAGGCCAAACCAAAATCTAAGTGATTCAGATACAATTGCAAAGCAGAATCTCTGTCTGCATCCATTGCGTAAATGTTAGCTCAAGTATTTAAAAAAAAAAAAAAAAAAAGCTAAGATGAAATTGTCATGAGCTTAGTTTTACAC